>JXCR01147196.1:551785-584444 GCA_002079205.1 Phalaenopsis hybrid cultivar
GTGTCCTTAAATACACTAATTTGCCCCCTTTAGGGTTTTCACCCACATAATCTTCAAATTAAAAGACAAATGACATTCACCCTATTCTTAGGGATAATCAAGACATGTGCCTGAGCATCATGTTGTTCCTAGGATGAATTATTAAACAACATAAAAAAGTTAAAATGGACCCAAGGCCTTTTACCAGACATTAAGAAGGTTGCATGGACCTGCTCCCTACTCTTAACCTGGTGAATACCTTAAGGATCTATTAAACTTAATATGTTTTACTTAATAATATTATCCTTAAAATTTAAGGACCCTCAATACACAACATAGAGTTAGGGAGGTTTCCAAAAATTTACTTTTCCAGCTCTATAAACATAAACTGCTCTGACATGCATTTTGAGTTGCATGTGGTGAAATGAGAAGACTCGCCAGGTACACTTTTACAGTTTACAGCGTTTTACAATCTTTCTTGCACTTTCCCACTGCACTTTTATTTATGTTTGTATTTTCATACCTGCATAGAAAATATAAAATTGCATAAATCACCCCTACAATATTTCAAAAATATAAGACAACTCAAAACCTAATCACAAACATCACAAAAAAATACAACCTCAACTAAATTAAAACGTCTCTATTGGAAGATCGGGAGGAGGTAACCTACGGTTGCTAACGAGGTTTCCCACAGTCTGAATGAAATTATGGAACTCATTAAGTTGAGTTTAGTAAATTTATTTGGACTAAGTGATTCCAATAGAAAACAGTGATGTCGGAACGACGAAACCGTAAGATCTTGACCGGTGTCGCTTTAATCAACTTTAATATGCCCATAATAAAATTTAAAGAACTTTATCCATAGGGTCACCTGATTTGACATTATAACCAAATGACCTAGAAAACTTGAATTCTGTTACAACGAGGAGCTTGGAGCTTACATGGTGGGCAGCCCGGCCATCTTCAACAGCAAAAGGAACTACACTAATACATTTCTTCCTTAGCTTTAAACAACAAAGCCATAGGATATCAAGGTTGTTTTCCTAGTGTAACATAAATCCTCAAACACATCTTTTAGGCATTTGTACAATCCTGTTGTACAATGCCTGGTGCAACATAAATCCTCAAACACATCTTTTAGGCATTTGTACAATCCTGTTGTACAATCTAACCCTTAACTCGCCTTAGGATTCAGAGGTTGTCATTCGTTATGACCTAAATCCTCACATCTTCAATCTAACTCGCCTTAGGATGCCGAGGTAGTCGTTTGTTACGACTTAAATCCTCACATCTTCAAGGTTATTTGTGTTGATTGTAGTACAACATAAATCCTCAAACACATCTTTTAGGCATTTGTACAATCCTGTTGTACAATCTAAGCCGTAACTCACCTTAGGATTCCGAGGTAGTCGTTTGTCACGACTTAAATCCTTACATCTTCAAGATTATTTGTGTTGATTCCTTCACACAAATGTAAATCCTAATAAATAAAAAAAATCGTAGGATGAAACATTTAAATGATTTCTCCTAAATTAAAGGCAAATAATAGGATAGCTTGGGAAGTCACCGAAGTTCTCCTTCGGATCCGTGACATCCTTAGTAAAATAATAGGATAGCTTAGGAAGTCACCGAAGTTCTCCTTCGGATCTGTGACATCCTCTAGTTCTTTTGTACTCCAAAAAAAAATGTTCCAAATTTGAATCATTCCCCCTTCACACTTCTTAGTCCGATATCTTTGAAATGTCCTTACCATTTGAACTCCTTGAACGTAATTTTTCTTGATTTTTATCGAGAGTATTCTTAAGTAACTTCAGTTATCTATGATGTAATTAACTATAGGGGCTTGCTCTTATAGGAAGCTTTTCTCGAACCCAGCATAATATAAACCCTATTTAATTCCTTATATTAAACTATAGGAAGCTTTTCCCGAACCCAGCATAATGTAAACCCTGTTTAATTTCTTATATTAAATAGAAACTTTTCCCGAACCCAGCATAATATAAACCCTATTTAATTCCTTATATTAAATAGGGGAATTTCTTTTCTCGAACCCAACATAATATAAACTTTGAGGCCAATACATTGGTTTTGCAAACCAAACGGATGTCATAACTTTCTTTAGTTTATTTGATCGAGCCTCACCCTCAATTCTTGGGTTCATCCTTCGGGATAGATACAGGATTTGAGGTAAAGCGCTCTTTCATTTAAACTTGTTCATACTTTGGAATAGAAACAGGATTTGAGGTAAAGTTCTCTTTCATCTAAACTATGAAAATTATGGGGTTAGTTTGACTTCATATTTTTCAAAACTAAATTTTTTTTTAAAACGTCCTTCCGAAGCGGACAACGAGATTTCAATTCTGATGACCGACAGCTTCTTACGGGCAAACCCCACACCAAAAATAGTGCCGACAAGAAAATGAAAATATGCCATGATCGGAAGATTGTTAAGAAGAAATTTGAACCTGGACAAGAAGTTCTAATATATAATACAAGATTGAGATTGTTTCCAAGAAATCTTAAATCCAGATTGTTAGGACCATTTAAAGTTTTTAAAGTCTATCATTATGGAACTATTGTTTTTAAAGATCCTAACACTGGAAAGATATTTAAAGTTAATGGGCATCGTTTGAAACATTATTATAAATGGTATTTAAAGTTAATGGGCATTGTTTGAAACATTATTATGAAGGGCACATACCTCAATTTAAAGAAGTTTTAATGTTAAGTCAACCCAACTAAACAAATGGTATGCTGGGCTGACGACGTTAAACCAAGCGCTTTGTGGGAGGCAACCGATACTTATATTGTTATGTATTACTATTTAGTTTGTTAAGTGTCTTATATATTAGTAGATAATAATCGTACACAATTCAATTTATTATAGATTAAGTCAAATATTGGTATTGGAGAAAATTTGGAATTGAATTGAATAAAAAAATGAATGAAAATCACAATTTTGGCCACTGGCTCCGACGACGCCCTAGATAACGGATATCAGCGCCGGTGCATTTGGACAATTTTAGACAACTTTTGGCAGTTTTTGGCATGATTTCACTTCATAATAACTGCCGGGACTAGTTTAAAAAGGCCTAGAAACATCCTCGGACTCCTAGTAAGTTCTTATTTTTGGATTCCATGGCTTCCAATTCCAAAAATTCTTTGAGGTATGGAGTTTTCAACAAAAGAAAGTTTATTAGTTTTAACGTGCAGCGATTATACGATAAAGTTATTATGAAGAGGAGATTGATCAATGAAAGAGGATTTGTTAATCATGGAGTGATCAATCATTCTGCAAAGACGTTGAGAAGTTCTGTATTACACTACGTCTGCGGTTGTAGTACCTGTGGTGAAAGAGTTTTATGCAAACTTACATGGAATTACTCAAGGTGTCATCTTCGTACGAGGTTAGGCTATACCATTTACTCCTGTAAGGATTAATGAATTGTATATGATAGACAACATTCTAATCTATCATTATACAAATTTCATTCCTACATAAGATTTGATACAAGACGTGTATAATCTTCTTATGGATGAAAGTGATATGTGGGAGATACAAGATGAAGGATATGTTAGTTTCTCCACTTCATTACTTAATCCATTTTCGAAGCAATGACATTTCTTTACTGCTGCAAAATTACTCCCTGCTATGAAAATTAGTAAAGTTACCAAGAATGTGCTATTTTAAATTATTGCATTCAAATGGAAAAACCCATTGATATAGGGTCTATTATATTTAAATTTATTATGGGTATCCTTACTAATGGACCAATTTATGGACTTGGGCATCCATCTACCATCTTTTTGATTTGCAGTCAAGACCAAGTTCCATATGAAAGTTGGGAAAATACTTTATTACCTTGGGAACCCATGAATAATATAGGTGAGAATTATTGTGGAAATAAAAATGAAGTATCAGAAGCCATCATAGATCAATCTTCACTTGTTTCAACTCCATTAATACCACCAACAGTTGGAAGTTCGCTTGCTTTGGAGAAGAAATTGAAGAAAATTGAAAGGAAACTTCAGAGTATTATGAATGTAGTAGGAGATCTTAAATACCTTTTTGTTCACTTAGATTGGAGAATGAAAGAAAATTTTGATCACATTAGAACTTTTGAAGCAGGATTAGTTCGAATGTTTAAATAAAAAGGGTAGATAGAAGAAAAATTGACATATCAATTCCTGTACCAATCCTTCTACAACTTATATGTTCATTACCATTCTATGAGAGATATCAGAGGAGGACAAAACACTAAAGGAGAGACATAATAATTGAAGACTTTAAATTCTCTATCTATTTTAGAACATTATATATATTAAGTGTAATTGTGTGGATTTAATTTGGTTTGGTTTGCTTTTTGCTTTAGAATTATGAACTTTAATTGTGTGTATAGTTTTGTGACAGCGTTTAGTGTTGTAGCTTGATTTGGACACTGATTTATAATTAGTTTTTTTGATATATGTGATTGTGTAATTAAAAATTGTGTTTGTCAAAAGTGTACTTTTATTTATAAAAGTTTATTTGTTGTTGTTTGTAAAAATTGGTGCTTGTGAAATGTTTTGTGAATTATTGTTAGATAAGAATTTGTGTTTAAAATACTAAAAAGTTTTGCAGTAAGTTGATAGGAAATTGAAAATTAAAAAATCAAAATATGGAATTTTTCAGGCCTTCAGCGTCGACAGTGCTGGAATCGGCGCCGACAGCGCCCTCGACTCGACAACAGATTTTAACCCCTAAAAATTTGCAACTTTTATAGTGCTCACCATTTTTACGCTTAAGTCATCTTCAACCTTCGGTTTGGGCAGCTAGGGCTTGATTTTGTGCGGATATCAGGCGATTTTGAGGCTAAAAAACTTCGGATTTCATCTTTTCTAGGTAAGAACTACACTTTAAACCAATAAAAATTTTTATTTTCACCAATAATTAATCTCACATTGTATGCATCCGAAAATATGAAAATTTTTTCAGAAATTTTTGAGAAAATCCTTTGGTGATGAACTCTTATTTAGTGATTTGAATTTTAAAATGTTTTACATTTTGATTTTTGGAATTTTAGAATTTATTCATATTTTTCAAAATTTTCTAGATTTCCTATGACACCTAGATCGAGCAAGAGGAAAGTAGAATATGACGAGCAGAGATTTGTTGCTTTAG
This sequence comes from Phalaenopsis hybrid cultivar, assembly GCA_002079205.1. Lineage (NCBI taxonomy): Eukaryota > Viridiplantae > Streptophyta > Magnoliopsida > Asparagales > Orchidaceae > Phalaenopsis > Phalaenopsis hybrid cultivar. Next base: position 556,929 of record JXCR01147196.1, read on the forward strand.
AGCAAGTGCTTGATTTCATAGCATTTGTGAAAATAAGAAAGTAATTTAGGACCGAGGTTTTAAAAATCTTGGAGGAGAAGTTGAACATTTGATTATTGCTCGATAGTGGGAAAATTTTTGCTATTTTACTGTTGATGTGATAGCTTGGATTGTAATGGAATTTTATGTCAACCTTCCTGAAGCTTCTGATGATTATGTATTTGTTCTTGGAAAAAGGGTAGAATTTACTCCAAAGAAAATAAATAAGTTTTATTCTATAGAAGATGTGTATAGATGTTGGTATCATTCTTTTTCTGTTGCAGATCAGACTTTAGATGAAGTTATTTTATTTATGACTAGTGAGAAAGGGGCTTGGAAAATAAAAAAATGGAGTTAAAGTTAACTTTTTGCTTTCTATGTTAAATGTAGTATCTAAAGTCTGACACTATTTTATTTCTCGGAGGATGATTCCAACAAATCATCATAGTGAAGTGACCAAGGATAGAGCCATCCTGAACTAATGTATTCATCAAGTGGTGGATATGAATGTAGGCTTTATCATTTATATGAACATTCGATATATTGCTCTAGGAGAGACCACTGGTGGATTGGCACACCCTGCTCTTATTTACGCACTTTTTGAGCAGGCAGGAGTTGACTTCAGACCTAATGAGGAGAGGATTGAGCCTCAGAGACCCATTGAGCCTGCCAACATCAAGACTTATGAGTCCCATGTTGATTGGAGATCTAGAAGACAGGTCAGTGATATTCCTTCTACTTATAGAACCACTAGTGAGCCTACTTCAAGTGACCCCAGCAACACGGAGTTGTTGGATTAGATGATGATACAACAGGGAGATATTTTGAGGATGGATTATAGGATGCAGAATATAGAGACCAGAAATGCTCACACTAACGATCTGATTTGCCAGAAATTTGAGTATGATGCTGCTTATGATGATGCTTTAGTGAGATACTTGAGGGGTGACCATACAGTTCAGTTCCCTATTTCACCCTACTTATACTCCTTATCAGCAGCAAAAGATAGATATCAATGATGAGGAAGATGATGACTGGTGATCTATTTTGTTTGCTTGTTTGTGTTTGTACTATGTAAGTGTATTGTTTGTGTTATGATGTTGTTTAGACTTTGTTGTTATGTTTTGTGAAACTGTAATGTGAAAAATTGTTTTCATTTTTAGAATTTAGTTAGTTCTGTTGTTATTTTGAGCACTTTCTTTTGTTTTATGATTAGCTCTTTCTCAGAAAATTTTATATGTATTATGTGTAATTTAATTTTTTTAGCATTGTAGTTTTCATTTTAGCACCTGCAGTTTTTTCAAAATTTATGTTAAAAAATCAGAATCTCCAACAGGTATAATTTTTTTATGTATTTAATGCTTTCTTTTACCCTTCATCTTTAAAGATCTTCATGTAAAAAACTTAAAAAAAAAATTTAAGTTTTGGGGGGAGAAGAAGAAAAATCATTTTTAGAAAGAGTGAAAGAACTTAATTTTATTTGTCCTCACTTAATTATATTTTCAAAATTTTAAATTTAATATGACCCTTGGTTTTAGAGGTTATCTTTGGATAACTATATTTATGTTTCTAAATATATAGTAAATTTAAGTAAAAAAATTCAATAATAAAGAATAATTTTAGGGGCTAAGATAATTGGTAAAAGAGAATAAGACTATATTTTTTTTATTTTTAGTAAAGGAAAGTATTTTGAAGTATTAAAAATCTTAAAACACTCATGGAAAAAGAAAAAAAAATAAAATTTATGAAATCTTTAAGTTAATATAAATTTGTTAATTGAAGAAATATAAAAAGTTTTTAACTTTAAGAAGAAGATAGTGAAGTTAAAAATCATTCAAGGCTATCCAAATATAGTAATCCTGACATATAAAAAAAAGAGAAGAAAAGAAAGAAAGAGAAAAAAAGGGGACTAAAAATGTTCCTGAGAAGAAAAGAAAAAGAATATATATATATATATATATATGGGGAGAAGCTTATGGAGATGCCTAATTAAAATTGGCTTCACTAGAATCAACTTAAGGAAAAAGACTTGAACACATTTTCTAAACTTTTTATTTGAATGTTATAATAAAGTTTTATGAAGTTTTTTTTCATATGAATTTGCTAAGTGACTTTAATATAACAAATTGTAATTTTTCTTGAAAGAAATTGAATTATCATTACATCTTTAGTATTAACTGAAGTTATTTTGAATTTTTCTTAAGTTATACTATTATATTTGGAAAACTAAAATATGAAAGTCAAAAGTTAAGATCTTTATCATAAGTCATATTTTTTATGTAATAAAGGAGTTACTTAAGGACAAGTAACATAGAGATTTTTTACTCAGCGCCGACGGCGCCAGCCAAGCACGACTGCACCAAAGGTAGTGCAGACCCCGTTTTTAGAAGGTTTGATGTATTTGGATAACTTTTTAAAGAGTTTTTGGAGGCACCTCTTGGAGAATTGACCTTGGGCTCTATTTGGGGCCGAATTTCATCAGAAATGGGCTCCTCTACATTTTTCACTTCTCTACTTTCATTTTTTGCACGACATCATTCCATTCCACTTCCATATTATAGTCAATTAGTAATTTTTTTTTCATAGTTTAGAGTTTTTGTGGTGAGATTTAGTGTGAAACTTTCAGTAAGAGTGTTGGAGAAGAAGAAAAGTGGAGATATCTTCTTCATGCATTTCTAAAGAAGGGCTACAAAGGATTTGCTTTAAGAAAGAGTTTTCAGATAAGTATTATTTGTTTATTAGTGTTGTAAGAACTTTCTTTTATATATGAAATTTGTGTTTTGTTATTTCTATCTCATGAAGTTTGAGTAGTTCCCTCTATCTTTGTCCCTACTCTGAGATATGGTGAAATGAAGAGATAATATGAATGTCCCAATTTTAAATTGTAAAATAAATTGTGATGATTTTTCAACTCTGAACTTAATTTACTTTTAGATCTTGTAAATTAAATTGTTAAAATGTGTTTTGAAACATATGTTCCGGGAAATGGAGTATGAGTTCTACAACAGAGTGAGGATCACATTTGATTCCATAAAGGAGAACATCGTTAATGGAATTAAGTGGAAATAGATAGGGTAATATTCTTTATTGGGTGTAGAATTGGAGAACCTTTAGGGTGACAGACTAAAATCTTCAATTCAGTATTAGTATTTAGAAACTGAACTAAGAGCTAGCCTTCAGGTGAAGGGAAGTGGGAGCTCTGGAGTGGGAGCCGATATCCTCCTAGCCTAGCCACAGATTTAGGGACTAAACACTGAGATTAGACAATGATTTTCTATGCACTATATTAGGGTAGAGAATTAAAATTGCTCCTATTTGGCATAATACATATTATGAACATTTATCTCTTCTCATTTTACCATAGCTTCATTGTAGTGGGAAGGATGCTTTTTCACATAAGAATCTCCGTTACATAAATATAGTTAATAGATTAGTATTTACTGTTTTAAATTTTGCATATTTGATTTGATAATAGTTTAGAAATTTAATTTTGATTACATCTAAACAATTGAAATTAGTGACAGTGATTTCAATTGACATTCTGTGAATTTCCTAGCAAATTTGTCATTTCCAATTTAAATCTTCCCCGTAGGATCGATACTTGGGGCTTAAATAAAAAGTCCATTATTACTTGATAACAATATGTATACTTGTATAGAATCTGAATATTACTTGATTATGTTTAATTAAATTTTACACAATCTATTGCAACAAAAATGTTGGATCAATTCTCTACCCAAATCTTTGAGATAGGTTTAATACCACCTTAAAGGGAGTAAGGCATCCTATTCTCATCTTCAAGATAGGTTTAAGGCCACCTTAAATGGACCAAGGCTTCCTATTCTCATCCTTTGAAATTGGTTTAAAACAACCTTAAATGGAATAAGGCATCTGATTCTCTACTCAAATCCTAGAGATATGTTTAAGGCCACCTTAAATGGAGTAAGGCATCATATTCTCATCCTTTGAGATCTGTATGAGACCATCTTAAATGGATAAAGGCATCTGATTATTTTTGTGGATTTGATACCTAAATTTCAATTTCCATCTCAGGGTAAGTACCTAAATTCTGATTCCCATCCTTCCAAACTATTGCAATCAAAATCAAAGCTTTCTAACAATCAAATTGAAGTTGAATCTTCATTATGACCGTTGTGGTCATTTTCGGGATCCCTTCCCTTCTAATCTTCGTAAGAATTCTGAATCCTCAATTTTGATCAAGTGTTCACTTGCCAATTCCCCGTCAGAAACAACTATCACTCAATTATGCTCTTCATTCTAACTTTGTTGACTTACAAGTCTATGTTGGTTTTGTTGATCTCATTGGTCAACGCCAATATGTGTGGTGTGCTTGCCCTGCACACCCCACCTATAGAGGGTCCATTTGTTGACCTCACCTTTGGTTGAGGTCTAGTGTTTCCTCTTTAGTAACCTAGGGTCTAGCCATAAGACTTTCCTATTAACTATTCCTACAAAACTAGAAAGGAACCATCACCATTAAAAACTCTAAACTCATCTTTTCTCAACTTGAAGTTCCATATATTGGTCCTAACCTCTTGAATTTATTAGGAGGGACCACTATAGGGGAGCTCAAGGAGAGTTCCCATAGGATTGCTTGGCCTTAGGGTTAACCCTCTGGTGGTGTGGTCTTGGTTGCTTTCACTCACACACTTGTACATTACACCCCACTCACAACCTTAAACCCAAACTTGATTAACTTTGATCCCTTGATCTTTTGGGAGACTCGTGTAAATGGTACCCTAGACCCACTAGCCCTAGGCTAGGGTTTATATAAGACCAATACATAGAGGACCCAAATGGAGATTCCCCCAACCCTAAGTTTGACCAAAATTCCCAATTTCCCCCGAAATACCCAATTTTTTTAAAAAAATCATTTCAAACCATTAGAAACAACCAAAATTGCCCTAAACCCCCAAAGTTGCCAAAATTACCAAAATACCCTTGGTTGACGAAACTTTCCAAGACCTTCAAAATCATTTCTAAGGTCCCTAAAATCAATTTGGACCCTTCAATTGAACCCAATTTGACCTATTTTGATCAAAAGCTCCAAATTGCCTTTATAGGCCCAATTACCTCAATTCACCCCCAATATCCACCAATTTGGTTCCAATTTTTCTCAATTTCAATTCTAAAATCAAATTTATCATGAAAAAACTCAATTCATACCAAATCTCAACCCAATTTACCCATAATTTGAGCTCAATTTCACCTAAATCCAAAGCCCCCAATTTTGTCCCATTTTATCCTTGTCTCCAAATGTCACCAAATTGATTGCCCAAATCCTAAAATTGGCACCCAATTAATGTTGAAAACTCTTCATAACATCCCTCTAGACCATTTTGAACCCTCAATTTGGACTTAACTCTAGCCTAACATAAACCCAAGTTTAACCCAACATCCTTAATTGATCAAATGTACAAAATCATTCAAGTTGACCCTCCAAATCAACTCAAAATCACTCAAAATATTTTCCAAACTCTTTGGGACAATCATCTACACCATTTTGATCAATCAATTGAGTCCAATCTTATGACTAGCCCAACCCAAACCCAACTTCAAGCTAACTTGACCAAAATTGAACCCATGCACCAAAATTGACCAAGGCATGCCAAATTGATCAATCCAAAGCTTCTATAGCCAACTTCTAAACCCTAGTGACTAGGCTAGACTCATCTAGACCACCCTATAGGATCCATGGACCATTGGTTCCTTGATTTAAGGGATTTTATCCTTTTTTTAGGCCTAAAACATAATATACTTGCTATCATGACATACCATTAGGAGTTAAGCATAAATAAGCCTCCCCTCGCTCACATAGCTACATGAGCGCCTCCCCTACTCTGGGCAGCCACCCTAGTCATCAAAAAATACCAAAATTGAGAGCCCCATGCTTCCATCCAAAACCTAAAGTCACCCATCTTAGTAGGTTAATTCCAATTGGCTTTGGCACTTTTAAACCCTCCACATAAGCATTGTTTTACACCCACTAATTGGAATTAGTAGCCACCCTAAGCCATTTTATTTAAACCCCTCTTCTATGGCCACAACATCAGACAAGCCAATTTCCTTAGGGAGACTCTGCCCAATTGCTTCCAGACACTCTCCAAGAACTCTTAAGCTCAAGCTCACCATTTTCTCCCTCTGGACTCCCCTGTGATAGCTCAATTTTGAGTTCAAAATTCAAAGAAAACTAGAACTAATTTCCCCACAGCTCCACACCCCACCAAACTCCAATTAATTGTGCACACACCATCCTCTGAGTGAGAGGAGTTGATTCTCCCCAAAAGCCCCATCATAGAAACTTTGATCAACACCTGAAATCCACTTTGATCGAAATCATACCTAGACAATTCACCAAGACCTAGGACTTCATCTGGAGGTTCGTTGGACCCAATCAAAGCTGCTACAACCATCTGATTGAGGCCTCCTCTCTCAGACAAAGGTGTTGAGCCTCAACCCTAAACCGAGCTTCATTTGATTCTCCATACGTATTTCGTGTATTTCATACCGCATATGCCATCTAAATGTGTTTGTCTTGAGTAGATGAAGATTTAGGAACAAATTTGAAGTGATTTGGTTAAGTCTAGCTCAAGATCTTAAGATTTTAGTGTGAACGGCTTACGAGTTAGGTCACTTGAGGACGATGAATGGATGTCATCCGATCTCGCATTTATTTCATTAACGGTTGAGATCGTGTTGGAAGAGCAGATGGAATGAAAAGGTGGGCTAACGTGGTGGCTACGTGGCTGGTGGTCTTGAATAGCAGTGCTTGGCGTAGAGACTTCGGAGCTGTCGAGGTTGAGGTGGTGCCATGTGTTTAAGTAGAATAATATGGATTTTTTGGATTTATTTAAGTGGTAAAACTTCAAAAATTCATATATTTTCATAGGTAAATCATAAAATAAATTAAAAATACTCTCTAGAATAATGTGGAAAAAAAATTATTTGATAACTCTTTGATTTTTAATTAATTAAATACTCTCTGTGGTATTTCAATTCATTATGGTTAAGCATTGCTCACCATGGCTTGAAATTTTGAGGGTTTGTTCCTCATGATAGATGACAGAGGCTATGTTCTCTAATTTTTCCAAGGTCACAGAACATCTCTGTGTTTCTAACCCTAATTTTCAAGCAAAGATGGCTATTTTTGCTTACTCTAATTATATAAATTGAAGTACCACTTGAAAATTAATGGGACATATTTTAGTAGGTTTCATGTGGTCAAAGAAGCTAAGGAAAAATAGTATGAGGGTTTAAATAATTTTATAAATTTCTATAGTTAAATAAATGTGTATATCTTGTCTTAATTAATTTAAATTAAATATTAATAAAAAAATCAACAAAATCAATTCTATATTGTGTGTAAAAATCATTTTAACTCACTATAAAAATTTGAGAATTATTTGATTAAGTTTAGGTACTAAAGTTGATCTTTTAGGAAACATTGTATTTGTGTATAGAAATAATAATATTAAATTAAATACACTTAGAAAAATTATGAAGTGTGATTTTTTGAGTTCCTTGTGATTAGGAGCACTTACAAAAAATAAAATTAATTTTTTATAAAAATACTTGATTTTTTAGCTTTATTTTGAATTAAAAATAATGAAAAATTACCAAATATACAAGAATTAAAAATATTCCTAATGGTTCACGTTTCACTTGGGACTCATTAAAATATTTTTCCTAATTTTTCTAGGTTAAAAATAAATTTTCAAAGGCTTAAGAATATATTTCCCTTATTTTCTACTTAAAATAATTACAATAAATAAATTAAAAATTATAAAAATATAAAATTAAATTCACTTGCGGCCCGCTTCTTGAATTGCGTTCGGAGGATTATTCCTCCTATGCCCTTTTCGTGCGATGCCCTGATTGATCCATCGCAGAACCTGTCTTCCTCCATTCCGCTCGTTGAGATCACGCCGATAGTCCCATCTTTCTCCACAGCTACACCCGTTGACATCGCGCCGAAACTCCCATCTTTCTCCTCTGCTCTGCCCTTTGAGATCAAATGATGCCCTGTTCGATCGATCGCAGAGCCTCTTTTCCTCGCCTCTTGGTCTACTATGTGGAAAAGTCATCTGAAACTCCCATATTTCTCCTCCACTCAGCTTGATCTGAAAACTGCTAAAACTCCCATCTTTCTCCTTCGCTCCTTCTATTGAGATGTCACGATCAAGCTTGCATGTAGTAGAGGAGAATCCTGCTGATAAGGCTCCAACGGAGAATTTTGCAGGTAATCCCTCTTATGGCTTATGGTTTTCCACAGCTCCTCTTCCATGTATGGATTACGCAGTAGAGTTGAGGGTGAATTTTATTTTGATCTTTGTTATATTGCTCCTATCTCTACCCCATCATACAGAGAGAGTTCCTGTGGATAGTTTTTTATGTTTTTACATATATACCATCCAACTCTTATACATACAACACTTTCTTTTGTTTTTTACATATACACATCACATTCTTGTGGTGTTAATAATACACATATATGCCATCTAATAGTGTTGCGAGTGGATTTTCTACTGCCTTTGCACTTCTATTTTTTTTTCAAGCTAGGCGGTAGTGTTTCTTCAAATGCACCATCTTATCGAGCCTGAAAAAAAAGGTGTATTCCCCATGTTGAATTCCTTAATGGTTTCCCAATTATAAAGCGAATGCTTTGTGGTTAGACCTCCTCATCATGATAAATAAGTGGCACTTTATCAAACTCTTATCCCATTGCAAACAACTTCACTAAACAGGGGCAGAATAGTCATTTATACAACAACAACTGTCAATAAATCGTTCTAAATAAGCTCCCCCAAACAGCAAGCCAGCTTATCCTGATAATTTACATATTATCAGATTATCAGGATAATCTACTTATCAGTAGATTATAAATAATCTGCAGCTGCCCCAAACAGACCCTAAAATTATGAATTTTCTAAATTATCAGATTTGGAGGTTAATCAAAATCAAATGATTTCCAAAAGATGGGCTTAAGCTAAGGAGATGATGTTTCACTTATTATTAAGTCCACAATAAATGATGATCTGATTTCTTTTAATCAGAATCCATATCACCTAAATTAAAATTTGAATAATTTTTAATCTTTCTCCCATTAGATTTAAAGGGCTTAGTAGTGATCTAGGCTTGATATTTACGTCATTTGATGGGATTTATAGGATAACATGGTTGATGATTAGCACTACAAGCCCAGCTTTAGTGGTGGGTGCAAGGTTTTTAATGGCTGAAAGTTGCCTTAAAGGCTTTCACCTACACAACTTTTAAGTGAAATATAAACTGATTAATTGGTTGTCCTGTCCTCGAGACAATTAAAATGTCAAAGTTTACCGAGGGGTAATTTTAATTTGGCATGCGATGATTAGTAGAAAAATATGATAAGTTCAAAATGAACTCAAATATTTCAAGGTACCTTTAAGGAAATTTAGGGTCATTCCCCAAACACTTTATAATCTCTTGGATATTTTGAAGGGCAAATTAAACTTGGTATATTTTCTTCTAAAATAATCGATTAAGATCTTTCGGGACTCAACAAATCATAGTTTGGAGTCTGTTAGATACACCTTCACATACTCTTGTAATTTATTTAAATTTTTGTAAGATTATATACATGTTGCAAAAGCTAATCCTTATGTAGGAATGCCGAGAAGATGAAAGGTATGCTTTTATAGTGTTAGTTAATTTCTGTCATTTTACTTTCTATAACAAATTTCTTGGGTGAGTTATTTACTTCACTTGCAAAATCAAAACAACTTTTTCAAAATTAATCAACATTTTTAAAAATAAACATTTAATTTTTTCAAATGTAACCATAAATCCTTTTAAATGTCACTAAACTTAAAACGTCCTTTTAATTTACGGTAGTCTCTCGGAGGAGGTAACCCATGATTGCTAACGAGATCTCCCCAGTTTAAATGGGTTTCACAACTCATTTAAGCTAAGTAAATTCAAAAAAAAAATAGTGATGCCGGAATGAGGGAACTGTGGGATCCTAACCCGTATTGCTGTAATCAACTTTAACATCCTCCATAATATTTAAATAACCATAACCTTAGGAAACACTTGATTTGACATCATAACTTGACACATTAGAAAACTTGACCTCTAAACCTGATACTTCTCTCAATCTTTACAATTTGAAACTACTAAACTTAAACTTGCTACGACGAGAAGCTTGGAGCTAGCATTGTGGGCTGCACGGTCATCTTCAACAACAAAACATGTCTACACTAGTTAAACAATTCCTTAGAATTAAAACAACTGAGCCATAGGATTTCAAGGTTGTCCGCCTAGTGCAAAATAAATCCTCAACTTATCTTTAGGCCTTTGTGTGACCCCATTATACAATATAAGCCCAAATCTGTTTTAGGATTCCAAGGATGTTATTCATCATGACCTAAATCCTCACATCTTCTAGGCTATTTGTGTGATCCTCTCAAAAGAATATAAGCCCTAATTAATAAAATTGATAGGATGAAACATTTAATTATTTCTTCTCTAAATTGAAGCCAAATAGTAGAATAGCTTGATAAGTCACCAAGGTTCTCCTCAGGATCTGTGACATCTCCTAGTTCTTCTTCCTTTGGATTCTAAAAATAATTATTCCAAATTTCAGCCAATCCCATTTCACACCTATTTGTTCGATCATTTGAAAAGTCCTATCCTTTGAAATTCTTGAAGACAATATCTCCTGATTTTTATTGAGAGTTTTCTTATGTTACTTCGGATATCGAAGATGTAATTAACTATAAGGGCTCGCCTTTATAGGAAACTTTCAAGAACCCAGCTTAATATAAATTCTATTTAATGTTTCATATTAAATAAGAGAACTCGTTGACTTATAATAAAATGGTTTCATGGATCAGACAGATTTCATATGTTTCTTTGTTTATTTGATTGAGCCTCATTATTGAGTCATGTGTCTATCTTTCAGATAGATGCATATCTTTAGGTGTAGTGCTCTATCATATAAATTTTGAAAGAAAGTGGATCAGTTTGATTTCGTATTTTCTAAACTATATATATATATATATATATATATATATATATATATAAATGTCCCTCCGAAGCAGGCGACGGGATTCCAATTCCGACGACAGATAACTTCCAAAGGACCCCCCCTAAAATTTTGCCCACACATCTATAATCAATTGATTGTAGCATTGATTTGCACTCTAATTTGCAAAGAGAAAAACTTTTTATTAAAATCGTACTTCCTTACACATTTTTAATTTAGAGACTTTTCATTTATTTTTAGTAGAAGTAGCTGCTTTAGTTAAACCCTTTTACAAACAATTCAATATTATTCTCCTACAAATTTAATTTACATTTTTGAAGTAGAAATATCTTCAATTTAAAATATTAAAATCCATATGTCTTTGTGGGTTTGATATTGGGGTTTTTAAAGAAAACTCTATATTACTTGAAACGATACATATGCTTGTTTAGTACCCCTAGCGTGTAAACCATCAATCAAGTTAATTACACATTTATTTTGCACACTAGTTGTTGAATTTAAATTGGTTTAACATTTTGGCCATATTTTTTAACTTAAATTATTACATAATTGTAAGTCAGGCCAGGTTCTTGACGTCGTTGCTGTGGACAATAGCGAAATTTTTAGAATAAGAAATTTTATTTTTATTTGGCTGTAGATTTATTTTGGGAGAATTATATTTTTTTATTAGTTTTTATTTATATTCTAAAAATATAAAATATAAAACACATTAAAAAACAAAAAAATATAAAACTAACAAAAATATTCTTATCGTAAGAGTTTTATTTTATTTTTATTTTTCGAACTTTTAATTGTGTATGCATAGTTCGAGATTTGAAGGCTTAGTGCCCTTCAATTCTGAGTTAGAACAAACTATTAGAAAAATTTGAAAACAAAAAAAAACTTCATAATTTTCAAGAAATAGCAAACACAACACAAAATCACTTAAATAACCAAATTGTTAAAAATGAACATCAAGATTTACAAAGACTTTTAAGGGACTATGCAAGTCCTACAATATAAGAAATTCACTCAAGTATACAAACCCCTGCTATAGTGGCTAACTCATTTGAACGTAAGCCTGATATTATACAAATGGTACAAAATAATCAGTTTGGGGGAACACCATCTGAGAATACAAACTTACACCTTGCAAGTTTTTTAGAATTTTATGATACATTTAAATATGACGATGTATCAACTGACACTATTAGGCTTAGAATTTCTCCTTTTTCCTTCAGCGATAAAGCTAAGATGTGGTCAATTTCATTACCACCCAAATCTATTAGAACTTGTGGGGGATTTAGCACAAAAATTCTTGGTTAAGTATTTTCCACCATAGAAAACTACTAAGCTTAGAAATGATATTACCTCTTTTACTCAATATGAAGGTGAGTTAATTTATAAAGCATGAGAATGATTTGAAGAACTCCTTAAAAAGTGTCCACATAATGTCATGCCAAACTGGTTAATTTTCTAAAAAAATTATAATGGGTTAGTAGGATCCCTTAAATCTATTAATGTTGCTACTGCTGGAGGATCATTAATGTCAAAATCATTTGATGAAGCTTATGCTTTAATTGAAAAGATGGCTATAAATAATTTTCAATGGCCCTCTAAAAGGGTGAATCCTAAGAAAGTAGTCAGTGTTTATGATAACGGTGAAATTTCTAAATTGGCATCTAAAGTTGCTGCAATATCTAGGAAGTTAGTTAAATTTGGAATATAATTTTCTCAAACACGTCATGTGATAAAAGAAAATTCATTCGACTAGATGATTGATTCTCAACCATCATTAGAGACTTTAAATGCAATTAAAAATCAAGCAAAAATCCAAACTCTAACTATTATAACCCATGTTGGAAAAATCATGCTAACTTTAACTGGAATACTAATTTTGCTGGTGGACATAAAAAATAGGGGAACAATCAAGCAAACCCATTAAGAAACTGAAATAATAAAGGCAGTAGTATCTATAAACCTTCTTATCCTCAAGGATTTACACGTAACTAACAACTTAAGGAGAAGAAGCTGTTTATAAAAAAAGTGGTGTTGTAGATGGGGAATGAATTAAAAAGTTAAATTGCTGCCAAAAGAAATATTAAGAATAAAAAAATCACTAATTCACTTAGCAATAGGCCTCAGGGAGTGTATCTTAGTAATGTCAACATAAATCCTAACGAAAAGAACAAAGAGCAAGTTAAAGCTGTCCAACTTGGGAGTGGAAGGTAATTAAATGTTGAGTTTAAAAGGAGATTGATGTTGAGAAGGAGAGCAAAAATCTCAAACACATGAAGAAACTGTTCCTATGGAGGTAGGAAGGCCCGCCTCTCCAACTTAGAACAATATAGAAAGACCACCACCACCATTTCTTTAAAAACATAGACAGCAGAAGTTGGATTAGTAATTTTCAAGATTTTTGAGATATTTAAAAAGCTTACAATTATCATTCCTTTTGTTGAACCCATGAAACATATGGGAAGTTATGCTAAATTTATGAAAGAAGTTTGAAGATTATGAGAACGTTGCACTAAGTGAAGAATGCAGTGCAATAATTCATAAAAAGCTCCCTCAAAAACTCATAGATCCTGGAAGCTTCACTATACCTTGTGCAATTGGAGATAGATTCTGTGGAAAAGCTTTATGTGATTTTTGAGCTAACATTAACCTCATGCCATTTTTTATATTCAGAAGATTAGGCTTAGGAGATATTTCTTCTACTATTGTAACCCTTCAGTTAGCTGATCAATCTATTATTTATCCTAAGGGGTTATAGAATATGTACTTATAAAAGTGGATAAATTTATTTTTCCTATGTATTTCATTATTTTGAATATGATGGAAGATAATGAAATACCTAATATTTTGGGTAGACCATTCCTAGCCACTGGACGAGCAATGATAGTTGTGCAAAAAGAAGAGTTGATTATGAGAGTTAATGACTAAGAAGTTACATTTAATGTGATAAAATTCATGGAGTTTCTAGATATTAAAAAAGATAATAATTGTTAAAGAATGGACACTATTGATTATTTATTTAATAGCCATTTTAGGGAAAATTAAAAGTCAAAACACATCAATAAGAAATGAAAGATGAAATGAAATTAATTTGCAAGATAAATCATAAGAGATAAATACTAAGGATTCAGATTATGTTCACGAAAGTTTTTAGATTTTGGACACTACTGAAAATAATAAACCTCTAATTCCTTCAATAGAAAATCTCCTGAACTTGAGATGAAAGTGCTCCATACTCTTTTGAAGCATACTTATCTATGGAATTCACCTACATTTACTATAATAAAATCCTCCAATTAAACTAAAGATCAAGAAGAATGATTAATGGATTTACTAAAAAATCATAAGAAAGCCTTTGGATGGACATTAGCCGATATATAAGGAATTAGCCCTTCAATCTGTATGCACAAAATATTAAAGGGAGATGATCATATCCTTAAAAAAGATTAAATCCTATCTTAAAAGATGTTGTGAAGAAAGAAATTTCAAAATGGTTGGACGCTGGGATTATTTATCCTATTTTTGATAGTGCTTGGTTTAGTCCTCTTCATTATGCTCCTAAGAATGGGGGAGTGAATGTAGTTTTAAATGAGCTAAACAAATTAATCCTAATAAGATAAGTCACTAGGTGGCTCATTTGTATTGATTATAAAAAACTAAACCGTACCACTAGGAAGGAACACTTTCCTCTACCATTTTTGGACCAAATGTTAGATAGGCTAGCATGCCATCACTAGTTCTGCATTTTGTACGAACATTTTGGATACCATCAAATAGTTATAGCTCCTAAAGATCAAGAAAAGACAACATTTACTAGTCCATATGGGACTTTTGCTTTTATAAGAATGGATTTTGGTTTATGTATTTCACCTGCCACTTTTCAAAGGTGCATGATGCCTATTTTTGGCAATTTAATTGAGAAAGGAATTAAAATTTTCATGGATGATTTCTCAATTTTGGGTATGACCACGACTTTATATATGCTTAAAAATATAAGTAATTAATACTGCTACTAAAATATTTAATTTCTCAGCAACTGTACCAAAACTTAATAATAATTATAGATTCGATAAATATAGATGCAATAAATATTCAATAATTATAAAGTCACACTTATCAACGCAAGTATATGTATCACACAAGTAATATATGGCTCTAATAGAGTCCTAGATATCGATCCCACAGGGAGTAATATTAGAAGTATGAACTAAGACTTTAGAAAAATAACACTTTAATCGCAACAACGAAATTCAATTTGCTTATGTCACTAATAGGCAATTGAAATAATTATGCAATTTTAACTATTAAATAACTAAATATACTAATGAAGGTTCGAATGTGATATTTAATATATAAGAAAGCATCCTTCTCCTTGTTAAGAATTTATAGTGAATGGATAAAGTTAATCAATTCAATTTGTATTGTGCCAAATAGGAGCATACCTATTTTTTACCCTTTGGTCCCGGCATAAGGAACATTGACTAATCCTATGCTTCTTTACTAAATATGCGGCTAGGCTGGGAGGATATCGGCTCTCACTTTGGAGCTCCAACGTTTCTCTCGCCTGAGGGCTAACATCTACACTTCAGCACCCAAATGATAAAACCAAATTGGGGATTTTCGTCTGTCACTCTAAATCTCGAATTCTACGCCCGATAATATTATTTCCTTATTTATTTGCACCCAACTTCGAAGGGCTTTGACCTCCTTGAATNCTTTTGGATGGAGAGAAATATTTGGATAGAAATTTCTGTGAAAATTCTCCCCAAGTTCTAATAGATCCAGGTGCTAACGAATTTAACCACATCTTAGCCTTATCCCTCAGTGAAAAAGGAAAAAGTCTAAGTCTAACAACATAAGCACATCTTAGCCTTATCCCTAAGTGAAAAAGGAAAAAGTCTAAGTCTAACAACATCATTTGACAAATTTAACTACATCTTAGCCTTATCCCTCAGTGAAAAAGGAAAAAGTCTAAGTCTAACAACATCATTTGAGGTGTCATATTTAAATGTAGCACAAAGTTCTAAAAAACTAGCGTGGTGTAAATTAGGATCTTCATTTGGTGCACCTCTGAATTCATTATTTTGTACCATTTGGATAATAATAGGTTTAAGCTCAAATGAATTAACAACTACACCAGGATTTTGGATAGATAAGTGAATTTCATCTACCGTAGGATTTGCATAATCTCGTAGGGGTCTAGGTTGGTGTTCATTTTCTATTCGTCGATAGTTTACGTTGTCTTCCATTGTGTTGGGAATTCTAGATTCTCTTCTTAGTCTTCTAATTCTTATAACAGTGCATTGAAATTTCGAATCAAGGGGTATAAGAGTTTCAAGTCCAACTTTACGCATATAATTGAAATCAGTGCACAGAAAAACAGTTAACTAAATATGAAAATAAGTTGCAATTCTAGTAAAAATTTTCTAATATTTCTAATATGTCTGTTACTCTACCTATGATTTATTTTTACTCCCCGACAACAGTGTCAAAAACTTGACAGTGACTTTATATATGCTTAAAAATACAAGAATTTAATATTGCTGCTAGAAGATTTAATTNTAGTATCGTTTGAGACTCTGTCATGTTTAAATGCAGCACATAGTTCTAAAAAACTAGAGAGGTGTAATTTAGGATCTTCATTTGGTGTACCTCCGAATTGATTATTTTGTACCAATTGGATAATAGCAGGTTTAAGCTCAAATGAATTAGTAGCTACATCAGGATTTTGGATAGAAGTGAATTTTATCTACTGTAGGATTTTCATAATCTCATAGAGGTCTAGGTTCTCTTTTCCTTGATTGTTCAAATTGTCTTCCACTGTATCAGAATTTCTTGGTTCTCTTCTCAATCTTCTAATCTTGCTAACCGTGCGTTCTTATTCTGAATCGTAGGGTATAAGATTTTCAGGTCCAAATTTACGCATACAATTTGAGATCAGCACACAGTAAAATAGTTAACTAAATATGAAAATAAGTTGTAATTCAAGTAAAAATTTTCTAGTAATCCTAATTTGTCTGTTACTCTAACTATGATTTTTGTTACTCACTCCCCGGCAACGGCGCTAAAATTTTGACCGCGACTTTATATATGCTTAAATATATAAGTATTTAATAATGCTGCAAAATGATTTAACTCTTCAGCAACTATACCAAAATCTTAATAACAGTTATAGATTTGATAAAAATGAATGAAATAAATATTCAATAATTGTAAAGTCACACTTATCAACGCAAGTATACGTATCACTCAAGTAGATTAAATATTCAATAATTGTAAAGTCACACTTATCAACGCAAGTATATGTATCGCTCAAGTAATGGATTCGATAAAGATGGATGTATAAAATATTCAATAATTGTAAAGTTACACTTATCAACGCAAGTATACGTATCGCTCAAGTAATATAAGTCTCTAATGGAGTCTTAGATATCGATCTCATAGGGAGTAAGATTAGAACTACGAACTAAGGTTTTAGAAAAGCAATACTTTATTCACAACAACAAAGTTCAATTTGCTTATCTGTCACTAAAAGGCAATTGAAATAAATATGTAAATTTTAATAACTATTAAATAACTAATTATACTAATGAAGGTTTGAATGTCATATTCAATATATAAGAAAGCATCATTCTCCTTGTCAAGAAATTATAGTGAATGGTTAAAGTGAATTAGTTCAAATTATATTGTGCCAAATAGGAGCATACATATTATTTACCCTTTGGTTTAGGCATAAAGAACATTAACTAATCCTACACTTGTTTACTTAATCTACGACTATGCTGGGAGGATACCGGCTCTCACTTCGGAGCTCCCACGTTTCCCTCACCTGATGGCTAACATCTACACTTCAGAACCCAAACATAGGACCAAACTGGGGATTTTAGTCTGTCACTCTAAAATCTTCAATTCTACACCCGATAATTTTATTTTACTATTTATTTGCACCCAACTTCAAAGGGCTTTGACCTCCCTGAATCTTGGATGTAATCTTCAATTTAGTTGTNTAAGAAAACTCCTTGAAGTTCCTCTGAATCTCTTCCTTTCTTTACAGCCCACAGAATTCCTCTTCGAAGCGGCAAGGTGGAAGAAATCTCTCACTTTCCCTCCACTTACAATATCTCGAAGAATTCCTCACCATTTTGACACTCTAGTAAATTCACTATACACTAATGGAAACTCTCTAACCTTCAAGACCTCTAGAGTTTTCTCAATTTTTTACCAAAATCTTCTTTTAAAGTTATGGATGAGCTTTCCCAAAAGTTGCTTAAGCATCCCTTCAAAAGTTGTCCTCATCCAAAGTTTAGTTGGACATAACTGCCGAGCTCGCCGCCGCCGGCCTCGAGGGCGATGTCGGCAGACCTTCTTAATGAATTAATTTTGGAGTCTCGGGAAAATCTCGCCGCCGGCAGGGTCGATGGCACCATCAACGCCCTATTTCAATTCTTCACATTTTGGTTCTTTTCGTTCCAAATTCGCTCCTTTTTGCATCTTCTTGCTCCAATGACCCTATTTCATCATTCCTGCAACAAAACATCAAAAATATCTTTCTTTAAAGTACAATATCATCAAAAATAATATAAAATAGGTATAAAAATCTCAATATATTTTCCTCTGGTCAAAATCCCCCAAACTTAACTATTACTTGTCCTCAAGTAATTTTAGTTCTACATAAAAGTTATGATCTATTGTAATAAAGTTTTAATTCAAAAATACTATAAGTTTGATTTAAGGGGTCAAAATCCCACAAACTTAACTATTACTTGTCCTCAAGTAATTTTAGTACTATATAAAAGTTATGATCTATTGTGTAATTTTTAATTCATAAATACTATAAGTTTGATTTAGATAAATATCATAGTGAAATTTTCAGAAAAAAATCAAGTAATTGAATTAACTCTGTAGCCACAAGATTATCTAGCCATCAAGTTTAAGAGTTCTAGTCTTCTATTCATTTCAAGAATGATTATATCTTGCAATATTAAGTAACTTAGAATATTCAAAAGATAGGAACTTCATGAGAACACTACTAGTAAAATATCTATTCCATAAATATAAGTTCAAGAATGCATTTAGGTTTTCCCTTTAGGTAGGTCCAGTGAAGCTAATTTTTTATTATGCATATCCTTGAGCTTCTCCTCACTTTTATTATTTTTTCTTTCTTTCTTTTCTCTTATTTTCATTTGGATTGTTTTCAATCCTATATATTTTTCTTTTCTTTTCAGGGATTGTTGTCAATCCTTTCTTTTTTCTTAATGAGAGATTACATATGTGGATAGCCTTTAATGATTTTGAACATCACCTTTCTTTTCCTAAATTTGAAACTCAAAGCATTGCTTACCTCATAAATATTTCATAATTTTCACATCATTGAATCCCAATCTTTTCTTCTCAAATGTCTTACCTTATAAATATTTCATAGTTTTTACATCATTGAGCCCCAATCTTTTTTTCTCAAATGCTTATCTTATACATATTTCATAGCTTTTACATCATTGAGCCTCAATACTTTCTTCTTAAATGAATCTCCAGATTCTTAATACTTCAAGATATAGTTTCTTTTACTTAAAATAGTTAATTATAATCTTATTCTCTTATACTAAATATCTTAAGTTACAAAATTAATTTTCGTTATAAAAATATTTCTTTAAATCTACCATAATAATTAAATAGATACAAAAATATAGTTACCTGAATGATAGTTAACTATAATCTTATTCTCTTATACTAAATATCTTAAGTTACAAAATTAATTTTCATACAAATTGACTATAATCTTATTCTTTTATATTAAATATCTTAAGTTACAAAATTAATTTTCATTACAAAATCATTCCTTTAAATCTACCATAATATTTAAATATCTACAAAATATAGTTATCTGAATTAAATTATATTTTTTTTAAATCTACCATAATATTTAAATAGCTACAAAATATATTTACCTGAATTAAATTCACTACATAAAATCATATAAATAATTTTTGAAAATAATTAAATAGATCATCTAATAGTTAATATTTTTCTTCCCTCCCCAAACTTAAATTTTTAAATATGAAATAAAGGTGGAAAGAAAATACTTTGAATTAAATTCACTACATAAAATCATATTAATAATTTTTGAAAATATTGAAATAGAGGACATAATCTTTTTCTTCCCTCTCCCAAACTTAAATTTTTTAAATATGAAATAATACATGTGGAAAGAAAAACTATAAATATAAATCATACCTCAGATCTTTTTCTTCCCTCCCCCAAACATAAATTTTTCAATATAAAAGGATACAGGTGGAAAGAAAAACTTTAAATATAAATCATACCTCAATATTTTAGGCATTTTCATCATTCTAAAATTTTTGCAGTCCTTCTCAAAATTTCTACTTCACCTGGTCTATAACATTAGGAGCTTTCTACACATATAAATCATTAGAGAAGTTTATGGGTAATGAAATTTTGAAATAAGTATAAAACTAAAACATTAAACAAGCACATTATTTCCTAACACAACCACAATATTACACAAAACAATTACAATTAAAATCCAAAATAAAAATCACATTACATTACAAAATACTACTCAACATCTATTATACTACACATGCAAATTAACTACCACACTAACTTTATAATAGAAATGAAAAGCTATCCAACTGCAACATAATAATAAAAATGAAAGTCCAAATACACATAAACATCCATTCTATTACAGAAGATCACAGAAATAAAAGTACAAATACAAGTACATCAATTACATTCAAATATCAAAATCCCAAACTATGTCTTCATTTCCTTGATCAGCAGGTGGATCGGGCTGATACTGAGTATATCGGAGGCACTCAAGGAAAGTAACATCAGGCTTACCTCTGTAGTGTTGAGCCTGAGCTTTGTAATAAGCTACCTCAAAATTTGAATGCCTCTAAAGGTACTCAGTATCATAATCATATCGATGTTCTAAACCTCTAATGATTTAATTTATTAACTCTATAATTTTTCGCTGCAAGGTCAACTCATTCATCAAGTCAGTTAGGGTAGGGGAAATAGAAGGTGGAAGGTCATAACTTGTAGAGGGGACATCTCTACTAGTAGAAGGTTCTTGACTCTCATAGTTCTCCATTTCTCATGGGATTCATAAGTCTTCAAATTAACTTTACTAATGGGTTTCATAGAGTTCTCCATTTCTCATGGAATTCATAAGTTTTCAAATTAACTTTACTAATGGGTTTCATAGGGTAAACCCATTCCTCATCTTTTCTCCATTTCTCATGGGATTCATAAGTCTTCAAATTAGCTTTACTAATGGGTTTCATAGGATAGGTCATAGCTTGTAGAGGGGACATCTCTACTAGTAGAAGGTTCTTGACTTCTACTTCCAGTTCTCCATTTAGATTCATAGGTTTTTAAATTGGCCTTACTAGTGGTTCTCATAAGGTAAACCAATTCTTCATCAGGGACATCTCTACTAGTAGAAGGTTCTTGACTTCTACTCCCAATTCTCCATTTCTCATGGGAAAAGTCTTCAAATTAGCTTTACTAATGGGTTTCATAGGATAAACCCATTCTTCATCTCCACTTTTCACTCCAGAATAAATTGGCCTTACTAAGGGATTTCATAGGATAAACCCATTCTTCATCTTTAAATTCTACTCCAAAAAGTTTACAAATTGTGGTTTCATAGGGTAAACCCATTATTCATCTCCAGCTTCCACTCCAGAAAGTTGGCAAAGTGCATAAATAAGGTCAGGATGTCATAGACCTCCACTTGTCTCGCTTCTTGCCGTAGTCAATATATTATTAAAAATAATTCTCCCCACATTTATAGTTTTATTATTCTGAATATAGAAATTCAGAATAGCTCTATCTCTAGTTACTTCACTATGGTGATAAGTCGATAACAGAGTAGAAGAAATAAAATAGCGCCACGCCTTAGAGGTGGCATTCAGCATGGAAGCAGAAAAATTTACTAGTTCTCGTTGTTTAATCTTCCACATTCCTTTCCCATCAGTGAGAAAGTTGATCACATCATTCAGGGGGCCTTCTCATTGTACTAAAGGATTCATAATGACAACTATAAGAGTCTGGGACTTCGTAAAAGGTGTTGATGCGGGAGGCATTAAATTTAATTGGAAATCCCCGCACTTGAATGATTCCATCTTCAAAATAGATTACGTTGGCATAGAACTCCTTCACAACATTTACATCAGCTTTATTGGTGGTGTAACAAAAGTTTTACCACCTCTGCTCAGCAATAACTCATTCAATTTCTCCTCCCAAACTCTCACAAACTTGATCTTGTATACACTTCTTTCCTTTAAATACTGAAGTAAATCTTCATTGAGCCTTTGCATTGACGAAGAGAGAGTCGTCCAACTCAATTCGTCTCTTTTGACGTGGATCCATTCCAATCTAATCAAATTATAGAAAAAATCCAAAATATATTTCAAATATGCAAATAATGGCTCCTAAAAGTTATTCTAAGAGTTTAACACTAAGTTCTATGAATTTCTTCCCAATATTTTCTTCACATTCTCAAATTTTTCAGATCTCCTCAATGTGGAAGAAATTCATGGTGAAAGTTAAATATTTTTAACTTGGAGTGAAGCTCTTACCTAGAGATGATCAAATATGGTGTCAAAAAGCCTTGAAATTGCCTCCTCATCCAAGATCTCTCAAGCCATAGGTCAAAAATTGTGTTTCTAGGAGCAAGGGGATGATGAATACTGGCAGTTGACTGGTCAAAATCAAAGTTAAAGGTGTTTTTTTATAAGCTCGCCGTCGGCGGGATCTATGGCGATGCAGCGCACTCTATTGAAATTTAAACAGAATTCTCGGGAAAAATCCACTGTGGCGGGTTCTATTGATTTTGATTCAATTCCTAGATTTTTGTGATTTCAATCAATTTCAAGCTTTAACGACATCCTTTCAGTCATTATAGACATAATTTTAAGTGACTAAATGATGTACTTAACAAAAATAAACTTTCACAGCACAAAACATCACATTTATATATAAATTCCAAGGGGTACAATATATGTTACATAACACACCTAAGTTTGGTATTTTCTCAACCTCAACTCATTAATTCAGCATCGCAATCCAAGCCACAACACTCAAAATGATGAAAACAAAACATCCTATGCTTAGTCTCAACTATACAGAGATCTAAATACATAATTCTAAATTAAAGCAAATGCAAACTTCAGACTAAAATACATAGACAGACAGACAGGTAGTAATATAAATCCACTATTCATCAGATTCAATACTATATTCTCCTCTGAGATCACCCATTGATTGCACATGAACGAAGAGGTTGTAGAAGGGTCAGTATTTCTTCAGTAGAATCCTCTTCTATCAATTTCATCCTCCTCATCAGCCGTATCAAAAACGTCCAGAGTGCTCAAAATGTTCTTTCATCCTCTAGTCAAGATGATTGAAGAAATCAGAGATAAAGAGTGATCAAATTATTCTTTCATCCTCCAGTCTAAATGATCGAAGAAATCAGAGATATTATTAATTACATTCATGAAATTTTGTACCTACTTCTCCAATTTCTTTATTCTGCACAGGATCACCAGAGTCTTGTCTGGAATTAAGGGTTGAACTGGCAATGAATTCTGAGATGATTGATCTACTATAATGGCCAAGTCATTTTCATCTTCAAAAGGTGGGAATCTCTCAGTTGGATCCAAAGGCTTCCAAGGTAGAAGTACCTTTTCACAATTTTCGTAGGACACATGGAACTGACTACAAAGTGAGAAATTTGTGGAAGGGTGTCCAAGCCCATAAGTTGATCCATGAACGATCAAGCACAAAATGACTTCACAATTATTGATCCAATATCGATCGACAGTCCCCTTTAGATGCAGTAATTCAAAATAGCACTTTCTTCAGAATATTTACCGATCTTCATTGTCAGTAACAGTTTGGCAAAAATGAAAAAGTGTCAGTGTTTCGAAACGGGATTTAGGAGTGTCACAGAAAAACTAACATACCTGTTCTCTCTCATTTTCCAGTCGTCAGTTTTGTCCGTTAAATATTGGTAAATTTCATTCATCTGGTTTCTTGTCGGGACGAAGTTGGAATAGTGGCAGACAGGAATGTTCTCGATCATGTATAATTAATTGATCCGTGCAGGAGTGAAAGTGATCCATCTACCTTGCACATAAACGATTCCCTGGTTGATTTCATGCAAATTTGCATAAAATTCCTTCACCACAGGAACAAATACTGCGACGGTAGTGTAGCACAGCACTTCCCCTCTTCGCCGCACTATCATCTCTTCAATGGCCGTCGAGGGATTATTCAATCAGTGATTTATGAATCCTCGTTCCTTGATCAATCTTTTCTTGGTCAGTAACTTGTTGAAGATTCGCTGCGCTTCCACATTAATAAACGTTTGCTGATTGAACACTCGCATTCTGGGATTATAAGGGGAATTGGATGCCATAGGAATGATTTTGGTGGACTTTCATTTTGTTTTTGGAGGAATTGTGAACTTAGGAATCGAATTTGGGAGTTTAAAAGGGTAACTCACGCCCAAAAACAGTCAAAAACAGCCATTCAAACTCCAAAAACCGCCATCTCACCGGTCTCACCGTCGGCGGCTGGAGGGCGCCGTCGGCTAGCTTCTGTATTTATTTTTCCTAGAATCTCGGGAAAACCCATCATTGGCTCCCAAGGTAAAAATTGCACAGTTTCTCTTTGGTCCGAATGAGCTCCAATTTTTCTCTATGGATCCAATTTTTATGTTGATTCAAGGGTAAATAAGAGTAGTAGAGCTTAATACTACCACAAACTAATGATAATTTCAAATAAAAACCACTATAATCACAATAAAAGTAAAGATAATAATGATTTGCCTCCCATAAAGTGCTTGGTTTAACGTCGTTAGCCCAATCTATTCAGGTGTTACTCAGGTTGACTGATCATTAAAACCTCTTAAAAAGCTTGGTCTTTTACCCTAAAAATATGGTTTTAATCTGTATCCATTTACTTTAATCTATTTATAGTTTTTGGATCTTCAATATCAACAGCTCCGTAAGTATAAACTTGAGTCACAGTAAAGGGTCCTAACCAACGAGACTTCAATTAAATAACTTCAGCCCAGTGTTGTAAAGCAAAACTTTTTGTCCTGGTTCAAAGTTCTTTTGGTTAATCTTCTGATCATGCCATAACTTTAGTTTTTCCTTATAAATTTTATCATTATCATAAGATTCATTGCTTAATTCTTTCAATTCATTTAATTATAACAATCTCTTCTTACCAGCATCTCTCAAATTATAATTGAATTCTTTAATTGGCCTATATGCTTTATGCTCCAATTCTACTGGTAAGTGACAAGTCTTTCCAAAAATCAGTCTGTAAGGAGTCATTCTAATAGGAGTCTTATAAGTAGTCCTGTATGCACATAATGCGGTATCCAGTCTAGTGGACCAAGCTACTTTACTAGGGTTTACAGTCTTTTCAAGTATTTATTTAATCTCTCTATTAGAAAGTTCAGCTAACCCACTGGTTTGAGGATGATAGGCAGTAGAGATTCTATGAATGGATCCTCCATCAGTGATAATCATTCTAGGCATTCTGTATCTAGTGAAAATATTTTTCATTAAAAAACCTTAAATCACTTTTAGCGCCACAACGAGGTAAAGCTTTCGCTTCAATACACTTAGAAACATAATCTACTACAATTAATATATATAAGTTTCCAAATGAAGGAATAAATGGTGCTATGAAATCTAATCCCCAAGCATCAAAGATCTTAACTTCTAATATGAAATTCAGAGGCATTTCATTTCTTATAGATATATTGCCTACTTGTTGATATCGATCACAAGTTTTTATGTATCTATAAACATCTCTAAAGATAGTAGGCCAATAAAATCCAGCTTGTAAAATTTTATAAGCAGTTTTATCAATCCCAAAATGTCCTCCAAATTCAGAATCATGACATTTTTGAATGATTAGCTCAGTTTCTTCATATGGTACACATCTCCTCATAATAAGATCCTTACATTGTTTATATAAATAAGGCTCATCTCAAAAATATGCTTTCGCATCATGAATGCATAGGTGGAAAAATATCACTTACAATATAGTTAACAATATCAACATGCCATGGTATTTTCCACTCATTAATATTATAAAGTTGTTCATCAGGGAAACTGTCTGTAATTTCATTGTTGATGTCAGATAATTCATGGTTTTCTAATCTTGACAAATGATTAGTAATTTGATTATCAGTTCCCTTTCTATCAATAACCATAAGATCAAATTCTTGCATCAAAAGTATCATCTAATCAACCTTGGTATGACATCCTTCTTTTGCTTTAGATATTTAATAACAGAGTGATCAGTGTTCACAACACATTTAACTCCACTTAAATAACATCTAAATTTATCTAAAGCATACACAATGGTCAGTAACTCTTTTTTAGTAACATTATAATTAATTTGTGCATCATTAAGAGTTTTAATAGCATTGTATATAACTTTAAAAATCTTTTCATACCTTTTTCCAAGAACAGCTCCAATAGCATAATCACGACTTTAAAAATCTTTTCATACCTTTGTCTAAGAACAGCTCCAATAGCATAATCACTAGCATCACACATCAGTTCAAATGGTTTCTCTCAGTTAGGTAAAACTATAATAGGGGTTGTGATTAATTTTTCCTTTAAAATTTCATACCTTTGTCCAAGAACAGCTCCAATAGCATAATCACTAACATCACACATCAGTTCAAAATAATCTTTTCATACCTTTGTCCAAGAACAGCTCCAATAACATAATCACTAGCATCACACATCAGTTCAAATGTTTCTTTAGTTAGGTGAAACTATAATAGGGGTTGTGATTAATTTTTCCTTTAATAACTCAAAGGCATCAAGGACTGCTCCAATAGCATAATCACTAGCATCACACATCAGTTCAAATGGTTTCTCCCAGTTAGGTAAAACTAGGGGGATGTGATTAACTTTTCTTTTAATAACTAAAAGGCATTTAAATAGCTTTCAGTAAATTCAAATTTCTAGTCCTTTTCTAAAAGTTGGCATAGAGGTTTGGTAATTTTGGAAAAATATTTAATAAAACGCCTGTAAAAACCAACATGTCCAAGAAAACTCCTAACCTCTCTAAAAAATCTTTAATAAAACGCCTATAAAATCCAACATGTCCAAGAAAACTCCTAACCTCTCTTGCATTAGTAGGAGGTGTTAGTTTAGATATAACTTGAATTTTTACAGGGTCTGCTTCCCTACCATCTTCTGAAATTTTATGCCCTAACACAATTCCTCCTGCAACTATAAATTGACATTTCTCCCAATTCAGAACAAAATTAGTTCTTTCGCATAACTTCAAAACTTTTTCAAGATAATTTAAGCATGCATCAAATGATGTTCCAAATTTAGAGAAATCATCCATAAATACTTCCAATCCATCATCAATTAACTTACTAAATA
>JXCR01147196.1:588008-607832 GCA_002079205.1 Phalaenopsis hybrid cultivar
GGGATTTTAGTCTGTCACTCTAAAATCTCCAATTCTATGCCCGATAATATTATTTCCCTATTTATTTGCACCCAACTACCAAGGGCTTTGACCTCCCTGAATCTTGGATGTAATCTTCACTTTAGTTGTAAAACTCAACATATTTTAACAAATCAATTGGCCAGATTAAAAGTAAATTAAGATCGAAGTGAAAAGATCATCACAATTTCTTTAACATTTTCATGGCTCAACCAATTCAAATCACCATTTCACAAATCTCAAGACAAGGAGAAAGACAGAAAAAACTACTCAGATCTCATGAGGAAAACACAATAAAACTCAAAATTCATATATAAAACCAAAGTCATACAAACTACAACAATAAATAAACTTATCTCTAATTTCTCCCTAAGAAAACTTCTCGAAGTTCCTCTAAATCTCTTCCTTTCTTTACAACACATAAAATTCTTCTTCGAAGCGGCAAGGAGGAAGAAATCTCTCATTTTCCCTCCACTCTTACAATATGTCAAAGAATTCCTCACAATTTTGACACTCTAGTAAATTCTCTATACACTAATGGAACCTCTCTTACCTCTAGGACCTCTAGAGTCTTCTCAATTTTTGGCCAAAATCTTCTTTTAATGTTGTGGATGAGCTTTCCCAAGAGTTGCTTAAGCATCCTTTCAAAATTTGTCCTCATCGAAAGCCTAGTTGGACATAACCGCCGAGCTTGCCGTCGGTGGACCTTCTTAATGAATTAATCTTAGAGTCTCAGGAAAATCTCGTCGTCGGACAGGTCGATGGCGTCATCAGTGCCCTAGTTGAATTCTTCACTCCTTTTCGCTCCAAATTCTCTCCTTTTTGCATCTTTTTGCTCCAATGACCCTAATTCATCATTCTTGTAACAAAACATCAAAAATACCTTTCTTTAAAGTACAATATCATAAAAAATAGTATAAAATAGGTATGAAAATCTCAACATATTTTCCTTTGGTCAGGGTACCTCTTATGATTCATGTCTAGATCATTTATTTCTGGTTCTAAATACTGTAAAGAAACAAATTTAGTTCTCAATTGATAAAAATATCAATTTATGGTTGCAGGAGGAACTATGTTAGGATATAAGATTTTTAGAAATAACATAGAAGTAGATCTGACTAAAATTCAAGTTATAGCCGAATTGCCACCTCCTACGTCAATCGGAGAAGTAAGAAGTTTCTTAGGACATGTTGGGTTTTATAAGCGCTTGTTGACATCACTTTTTGTTGAGGTTTAGTTTTTCCTCTTTAGTTGTCATGGGTTTAGCCATAGGACTGTCCTGTTGACTATTCTTAGAAGACTAGAAAAGGAACCCTCGCCATTAGAAATTCTACACTCCTCTATGCTCAACTTGAAGCTCTACATATTGATCCTAACCTCTAGCACATAGTAGGTAGGGTTAGTATGTGGGAGCTCAAGATGAGTCCCCATAGGATTGATTGCCCTTAAGGTTGACTCTGGGTGTTTGTCTGGAGCTAAGGCACTCACTTGCACTCACTCTCACTCACAATCATTCACAATCCTAAGCCCAAATTTTCCTAACTTTGGTCCCTTGATCCTTTGGGAGACTCATGTAGATGGTCCCCTAAATCCACTAGCTCTAGGATAGAGTTTAGCTAAGATCAATACATAGAGGAGCCAAATGTTATTTCCATTGGTCTATAGCTCATTTATGGTGGTTATCTCCCCAATTCTACCCAAAATACCCAATTTGACCTTTCACCCCCAAACCTACCCAAATTACCTAAACACCCCCAGATCCCAAATTTAGTCAAAATCTTAAAATTGATACAAAATATCCAAATTTATTCAAAAATCATTTTAAACCTTTTGAAAATACCCAAATGACCTAAAACTACCAAAAAATGCCAAATTTACCAAAATACCCCCCCAAATTGCCAAAATTACATAATACCCGTGGCACCCCAAACTTTCCCAAAGCCTCCAAAATCACTCCAAATGCTTCCAAAACCAATTTGGACCCTCCAGTTGAACCCAATTTGACCAATTTGACCATTTTAATCAAAACCCCCAAATTACCTTTAAAAGCCCAACTTTCCCAAATTTACCATAAATGTCCATTAATTTGGTACCAATCTCCCCCAATTTCAATCCAAAACTCAAATTCACCTTCTATATAACCCATTTAAACCAAATTTAAGCTCAATTGGCCCATGCTTTGAGCCCAATTTTGATCTTGGACAAACCCCCAATTTTGGCTACATGACTTAATCTCACCAAATTGAACCACATAGCCTACTCAATTTCCTACAGTTTATGTTGAAAACTCTTCATAAAAATCCTACACATCAAAATTGACATTCAATTGACCTTGGTGAAGCCTCAATTTCATGTAATTTTGACCCAAGTTCAAAAACCCCAATTTTGCCCCAGATTGGCCATACCTCAAAATTCCACCAAACTGATTATCTTAGCCCAAAAATTGGCACCCAATTTATATTAAAAACTCTTTATGACATTCTTATTGACCATTTTCAATAATCTATTTGGACTTAGCCCAAGCCTAGCCCAATCTAGACCAAACTATAGCCCAACATGCCCAAAGTGACTAAAATTCCAAAATCCTTCAAATTGAACCCCCAATTAAACTCAAAATCATTTCAAACCTTCACAAGAAATCTTTATTACAATCATATACACAATTTTAATCAATCATTTGGGCTAATTGACATGGCTAGACTAACCTTAACCCAACATCTAGCCATTTTGACCCACATGAACACATGCACCAAAATTGGCCTAGCCACCTTAAAGCCACAAACTTTATGACTCCACAGCCATTAAAATCCTCCTAAGGACCAGGCTAAACCACCCTAAATCCACCAAAGTATGCTATGGACCAATAAATTCCCAAATTAAGGGATTCATTCCCTTTTTTAGGCCTTAACCATAAAATCTCATCCATCATTGACTGCCATAGAGAGTTAACCATCATTAGCCTCCCCCTGACCTTCCTGAGCCAAGATGTGACCACTCCTTGGCTGGTCAGCCACCTTGGATTCTAGAAAATGTCCAAATTGAGATCCACCACCCTTGAATCAAACCCAATCTTAACCTTATGGGCCAGCTCGCCAAAATCAAACCTTAGAGCTTTTTAGCCCACCACCTAGGTAGACATTTGCATCCATGACTAGGCCCTGAGCTTCCCTCTCCGGCCATGGCTATAAAATGGCCCCTTCACGGTCAAGAGAGAGGTTCTGAAAGTTTCTCAAGGAGACACCTCTAAATTGCTCCCATAGCCTCTTTGAGACCTACTCAGTGCAGCCCAACCACTTCCTTTCCCTAGCTCCCCTTATTGGAGTTCAATTTTTGATCTCAAATCCTTACCGGAGACAGAACAAAACTATCCACACCTCCACAATGCACAAAAATTAAATTAAACTCACCCATACCTTCACCACAGTGAAAGAAGACAAAGCCCCATCAATCCCCCCTCACAGACAGCCTCTACACTAGACTTTGATCAACACCCAAATTTGGGCTTGATTAAATTTAGGTCTAGACCTTTCACCACAACCAGAGGCTCAATCCCTAGCCTCCTTGGACCTCGACGAGTGTGTCAAGCACCACTGAATGAAGCTTCCCTTCTTAGAGCAATGGTATTGAACACCCCCTCTTCCTGAGCCTATTTTCATTCTCCATTTGATTAGAGTTGATTTAATGGCATCTTTATCGTATGGACCTGCTCATCTCACTTAGAAGAGTTCATTAGATCAAACCTGAGGAGATTTGGTTGAGTCTAGAGGGTGATCTTAAGGTTTTAGTATGAACGGTTCTCGGGTTAGCTTATTTGGGGACAATGATCCACAACTGTTTGATTACACGTGTATCAAATGGAGGGCTCTGATTATGACGGATGGAAGCTTTGTCCTTAAAGTGCGGGCTGACTCAGATGGCAGCGCCATACCAGAAGATGCCACGTGGAGCTTCGGAGACGCCAAAAATGACGTGGCGCTGCTTGTTTAATTAAAAAAATAGGGATTTAAATAATTCAGAAAATGATCCTTAACTTCAAAAATCCATATCTTGGTGTAGAAAAATCAAAAAAATAAATTAAAAATATCTTAGTGCTCAGTGAACAGAGGAGAATAATTTGGAAAAAGTTTCAAAATTTATTTGATGGATATTTTATTTTTTAATTAATTAAATACTGAGTTGAGTTTTTTAACTCTCCATGCATGTAAACATTTCACCATAGCTTGATATTTTGGCATGTTGTTGTCTCTGTCATGGGGGATATTCTCTGATTTTTTCAAAGTCAGAGAAGACCTCTAGACAGAGATTCATATTTTCAATTTTGTGTCTTTTATTTGCATAAATTAATCATAATAGTTTGCATATTGCTTAGAAAAATTCAAGAAAATTTTGAAAGCTTTATTGTGACCAGAGAACCTTTGAAAAATTTTTCATGAGCTAGTTTATTAAGAACACACTTAACTCTTACAAAACCCTAAAACACAAAGAAAATTAGTTTGGGAAAAATAAATATCTAAATGAATTGGTTTTGATTCTCCACTGTGATTTAAAGTTCAGAGAATTCCCCCATAAAATTTTCAAAATATTTGGAGCTCATTTGATAACTCAAATTGATTTTTTTAAGTTAAATGTCATTTTAACATTGAAATGATTTTTAATAATTATAATATCACTCAAAAAATCATAAGACTTGGTTTTGGGAGTTCTCTATGATTAGAGAATTTTTTTAAAAATAAAATTGTAATTAAAATAAAAACTTTAATTTTTAAGCCTATTTTAGTATTTAAATAATTAAAAATTAATAAAAATCAAAAAATTGATAAAATTCAAAGGAATATTCTAAATTTTTTCCTAAACACTTAGGAATAATTGGAATACTTTTCCAAATTTTCTAAGTGAAGATATTGAATTTTAAAGCTTAAAATGATTTTTAAAGGCAAAAAAATGAATTTTTCTTAATCTTTCACTTAAAAAATTCTAATAATTCAAATAAAATTTAGAAAAATGTAAAATTTGTTTCTTTAGGTTCCTTGAACTCAGAAAGATTTAATAGAAGTATGAAACTGAATTTTCGAAATTAAAAATATTTTATAATTAATTAATGTTCCAGAATGTAAAATAATTTTAATAATTCAAATAGAACTCAAACAATCATGAACTTTGGCCCAAGTGTTGTTCTAGTTTAAGTCTATCTCCAGTATAAATTTCGATTGATTACATGTTGTCTTGGTAAAGTTGTTGAATTTTCCTTGAGAAATCCTATTTTTGTATGAAAATAAATATATAAATTAAATTAAAATTTGGAAATTCACATTTTCTCCTCTGATGTCATAATTGACCCATGAGTAAGGTGGGATGAAAATTCCAAATTTATTTGAATTAAATTTGATGAATTATGAAGTGATAAAGCCTTAGAAGAAAAAGTGTAATTTTAGAAATTTGGCCTTAATTAACACTTAGGCTTAATTCAAGAAAGGGAAATGTGCAACCTTTGACCTTAATTAACATATTTGGATGATTGAAACACAAGGGACTAATTGGTAGAAACAAATCTCACTTTTTCCAATTAAAGTAAAAATTTGAAATTTCATAGGTTATCAAAAATGATCCTAGACTTAGGGGTATAATTTTGGGTGTTAATAACTCACTAATTTAATACCCCAATCTATTGTTCAAGTGACATTTGAATGTTTTGATTTAATCTCTTTCAAAATGACTAAGACATTCATCAGAATTATAAGGGCCTAGTGGTGACTTAAGTTAAATCAAATTTGGTTAAATGAATTTTAGAAAAGTGAATAAAAATTGAACACCTTTGAAACATTACAAGCCCAAGTTAAAACCAAATTTGGCTAAGTGTCTTAATAACCATACTAACTTGCCCCACTTGCATAATTCTCAAATTGAATGATAAATGATAATCACCCTACTCTTAGAGATAATTGAAACATCACCGTTCATTGGACACTAGAAATATTTACAGGATAGATTATTAAGCAACATAATAAGTTTAAATGAGCTCGAGACTTTTCACCAGGCGGTGAGGGGAAAGCATGGACCTGCCTTTTTCTCCTGAACGGTTGGATACCTCAGAGGTCGACTAAAATTGATATGTTTTGCTTAATAAAATCATCCTTAATCAAACCAATAAGGGCTCACCAAGACATAATATAGGAACCTTATTTTTCCCGCTTTACAAAAAATGCCCTTACATGCATTTTGTGTTTCAGTTGGAGATGATGGGAAGACCATCCAGATACGCTTTTATTTTGATTTATTTACCTGCATTTTTGGTTTCTCGTAATTTTTTTAGTACGTTACTGTACTTACTCACCTGCATGTATAACCAAAATACAAACTTGCATGCTAAATAACGATGTTACCCTGCATGAAAACCAAAACTGCTAAGATAGCCACAAAACCAAAACCAAAACTAAAATCAACCAAGATAAAATTCACCGCCACAACATTCAAAATATAAGACAACTCAAAATTTAATCTCAAACATCACAAATAACAATTGCAACTAAATTAAGACGTCTCTATCGGATTATCGGGAATCCCTCGGAGGAGATAACCTACGGTTGCTAACGAGGCTTCCCACGGTCTAAATGAAATTATGGAACTCATTAATTTGAGTTTAGTAAATTCATTTGGACTAAGTGAATCTGATAGAAAATAGTGGTACCGAAATGAGGGAACCGTAGGATCCTAATAGGTGTCACTCTAATCAACTTTAGTACGCCCCATAATATTTAAAGAACTACAACCATAAGGACATCATATTTGACACCATAACGTGACACACTAGAAAACTTAAACTCATCACGACACAGAGCTTGGAGCTAGCATGGCGGGCGGCACAACCATCTTTAACAGCAAAACATGTCTTCCCCAGCTAAACCAATTTTTTCTTTCTTAGAATTAAACAAACAAGCCATAGGATTTCGAGGTTGTTTGATTATGCAACATAAATCCTCACCTTATCCTTAGGACTTTTTACAGCTTTGTTGTATAATATAATCCCTAACTCGTCTTAGGATTCCGAGGTTGTCCTTCATCGTGACCTATACCCTCACATCTTTCAGGCTATTTGTGTGATCGTTTCACACGAATGTAAGACCTAACTAATAAAATTGGCAGGCTGAAAAATTCAAGTAAATTTCTCCTAAAAAATGAAGTCAAATAATAGGATTGACTAGGAAGTCACCGAGGTTCTCCTTTAGATCTATGACATCCCCTAGTTATTCCTCCTTTGGATTCTATAATAAAATGTTCCAAATTTCAGTCATTCCCATTTCACACATCTTTGTCTGATTACGTTGAGAAGTCCTATCATTTTGAACTCTTTGAAGATAATATTCCCTGATTTTTATCAAGAGTTTTCTTAGGAGACTTTGGTTATCTAAGATGTAATTAACTACAGGGGCTTGCCCTTATAGGAAGCTTGTCCAAACCCAGCTTAATATAAACCCTATTTAATTCTTCATGTTAAATAAGGGAACTTATCGACAAATAAAATGATTTTGCAAACCAAACATATGACATATATTTCTTAATTTATTTGATCAAGCCTCATCCTCAAGTCTTGTGTTTATC
This sequence comes from Phalaenopsis hybrid cultivar, assembly GCA_002079205.1. NCBI lineage: Eukaryota > Viridiplantae > Streptophyta > Magnoliopsida > Asparagales > Orchidaceae > Phalaenopsis > Phalaenopsis hybrid cultivar. Next base: position 595,623 of record JXCR01147196.1, read on the forward strand.
TTTTGGGATAGATACAGGGTTTGAGGTATAGTGCTCTTTCATTTAATCTGTGAAAATTATGTGGTCAGTTTGATTTCATATTTTTCTAATATATATTGTAAAAAGGAGCTTCTTTTGTCTCCCTTCGTGTTAATTACTTAAATATGATCAATACATCCAAAGAGTGTTACAGCAGGGAGAAGAGAGAGTTAAGGCTACATCAAAATGTGAGGTAATTAAGAAAATACAAGGCATGCCTAAAAAAAATAAAGTAAATAAAGCATCTAGCTCCTAGCAATTCTGAGGTAAGGTATTTGCAATTTGTCACCCTTTAACAGGTCAGCCAGTATCTGTTTAGGATTAGTAGCAACAGTTACTATTTGTAATTCAACACCTTCAATAGCTATGTAGTTAGCTGGTTTGTTTTCCTCCCTATAGGTAAAATAATAATTGATTTGTATCTCCTTGTTGAGATGTTTTATCTTAATAATCCACTGTTGGATATGCCATGGAGGTATAAATATACTTGTCATATACTCAATCAACATAGATAAATCAACCTCAGCTTGAATTTGTGTCCATCTATTTATGACTACCATTTTGTTGGCCCAGTAAAGAGCAGCTGTCTCAGCTTCCAAGGCATCTTCAACAATAATTGGAGCTATGAAGAACATTATGCATCTACCTTTGTAATCTCTGAATACCCCTCCAATTCCTGTTGTGTGGGCTATAAAGCTTCCATCAGTGTTAACTTTAAGGTGGGGATAACTGCGTTTTTACCAGTAGACTTTAATGAATTTACTGCAGAACTGATCCATGCTTTAGTTCATCTTAAGGATGTTTGGAAACCCCTTCCAAATGATTAGCTTTTTTATATAAGCAAGACAATTTGCCTCCACTGTTGCAGTATTCACCTTATGCTCTTCATGCTTGTTTTTGTTCCTTGCATTCCAAATGAACCAGGCTAAGATGAAAGGGATTGTACATAGTTTAACTTTTTTCCATTCTAACCAGCACTTCTTAAGTTGTTCCCATCTTAAGTTGATAGTGTTGATGTGGAAATTAATTGTCAGAGATCCCCAAACCTTCTTGGAGAAGTCATACTGGAAAAAAAGATGAGTAGTTGTCTCTTCACTGTTCTGGCAGAAATAGCATTTTGAAGGCCCCTTCAAGCCCTTTAACTTGATAATATCATCAGTAGGGATTAAGTTATTCAGCACTCTCCAAGAGAATAAAGCCATAGAGGGGTATAGAAATTTGTTCCACAAATTTTCACCCCAAGAGGTTTCCTCCCAAGTGAACAGCTGATTGTAAATGGCTTGGGTCACACTTTGGGTTGAGTTAACTTTTATAATCATCCTATCCTTATTATTTTTGTTAAATTGGATTTTAGATATCTGCCTCATGGTGTTTTCTGTGATAACCTTTTGGAGTACTTCCTGAGACCACCTCTGCCCCTCCCAGCAATCCTTCACCATTAGGTTCTTGTCCAAATTCTCATCCAAAGATTCAATAGTGTTCTCTGGGCACCATTTGTCTTGCCAAAAGTTGATGTTACCTTGACCCAACTCCCAAGTGTAGAGATTTTCAGCTTGTTCCTTAATTTTCAGCATCTGTTTCCAGGTCATAGAGTCTCCCAGTTTGGCCCTCACCTGGTTAGCATGATCAGTTCTGCAATACTTGGTGTGCATGAAATTTGCCCAGAGGTTGTCATTTTGTTTGAACTTCAGCCAAAGTTTGCACTTGCTAATTTTGTGTAACTGTTGAAATCCCTTGAAGCCTAAACCCTCAGCATATAGAGGTTTGGCAGCTTTCTGCCAGCTTGCCCAGATCCTATTTTTCCTGTTCCCAGACCACAATAATCTGTTGAAGGTTCTTTCCAACATAATTTAAGTGCCTTTCTTCATCACTGCCACTTGTAAGGTGTAAAGGGGGAAGGTGGTTAAGATGCTTTTCAGCAAGGTAATTCTATCACCATTAGAAAGGAAGGAATTTGCCCACCCTTGGAGGGTAGCAATGGTTTTATCCACTATCTCATTAAATTATATTTGTTTGTTCCTTTCCATAGTAAGATAAACACCCAAATATTTAAAGGGGGTATTCATAGCTTTGAAACCAGTGAGAATTTACAAAACCAGTGAGAATTTATAAACCCCCAAATAATTTACAAATATCTAATATATATATATATATATATATATATANATTTCGATTCTGGTGGCCGACAACTTCCAACGAGCAACTCCACAACCTAAAATAGTGTCGACAGTGGTATATTAAAGACTTCTCGAAAATTGCTAAGCCTCTATAACCATCATTTAGAAAAAGACACAAATTTTGATTTTAATGATGAATGCCTTAATGCTTTTAATTTATTAAAGGATAAATTAATCACTGCACCTATTATTCTTTCACAAGACTAGGAAAAACCATTTAAATTAATGTGTGATGCTAGTGATTATGTTATTGGGGTAGTATTATGACAAAAACATGATAAGATTTTGAAAGTTATATACTATATCAGTAAAACCCTTAATAAAGCTCAAATTAATTATACTATTGATCCACCTCAAAATAACATGTTTTTAGTGCATTTTTTATAAGCCTTTTATGTACATTTTTTATGATATTACACTTTAAAGGAATGTATTTTGTATGTTTTTGGTTTCAGGTACATGGAACGAACAGTTAGAGAAAATGAGTAAAAAATGACACAAAAAGGATGATTTTTGACTGGTTTTATAGCTTCACCCCTTGGCTCCATAGCGCCACCACCGAGCCAGAAAGCCATTATAACGCCTCAGAATGACGTTATAGTATCAATAACTACCTTTCTAGAAGATACATCAAATTTGGCCAAATTTTGAAGGGTGTTTGAAGCAACCCTTAGTCATTTTATATTTTTTATTTAACGAGAAGGACTTGGTCAAATTTAGAGATCTTTTGGAGCCTCAACTCTTTAATCGGGCTGCAACAGTGAGAGGTTTTTTATATTTTGTGTCTTGTGTTTTAGTGTGATGAATTTTGGAGATTGCTTAGAGGAAACTCCACAAGTTTGCTTGGGGAGAAAATATAAGGTACATTGTATTTTTGTTTGAGTTTTTGTTGTATGTCTTTGATTTAAATTCAAATATTTTATTTTTGTTTAATCTTCATGAATTTTGAGTAGTTGCCTTTCTTTATTTTTGCAAATGAGACTTAATCTTGTAAGATGACAATGATTTAAATATTTCTTTTTACTTTTAAAAATTGTGTTGGTAATTTCACTGGATCTTCATTTACTTTGCAAATTTGCCACTTGTGTGGTTAAAATTTGTTGAGAAACATAATAACCTAAGAGGGATATGATTTCACCCAACTAGTGGATACCACACTTCATTCTAGGCAGAGCCATGGTGATCACCTAGAGGGGAGTGCAAATAAATAGGAAAATAAGCTTTGATGGGCATATAATTGGTTAGATCTTGAGTGAAAGGCTAGATTCTTATTAGTTTGTCTTAAGTTTTAGTACCCTGATGCTGGTATTTGGTCATTACAATGGCATAGGCTAGGGGCATCTTGAGGTGAGAGGATAGATAACACTGATGTGGAATGGAAATGTTAAGGAATCAACCTTAAGTTAGCTAATGTTCTTTCCAAGCACCGGGAGGGGGTAAAGAATTAGGTATGCTTTTATTTGTCAAAATACCTCAATTTTGTCTTAAATCATTTGAATCCTACATAGATTAAAATCTCTTTGTAAGGGGAAAGATTTTCCATAATATTCAAACTCATTGTTATGTTATGTTAAGGTTTTACATTTAGTTGTTACTTTCTTTTTAAGCTCTTTTGTAGTAATTATTAGCAAGCATATCATTTTAAATCTTTTATCTTTCTAGATTGTAATCTAAATAGAATTTCAATAGGTTGATTTTAAGAGTTATCACATTCCTCATGAGATTGATACTAGGGTTTCTAAGCAAAATCCTATATTAGTTGAAATGATACTTGCGTAGTACCCCTAGTGTAAAAATCCATTAAATAATTTATAAATCTTTGCAAGTGATCACACTAGTCGCTAGATATAAATTGAGATATATTTTCTGGCATAATTTAGGAGATTAAAAATACACGTAAGAGCGGGCTGTGTCAAATTTTTTATGTCATTACTGGGGAGTGCGACAAAACTTTTTAACTTCAAACTTTACTTCAATTGTAGTTTTGAAAATTAAAAATTTTAAAAATTATAAAAAAAATTTGAAAAAATGAAAAACCAAAAAAATTTTAAAATTAAAAATTCAAAAAAAAATATTTTTATTTTTGGTGTGTTATTCCATTTTCTGTAATTTTTGACATCTTTTATGCATAATCTTAGATCTAAAAATTTAGTGTGTTACGATTCTGAATTGAATCAAACTATTAGAAAAATTCAAAAATAATGAAGTCTTTATAATTCTCAAGAGATGGCAAACGAATCGCAGAACAATATTGAAATTCAAACTATTGAGAATTAATATCATAATTTACAGAAACCTTTAAGGGATTATGTGAACCCTACAGTAGATGAAATTCATTTAAGTAATCATACTTCTACTGTAGAGGCAAACTCATTTGTACTTAAACCTTCGATCATACAAATTGTACAAAAACAATCAGTTTGGAGGAACACCATCTAAGGATCCTAATTTACATTTAGCTAATTTTTTTGAATTGTGTGCTCCATTTAAATATGTTGGCATATCAAATGATGTCGTTAGACTTAGAATTTTTCTTTTTTCATTAAGGGATAAAGCTAAGATGTGGTTAAACTCATTAGCACCTGTATATATTAGTACTTGGGAAGATTTAGCTAAAAAAATTTTGGCCAAGTATTTCCACATTCAAAAACTATGAAGCTCAGAAATGATATTACTTCTTTTACTCAATATGAAGGAGAGCTTATATATGAAGCTTAGAAAATATTTAAGCGACTCCATAGAAAGTGTCCACATCATGCTTTACCATATTGATTGATCATTTAAACATTTTATAATGGGTTAGAAAGATCCCTTAGAACTATTATAGATGTTGTTGTTAGAGGTTTATTAATGTCTAAACTCTTTGACGAAGCTTGTTCATTAATTGAAGAAATGGCCACAAATAATTTTCAATTGCCTTCTTATAGGGTAAATCCTAAGAAAGTAGCCAGTATTCATGATAACGATACTATTTCAATGATTGCATGCCAAGTTGTTGCATTTTCTAAGAAGATGGACCAAAATGGAATGAATATTTATCCAACACCCGAAATGGTTGAAGAAAATTTATTAGTACAAATGATTGATCCTCATTCTTTAATGGAAACTATAAATGTTATCAGTAAACCAAATAACCCATATTCAAATTATTACAACACAGGTTGGAAAAACCATCCTAACTTCAATCAGAACAACAATCCTAGTGGTGGAAGTCAACAATGGGGTAATGCTCAAGTTAACCTATTGGAAAATTAGAATAACCACGGCAATGCTAACATAAACCTACTTATCCTCCTGGATTTAATCAACAAGTTAAGGAGTAGAAGCTTTCTATGGAAGAACTGATGTTGCGAATGGGTAATCATTTCCAACGTCAGAGTGCTACCATTAGAAATATGCCATTAGAAATATGGAGAATCAACCGAGATGAATTGCTAACGCAAATAGCAATAGCCCTTAGAGAACACTTCCTAGTAATGTAGAAATCAATCTTAAGGAAAAAAGTAAAGAGCCAGAGCAAGTTAAAGTGGTCCAACTAAGGAGTGGAAAGGAATTAAATATTGGAGTTTAAAAAGAAATTGATGTTGAGAGAGAAGTTGAAGAAATTGAAAAACCTAAAGAGATTATTCCTAATGAAACACAAACACCTAGCTCTCCAACTAATACTAATTTATAAAGACCCCCACCACTTTTCTCTCAAAGACGTAAGCAAAAAAAATGATCAATAGTTCTCAAAATTTTTTGAAATATTCAAGAAGCTTACAATTAATAAACCTTTTGCTCAGGATTTGGAATAGATGTCGAGTTATGAAAGAAGTTTTAAATAAAAAAGGAAATTTGTGGATCATGAGGCTATTGCACTTAGTGAAGAATGTAGTGCAATAATTTACAAAAAGCTTCCTCGAAAACTCAAAGATCCTGGTAGCTTTACCATACCTTGTGCAATTGGAGAGAAATTTTGTGGAAAAGATTTATGTGATTTAGGAGTGAGCATTAAACTTATGCCTCTATCTACACTCAAAAGGTCAGGTTTAGGAGATATTTCTCCCACTACTGTAACCCTACAATTAGCAGATCGATCTATCACTTATTCTAAAGGGGTTATAGAAGATGTACTAGTTAAAGTGGATAAATTTATCTTTTTATTGATTTTATTGTATTATATATGAAAGAAAATAAAGAAATTCCTATCATATTAGGGAGACATTTCCTTGCTACCGAACGAGCCATGATAGATTTGCAAAAAGGGGAATTAACAATGAGAGTTAATGATCAGGAAGTTACATTTAATGCGCTTAAAACAATGAAGTATCCTGATCGAAAATGTTATAGAATGGATATTATTGATGATATGATTTCTAATATTAGATCAAAAAAATGAAGTCATTTTAGAAGAATAACAAGAAGCAAAGAGTGAAGGAGATTCTAAAGATGAATCAATTGAGGTGATTAGTGAGGATTTAATCTATGTTTAGGAAGAATATGAATTTTTTTATACTACTGAAAATAGTATACCTCTGATGCCATCTACTGAAAAACCTCCTGAACTGGAGATGAAAGTTCTACCTACTTATTTAAAGTATGCATTTTTTGGGAACTCAACTACATTACATATTATTATATTCTCATATTTACTACAGAATAAGAAGAACAACTCTTGCAAATATTAAAGAATCATGAAAAAGCCTTTGGATGGACATTAGCTGATATTAAATTAATCGGTCCTTCAATCTGTATGCACCGAATTCTCATGGAAGATAACCATAAGTCTAAGGTTGATCCTCAAAAAAGATTAAAACCTATAATGAAAGATGTAGTTAAGAAAGAAATTTTAAAGTGGTTGGATGCTGGGATTCTTTATCTACTTTCAGACAATTCTTGGGTTAGTTCTGTTCATTGAGTTCCGAAGAAAGGTAGAGTGACTATGGTTAAAAATGAAAGGAATGAATTAATTTAGATAAGGTAAGTTACTGGATGGTGAATCTGTATTGATTATATAAAATTACATGCTACCACTAGAAAAGACCATTTCCCCTTACCTTTTCTGGAAGGACATCATTATTTTTTTCTTTTTGGATGCATATTTTGGATACCACCAAAATACCTATTACTCCTGAGGATTAGGAGAAAACCACTTTTACTAGTCCTTATGGAACTTTTGCTTTTAGAATAATGTCATTTGGATTATGTAATGCCTCTACAACTTTTCAGAGATATGTGTGTCAATTTTCATGTGATTTAATTTAGAAAGAAATTGAATTTTTTATGGAGATTTCTTAGTCTTTGGGACTTCTTTTAATTTCTGTCTAGATCATTTAGCAAGAGTTATGAAGCACTGTGAAGAAACAATCTTTGTTCTTAATTTGGAAAAATGTCAATTTATGGTTACAGGAGAAATAGTGTAGGGCATAAAATTTCTGAAAAAAGCATGCAAGTTGATCCAACAAAAATTCAAGTTATTGTCGATTACCATCACCTACGAGTGTTAAGGGAATAAGAAGTTTGTTAGTACATGCTGGTTTCTAAAGAAGATATATTAAAGTTTTTTTCAAAAATTTATAAGCCATTATGCCAGCTTTTAGAAAAAGATGCCAACCTTGATTTTGATGAAGAGTGCCTAAATGGCTTTAATTTATTAAAAAAAAATTAGACACCACACCTATTTTTGTTTCATCTGGTTGGACAAAACCTTTTGAATTAATGTGTGATGCTAGTGATTGTGTTATAGGAGCTATTTTAGGACACAAATATGATAAAATGTTTAAGGTGATATATTATGCTAGTAAAACCCTTATTGAGGCTCAAATTAATTACACTACCACTAAAAAAAGAATTATTATCTATATTTTTTTTTTCTGATAAATTTAGATTCTATCTAATTGGAACTAAATGTATTTTTCATACTGATCATTATGCTATTAAGTATTTAATGAAGAAGAAAGATACAAAACAATGATTAATTAGATGGGTCCTTCTAATGCAAGTATTTGATTTTCAATTTGTGGATAGAAAGGGTATTAACAATCAAATAGTTGATCATCTGTCAATGCTTGAACAAGAAAATGAGAGAGATTTAAATGATGAAATAAATGAGAATTTTCCTTATGAATAATTATATGGGATTAATGAATGGAAAATTCTGTGGTATGTTGATATAGTGAACTACTTGATTAGTAATATTTACCCTACGGATTAGATAACCATCAAATTAATAATTTCATTTATGATTCAAAATCTTTCTTGTGGGATGACCCTTATTTTTTTAAACAATGCAAGGACTTAGTCTTTCAAAGATGTGTAAACTTAGAAGAATTTCAATAAATTATTCAAAAATGTCATATATCAAAATTTGAGGGACATTTTAGAGTGGATAAAATTGCATTTAAGAATTTACAGCTTGGATTTTATTGGCCTACGTTATTTAGTGATGTTAGCAATTATATAAAAATATGTGATCGATGTAAAAGAGTAGGCAATATTTCTAGAAGAGATGAAATGCTCCTAACTTTTACTCTTAATGTTGAAATCTTTGATGTTTGGGGATTGGATTTCATGGGACCATTTGTACCATCTTTTGGAAAAATTTATATTTTAATAGTTGTGGATTATGTATCTAAGTGGATTGAAGCAGTTGCTTTACCTCGTTGTGATGTTAAAAGTATAGCAATTTTTTAAAAAAAAAATATTTTCACAAGATTTAGAATGCCACGTGTTATCATTACAGATGGAGAAGTCATTTCAGGAATAGAATGATAGAACCATTAACTTAAAATTTGGGATTAAACATTAAATGTCTATAGCTTATCATTCTCAGATCAAGGGTTTAGCAGAAGTATCCAATCAAGAAATTCAAATAATGTTAGAGAAAATGATAAATCCTAAAAGGAAAAATTGGTATGCTAGACTTGATAATGCTTTATGAGCCTATAGAACTATTTATAAAACACACATAGGAATGACACCATATACGCTCATATACGGAAAAGCATGTCACTTGCCAGTTGAGTTGGAACATAAAGATTACTGGGCAATTAAAGAGTTTAATTATAATTTAAAAGATGTTGGGCATAAGTAAGAAGTATTTTTTTATAATTTGAGATTTAAATTATTTCCATGACTGTTTAATCAAGGTGGTGAGGACCATTTCTTGTGGTAAAAGTTTATCCATATGGAGCAGTTGAAATTGAAGATCCAAAAATTGGGAGATTGATTAAGGTAAATGGACACAAATTAAAAGATTACATGAGTGGAGAGGGTCTTGCATTTGAATTGATCCTAATGTTAGGTCAAACCTAAGTAAAATAATTGTTATGTTGGGCTGACAACGTTAAACCAAGTGCTTTGTGGGAGGAAACCCATAGTTGTTTGTGTGATTTGGATTGGAATTATTGTTGTGATAAGTTTTATATAGTGATTGTGAGTCTTATACAATTTTGTTAGCACAAAATATTATTATATTAAATTACTTAAAGAGTGAAAGAAAAACAATTGAAAATTGAGAAAGTTAGTTTGGTGATATTGCGATAGATCTAGCGCTATAGCGCCTATAGCGCCACGGTTCGAATAACTCTTAAAAACCACCAATATTGTTGTTTCTCTTCTTCTTCCTCTTTATAAATCCACCTACGATTAGATTTAAAGTATCCTTATGACATTCTTTAGTATTCTAAAGAGATTTCAGAGTATAAATTTCATTTGATAGATCATGGAGAGCAATGACAATGGGAGATTTGAAGAGAAGAAGTTGTTGCATAAGGATGCTCAAGCTTATTTCAATGGATATCTTGCAGTAAGTTTGGAGAACCTCATGAAAGAACTTGAGAAGATTGAAAGTGAAATTTCTCTTCTGCAATCAAAGGTTGAAAAGTTGTTCCGCCATTACGAGCATTTGGATTAGCAGTTGAAACTGCAATTCAATAGTTTGGCTTGTTTCCAAGATAGTCAAGTGACTATGTATAGTACCAATAAGTGGATAGACAATAAGCTTTCTAAGGAATTTCCTCTTGCTTCTTTCTAGCATTGTTATGATAAAATTTATTTGGTGAGTAGAATGGAGAATATCACACTTGATCAGGAGTGGTCCTTAAGGTTGTTTTTATATTGATATTTATGTTTTTAATGGTGTGTAATTCCGTGTAGTGTGCCTTTGTGTATTCTTTTAAAGATTTAGATTGGTTTGCATTGTATGTGTTGTATGAACTTCTAAGTGATGTGTTGTTTGTATTGAACTTATTATTAAGATAAGAAAATGTTCTGTTGTATTATGAAAAAGTGGCCTTATGTATTCAAATTTGAAATTTTGGATCGGCGATGAACTCAATAAGTAAAAAATTGGCCATTAAAATTTGAAAAAAGAGTCTTTCTACATCCTAGATTTTCTATTTCCTTTACAAATATAAAATATTTTTTAAATTTGGATGGGTATGAAGGTTGTTATTGCACCGTTCATCAAGCTATGCATGGCGCTATAGCGCCACTGCCTGGTGCTATAATGTTGAACTTACCCGTGAGTCATTTTAAGTGCCTAGACCCGAGGATTTTGCCATTTTTACCCTTGGGTTGTCTCGTTCCTACATTTTTCACATTTTTCTCCCCTAAGTCTTCAATTTGGGGTTGATTGGCTTAGAGATAGGCTTCTAAACTTGGGATTTCATCGTCTCTAGGTAAGATTTTCACCTTAGATTTGATAAATTTTAAGTTGACCATGATTTCATCCAATTTGTGGATTGGACTGAAAATTACAAAATTTGATGAAAATAGTGTGAAATCCATGGTTAAATGATTATTTATGTTTGGATTGAGTTTTAAGGAGCCACTTTGAAGTTGAGATAATGATTTTTGGAATATATCATGAAAATTTTAAGATTACACATGGCTCCTAAAATGAAGAGAGGCAAGTAAAAGGCAACTTTTGATTCTAATAAGTTTGCCAGTGCAAGGACACGATACAGGTATGTTGATCTGCAATCAAAGAAGGTAATTGTAGAACTCAGTTTTCTACATCTAGGTGGTACTATTGAGTACTTGATTGTAGAGCAATAGTGGGAACATTTTTGTTATTTCACTGAAATTTCTGTGATTTCTATTAATCATAATTTCTATGCCAACTTGCCCGATGAATTTGATTTTTTGGTTTTTGTGCGTGAGTGACCAGAGAAAAATATGGTGAGATTTTCATACCTATTTTATGATTTTTTTGATGATATTGAACTTTAAAGAAAGTTATTGTTGATGTTTTGTTGCAGGAATGATGAATAAGGGTCATTGGAGCAACAAGATGCAAAAAGGAGCGAATTTGGGGAAAAAAGGACCAAATTGTGAAGAATTGAACTAGGGCGCCGACGTAACAATCAACCCCGCCAACGGCGAGATTTTCCCGAGACTCCAGAATTAATTCATTAAGAAGGTCCGCCGACAGCTCCCTCGGCGATTATGACCAATCAGGCTTTGGATAAGGATAAATTTTGAAGGGATGCTTAGACAACTCTTGGAAAAGCTCATCCACAACTTTAAAAGAAGATTTTGGCCCAAAATTGAGAGGGAGAGAGAGTTCCTTTAGGTTAGAAAGGTTCCATTAGTGTTTGTAGAGAGTCTAAATTGTGAGGAATTCTTCGAGAGATTGTAAGAGTGAAGGGAAAGTGAGAGATTTCTTCCTCCTCACTGCTTTGAAGAGGAATTCTGTTTGTTGAAAAGAAAGGAAGAGATTTAGAGGAACTTTGAGGAGTTTTATTGGGGAGAAATTAGAGATAAGTTTATTTACTTGTTGTATTTTGTATGAATTTGATTTTATATATGAATTCCGAGTTTTTTTGTGTTTTCCCCATGAGATCTAAGTAGTTTTCTCTGTCTTTCTCCTTGTCTTGAGATTTGTGAAATGGTGATTTGAATTGGTGAAGCCATGAAAATGTTTAAGAAATTGTGATGGTCTTTTTACTTCAATCTTAATTTACTTTCAATCTAGCCAATTAATTTGTTAAAATATGTTGAGTTTTACAACTAAAGTGAAGATTACATC
>JXCR01147196.1:607999-618393 GCA_002079205.1 Phalaenopsis hybrid cultivar
ATAAGTGTGACTTTACAATTATTGAATATTTATTACGTCTATATTTATTGAATCTATAACTGTTATTAAGTTTTGGTACAATTGTTGAGGAATTAAGTCTATTAACAGCAGTTTTAGATACTTCTATTTTTAAGTATATATAAAGCCGCGGTCAAGTTTTTGGCGCCATTGTCGGGGAGTGAGTAAACAAAAATCATAATTAGAGTAACGAACAAATTAGGATTATTAGAAAATTTTTACTTGAATTGCAACTTTTTTTCATATTTAGTTAATTATATTAATGTGTACTGATTTCAAATTATATGCGTAAATTTGGACCTAAAAATCTTATACCTTACGATTCGGAATTAGAACGCACTGTTAGAAAGATAAGAAGATTGAGAAGAGAACCTAAAAATTTTGATACAATGAAAAACAACATGAACAATCAAGGATTAGAGAATGAACACCAACCTAGACACCTACGAGATTATGCAAATCCTACAGCAGATGAAATTCACTTATCTATCCAAAATCCTGATGGGTTGCTAATTCATTTGAGTTTAACCTGTTATTATCCAAATGGTACAGAACAATCAATTTAGAGGTACACCAAATGAAGATCCTAACTTACACCTCGCTAGTTTTTTAAAATTGTATGCTACTTTTAAATATGATAGAGTCTCAAACGATGTTGTTAGACTTAGACTTTTTCCTTTTTCACTGAGGGATAAGGCTAAAATGTGGTTAAATTTGTTAGCACCAGGAACTGTTAGAACTTTTGGAGAACTTTCACAGAAATTTCTATCCAAATATTTTCCTCCATACAAAACTGCTAAACTTAGAAATGACATAGCATCGTTCTGTCAGATTGATAAAGAGTCAATATATGAAGCTTGGGAGAGATTTAAAGATCTTCTTAGAAAATGCCCTCATCATTCGTTACCATATTGGTTGATAATTCAAACTTTTCATAATGGATTAGTGGGATATCTTAGATCGATTATAGATGTTGCGACTGGTGGTTCTTTAATGTCAAAACCTTTTGATGAGGCTTATTCGTTAATAGAAGAGATGGTTACCAACAATTTTCAATGGCCCTCTGAATGGGTAAATCCTAAAAGAGTAGCTAGTATCCATGATTCTGATGCAATATCTATGTTATCTTTGCAGATTGCTGCAATATCAAAGAAATTAGATCATTATGGGATGAATTATTCTCCAACACCTCCTATGATGGAAGAGAATTAATCTGGGAAATTTGTGGATGTTCAACCTTCATATGAGACTTTAAATGCTATTAATAGAACCAACAACCCTTATTCAAACTATTATAACCCAGGTTGGAAGAATCATCCAAATTTTAATTGGAATAACAATTCTTCTACAAATCAATAATGGCAAACAACCCAGTGAACCCATTAGGAAATTCATTCAACCAAGGAAATGTAAACTATAGACCTTCTTATCCTCCAGGATTTAACAGTAATACTCAAATTAAGGAGAAGAAGTTTTTATGGAAGAGCTGATATCAAACGTGGGTCAACAATTGCAGAATCGAGAAAATCAATTACAAATTCAAGAAAATCAAATACAAAATCAAGGAACTGCTATTAAGAACATTGAAAACCAATTAGGGCATATTGCTACTGCGCTTATTAACCGAACATTAGGAACTTTTTCGAGTACTGTGGAACCAAATCCTAAAGATCAAGGAAAAAAACAAAACAAAGAGGTACAATTACAAAGTGGAAAAGAATTGGAGACAAGAGTACAAAAAGAAACATAAACTAAAAAAGAGAATGTGGATACCAAAAAAGAAAATGATCATGAGTACCCAGATTTAGAGTATTCATTTACACAAATAAAGATTACTGTGGAGAAACCTCCACCATCGTTTCCTCAAAGATTGAAGCAACACAAACAAAATAAACAATTTTCCAAATTTTTAGAAATTCTTAAGAAGTTAACGGTAAACATTCCCTTCGTATAAGCTTTAGAGAAGATGCCCAATTATGTGAAATTTATGAACAATATTTTGAACAAGAAAATGAAGTTCACGGATAACAAAACTGTTGCACTTAGCAAAGAGTGTAGTGCAATTATTCAGAAAAAGCTTCCTAAAAAATTAAATGATCTTGGTAGTTTCACTATACCATGTGCTATCGGTGAAAAATTTTATGGAAGAGCTTTATATAATTTGGGAGCCAACATTAATCTTATGCCTCTATCAATTTTCAAAAGATTTGGATTAGGAGAAGTCTCACCTACTTCTGTAACTCTTCAGTTAGCAGATCGTTCAGTTACATATTCTAAGGGAGTTATAGAAGATGTGTTAGTAAAAGTTGATAAATTTATCTTTCCTGTGGAATTCATTATTTTAGATATGGAGGAAGATAAAGAAATACCTATCATTTTAGGGAGACCATTTTTAGCTACTGGAAAAGCTATGATAGATGTTAAAAAAGGAGAATTAACTATGAGAGTTAACATTCAAGAAGTGAATTTTAACATTGCAAAATCTATGATATACCCTGCTATTGAAAAAGATAATGAATATTTTTGCATGGAAATTAGTGAACATCTATTGAAAGAACATTTTAAAGAACATGTTGAAGAGAAAGAACAATTTGAAGAGAGTGATGAAGTTATTTTGGACAAAATAGAAAATGAAGAATTAGATTATGTTCAGTAAAGATTTAAGATGTTGGATATTATAGAAAATGCTAATAAGAATCTATTTCTGTTAATTATAAAACCACCTGAGCTTGAGTTGAAAGTATTCCCTAGCCACTTGAAGTATGTGTTTTTGGTAGACTCATCTACATTACCTGTTATTATATCTTCAGAATTAAATGATTTGCAAGAGTAAAAACTATTAGATACATTTAAAAAATATAAGCAAGCTTTTGGTTGGACCTTAGCTGATATTAAGGGAATCAGTCCTTCAATCTGTATGCACAAAGCATTTGGTTGGACCTTAGCTGATATTAAAGGAATCAGTCCTTCGATCTGTATGCACAAAATTATGCCAAGAGTTGATCCACAAAGGAGATTAAATCCAATGATGAAAGAAGTAGTTAAGAAGGCAATTTTGTTAAGGGAATTAGTCCTTCAATCTGTATGCACAAAATTATATTAGATGAACAATATAAACCATGGATATTAAAGGAATCAGTCCTTCAATTTGTATGCACAAAATTATATTAGATGAACAATATAAACCAAGAGTAATCCACAAAAGAGATTAAAGCCGATGATGAAAGAAGTAATTAAGAAGGAAATTTTGAAATGGTTAGACACTAGAATTATATACAGTCATTCGATCTGTATGCACAAAATTATATTAGATGAACAATATAAACCAAGAGTTGATCCACAAAGATCTGTATGCATAGAATTATACTGGATGAACAATATAAACCAAGAGTTGATCCACAAAGGAGATTAAACTCAATGATGAAAGAAGTAGTCAAGAATGAAATTTTGAAATGGTTGGACACTGAAATTATATATCCGATGATGAAAGAATTAGTTAAGAAAGAAATTTTGAAATGGTTAGACACTGGAATTATATATCCTATTTCAGATAGTGGTGGGTAAGTCCAATTCATTGTGTTCCTAAAAAAGGAGGAATGACTGTTGAAACAAAAGAAAATAAAGGTAAGTCCAATTCATTGTGTTCCTAAGAAAGGAGTGACTGTTGAAACAAAAGAAAATAATGAATTAATACAGCAAGTCCAATTCATTGTGTTCCTAAGAAAGGAGGGGTGACTGCTGAAGCACAAGAGAATAAATAAATTTTGAAATGGTTAGACACTGGAATTATATATCCTATTTCAGATAGTGCATGAGTAAGTTATATTCATTGTGTTCCTAAGAAAGGAGTGACTGTTGAAACAAAATAAAATAATCAATTAATACCTATCAGACAAACATTATTTTCTTAAGAAATGAGGAGTAACTGTTGAAAAAAAAATAATAAATTAATACCTATTAAACAAGTTACTGGGTGGCGTATTTGCATTGATTATAGAAAATTAAACACTGCCACCAGGAAAGATCACTTCCCTTTACCCTTTTTAGATCAAATAGTAGATAGACTTACTGGGCACAAATATTTTTATTTTTTAGATGGATATATCGGTTACCATCAAATTCCTATTGCTTCTGAGGATCAAGAAAAGACAACATTCCAGAGATGTATGATGTCCATATTTAGTAAGTTAATTGATGATGGACTTGAAGTATTTATGGATGATTTCTTTTTATTTGGAACATCATTTAAATCATGCTTAAATTATCTTGAAAATGTTTTAGAGTTATGTGAAAGAACCAATTTAGTTCTGAATTGGGAGAAATGTGAATTTATGGTTGCAGGAGGAATTGTATTAGGACATAAAGTTTTGGAAGATGGTATGGAAGCAAACCCTGCAAAAATTCAAGTTAAATCTAAACTAACACCTCCTACTAATGTAAGAGAAGATAGGAGTTTTCTTGAACATGTTGGTTTTTACAGGCATTTTATTAAAGATTTTTCAACAATTACTAAACCTCTATGCCAACTTTTAGAAAAGGACAAGAAATTTGAAAGTATTGAAAGCTGTTTAAATGTCTTTGAGTTATTAAAGGAAAAATTAATCACAGCCCCTATTATAATTTCACCTAACTGGGAGAATCCATTTGAACTGATGTGTGATGCTAGTGATTGTGCTATTGGAGCTGCTCTTGGATAAAGGTACGAAAAGATTTTTAAAGTTATATACTACGCTAGTAAAACTCTTAATGATGCACAAATTAACTATACTGTTACTGAAAAAGAGTTATTGGCCATTGTGTATGCTTTAGACAAATTTAGATCTTATTTAATTGGAGCTAAATGTGTTGGGTACACTGATCACTCTGCTATTAAATATCTAATGCAAAAGAAGGATACAAAATCAAGGTTAATTAGATGGATACTTTTGATGCAAGAATTTGATCTTGTGGTTATTGAAAGAAAGGGAACTAATAATCAAATTGATGATCATTTGTCAAGATTAGAAAATCATGAATTATATGACACTGACAATGAAATGACAGACAGTTTCCCTGATGAACAACTTTATAATATTAATGAGTTGAAAATAACATGGTATGCCGATATTGTTAACTATATTGTAAGCAATATTTTGTCAGCTATGTTGACACTGCAACAAAAAATGAAATTCATTCATGATACGAAAGCAAATTTTTGGGATGAGCCTTATTTATATAAATAATGTAAGGATCTGATTATGAGAAGATGTGTATCTTATGAAGAAACTGAGCTGATCATTCATAAATGTCATGATTCTAAATTTGAAGGACATTTTGGGATTGATAAAACTGCTTATAAAATTTTACAAGCTAGANGCTCGAGTAGAATAGATTGGTCCACTAGACTGGATACCGCATTATGGGCTTACAGGACTGCTTATAAAACTCCTATTGGAATGACTCCTTACAGACTAATTTTTGGAAAGACTTGTTACTTACCAGTAGAATTGGAGCATAAAGCATATTGGGCGATTAAAGAATTCAATTTAAATTTAAAAGATGCTGGTAGGAAGAGATTGTTACAACTAAATAAATTGGAAGAATTACAAAATGAGTCTTATGATAACGACAGAATTTATCAGGAAAAATTAAAGTTATGGCATGATCGGAAGGTTAACCAGAAAAAATTTTGAACCAGGATAAGAAGTTTTGTTTTACAACACCAGGCTAAAATTATTTCTTCAAAAATTGAAGTCTTGTTGGTTAGGACCCTTCACTGTGACTCAAGTTTATACTTACAGAACTGTTGAGGTTGAAGATCAGAAGACGGGAAATAGATTTAAAGTAAATGGACACAGATTAAAACCATATTTTGAACACCAAATTAATAGAGGTTTTAATGATCAGTCAACCTGAATGACACCTGAATAAGTCGGGCTGACGACGTTAAACCAAGCGCTCATTGGGAGGTAACCCATATTTATCTTTACTTTTATTGCAATTATAGTAGTTTGTATTTAAAATTATCTTTAGTTTGTGGTAGTATTAAGCTCTACTACTATTATTTACCCTTGAATCATCATAAAAATTGGATCCATAAAGAAAAATTGGAATGCATTCGGACCTGAGCAAAACTGCACAATTTTTGCCTTGGGCTCCGACGGCACCATCGACGCCGTTGACGGCGGATGTTTCCAGAGAGTCTAGGCAAAATAAATATAGAGGCTCGCCGATGGCGCCCTCGACCCCGCTGATGGTGAGACCGGTGAGATGGCAATTTCTTAGGTTTGAATGGCAATTTTTGGCGGTTTTTGGGCTGGAGTTACCCTTTTAAACTCTAAAATTTGATTCCTAGTTCATATTTTTTCCCCAAAAATGAAGTGAAACTCCACCAATTTCATTCCTATGGAATCCAATTCCCCTGATAATCCCAGAATACGAGTTTTCAATCTGCAAAAGTTTATTAGTGTGGAAGCGCAGAGAATATTCAACAAATTACTAATGTAGAAAAGATTGATCAATGAAAAAGGATTTGTAAATTGTGGATTGAACAATCCCTCAATGGCAATTGAAGAAATGATAGTGCGATGAAGATGGGAAGTATTGTGCTACACTATCACCGTCGTGGTTGTTCCTGTAGTAAAAGAATTTTATGCAAATTTACATGGAATCAACCGGGGAGTTGTTTATGTGCGAGGTAGATGGATCACTTTCCTGCACAGATCAATGAATTATACATGATAGAGAACATTCTTGTCTATCACTATTCCAATTTTGTCCCAACAAAAAACCAGATGAATGAAAATTACCAATATTTAACAGAAAAAATTGACGACTGGGAAACTAGACAGAATGAGTATGTTGGTTTTTCTGTGACACTCCTAAATCCCGTTTCAAAACAGTGGCTCTTTTTCATTTTTGCGAAACTTTTACCGGCAATGAAGATCGATAAAGTTTCTAAAGAAAGTACTATTTTAAAATACTGCATCCAAAGGGGACTGCCGATCGATACTGGATCAATAATTGTGAAGTTAGTTTTGGGCCTGATCATTCATGGATCAACTTATGAGCTTGGAGACCCTTCCATAATTTTCTCACTTTGCAGTCAGTTCCAAGTATCCTACGAAATTTGGGAAAAGGCACTTCTACCTTGGAAGCCTTTGGACCCAACTGAGAGATTCCCAACTTCTGAAGATGAAAAAGACATGACCATTATATTAGATCAATCATCTCGGAATTCACTGCCAGTTCAACCCTTAATTCCTGATAAAACTCTGGTGATCCTGCGTCAAATCAAGAAATTGGAGAACGAGGTACAAAATGTCATGAATTTAATTAATAATATCTTTGATTTCTTCGATCATCTAGACTGGAGGATGAAAGAGTATTTTGATCATTCTGGACATTTAGAAGATAGTTTGATACTACTGATGAGGAGGATGAAATTAGGAGAGGAGGATTCTACTGAAGAATTTCCATTCTGACCCTTCTACAACCTCTTCATTCATATGCAATCAATGGAAGATCTCAGAGGAGAATCTAGTACTGAATCTAAAGAATAGTAGACTTATATTACTACTTGTCTATCTATGTATTTTGATTTGAACTTTGTATTTTCTTTGCTTTAGAATTATGCTTTTAGATCTCTGTATAGTTGAGACTAACATAGAATGTTTTGTTTTCAAAGTTTTGAGCATTGTGTCTTGGATTGCAACGTTGAATTAATGTGTTAATGTTGAGAAAATACCAAACTTAGGTGTGTTATGTAACGTATATTGTACCACTTGGAATTTATAAAATGTGATGTTTTGTGTTGTGAAAGTTTATATGTGCTAAGTACATCATTTAGTTATTTAAAATTATGTCTATAATGATTAAAAGGATGTGTTGTGAAAGTTTATATGTGCTAAGTACATCATTTAGTTACTTAAAATTATGTTTATAATAATTAAACGGATGTTTTAAGGCTTGAAATTAATTGAAATTACAAAAATTTGGGAATTGAACGAAATCAATAGACGTCGCTGACGGCTCCCTCGACGCCGCCGACGGCAGATTTTTCCCGAGACCTAGGATTTAAATTCAATAGAGCGTGCCGACAGTGCCATCAACCCCGCCGAAAGAAAGCTTGAAAAAAAAACACCTTTATCCGCAATTTTGACCAGTCAACCACCACTATTCATCATCCCCTTCCTCCTAAAAATGCAATTTTTGATCTAGGGCTTGCGAGATCTTAGATTGGGAGGCAATATCAAGGCTTTTTTACACCGGATTTCATCATCTCTAGGTAAGAGCTTCACTCCAAACTAAAAATATTTGATTTTCACCATTAATTTCTTCCACATTGAGGAGATTCAAAAATTTTGAGAATGTGAAGAAAATATTGGGAAGAAATTCATGGATCTTAGTGTTGAACTCTTAGAATTACTTTTGGAAGCCATTCTTTGAATATTTGAAGTATATTTTGAATTTTTCTATGATTTGATTAGATTGAAATGGCTCCATGGCAAAAGAGACGGGTTGAGTTTGACGAGTCTCGCTTCGTCAATGTGATGTCTCAAATTAGATTTACTTCAGTATTTAAAGGAAAAAAAGTGTATACAAGATTGAGTTTTTGAGAGTCCGGGTGGAGAAATTGAAAGACTTATTACCGAGCGGAGGTGGGAAAACTTTTGTTACACCACCAATAAAACTGATGTAAATGTTATGAAGGAGTTCTACGCCAATTTAATTTATTCTGATGATGGAATTGTTCAAGTGTGTGGATTTCCCGTTGAATTTGCTGTCGTCCGCATCAACACCTTTTACGAAGTCCTAGACTCTTGTAGCTGCCACTATGAATCCTTTACTACAATGGAAGGCCTCATAAATAATGTGATCAACTTTCTCAGTGATGGGAAAGGAACATAGAAGATTAAACAACAAGAACGGGTAAATTTTTCTGCTTCCATGTTGAATGTCACCTCTAAGACGTAGCACTATTTTAATTCCTCTACTCTGTTACCGACTTATCACCATAGTGAGGTAACTAGAGATAGAGCTATTCTAAATTTTTGTATTCAGAATAATAGAACTTTAAATGTGGGGAGAATTAAGAATATATTGACTATGGTGAGTGAAACAAGTGGAGGTCTAGGACATCCTGGCCTTATTTATGCACTTTGTCAACTTTCTCGAGTGGAAGCTGGAGATGAAGAATGGGTTTACCCTATGAAGCCCATTAGTAAAGCCAATTTAAAGACTTATGAATCCCATGAGAAATGGAGACTTGGAAGTAGCAGTGAAGAACATTCTACTAATAGAGATGTCCCCTCTACAAGTTAGGATCTTCCACCTTCTAGTTCCCCTACCCTAACTGACTTGATGAATGAGTTGACGTTGCAGCAGAAGAGCATAGAGTTAATAACTGAAAGGATTGGAGGTTTAGAACGTCGACATGATTACGATAGTGAGTACCTTCAGGGGCATTCAAATTTTGAGATAGCTTATTTCGAAGCTCAGGCCCGACACTACAGAGGTGAGCCTGATGTTACTTTTCCTGAGTGCCCCCGATATACTCAGTATCACTCAATCCACCTGCTGATCAAGGAGATGAAGACATAGTTTGGGATTTTGATATTTTAATGTAATTGATGTACTTATATTTGTACTTTTATTTCTGTGATCTTTTTGTAATAGAAATGGAAGTTTGTGTGTATTTGAATTTTCATTTTTATTATTATGTTGTACTTGGATGATTTTTAATTTTAATTAAATTTAGTGTGGTAGTTAAATTTGCATGTTTAGTATAGTAGATGTTGAGTAGTATTTTGTGGATTGTAATGAATTGTAATTTTAAATTTCGCATTTTAATTTTAATCGTTTTATTTAGTATTTGGAAATGTTGTGCTTGTTTAATGTTTTAGTTTTATACTTATTTTAAAATTTCATTACCCAGAAATTTCTCTAACTATTTATATGTGTAGAAAGCTCCTAATATTACAGACCTGGTGAAGTAGAAATTTTGAGAAGGCCTGCAAAAATTTCAAAATGAAGAAAATGCCTAAAATACTGAGGTATGATTTATATTTAGAGTTTTTCTTTCCACCTGTATTATTTCATATTGAAAAATTTAAGTTTGGGGGAGGGAAGAAAAAGTTTAACTATTAGATGTCCTCTATTTAAATATTTTCAAAAATTATTTATATGATTTTATGTAGTGAATTTAATTCAGGTAACTATATTTTTGTAACTATTTAAATATTATGGTAGATTTAAGGAAATATTTTTGTAATGAAAATTAATTTTGTAACTTAATATAGTTAGTATAAAAGAATAAGATTATAGTTAACTATTTAAAGTAAATGAAACTATATTTTGAAGTATTAAGAATCTAGAAATTCATTTGAGAAGAAAAG
>JXCR01147196.1:618869-632679 GCA_002079205.1 Phalaenopsis hybrid cultivar
CAGAAATTTCTCTAACTATTTATATGTGTAGAAAGCTCCTAATATTACAGACCTGGTGAAGTAGAAATTTTGAGAAGGCCTGCAAAAATTTCAAAATGAAGAAAATGCCTAAAATACTGAGGTATGATTTATATTTAGAGTTTTTCTTTCCACCTGTATTATTTCATATTGAAAAATTTAAGTTTGGGGGAGGGAAGAAAAAGTTTAACTATTAGATGTCCTCTATTTAAATATTTTCAAAAATTATTTATATGATTTTATGTAGTGAATTTAATTCAGGTAACTATATTTTTGTAACTATTTAAATATTATGGTAGATTTAAGGAAATATTTTTGTAATGAAAATTAATTTTGTAACTTAATATAGTTAGTATAAAAGAATAAGATTATAGTTAACTATTTAAAGTAAATGAAACTATATTTTGAAGTATTAAGAATCTAGAAATTCATTTGAGAAGAAAAGATTGGGGCTCGATGATGTAAAAACTATGAAATATTTATAAGGTAAAGGAATGCTTTGAGTTTCAAATTTAGGGAAAGAAAGGTGATGTTCAAAATCATAAAAGGCTATCCAGATATAGTAATCCTCACTTGAAAAAGGAAAAAAGAAAGGATTGAAAACAATCCCTGAAAAGAAAAGAAAAATATATAGGATTGAAAGCAATCCAAATGAAAAAGAGAAAAGAGAGAAAAAAAATTATGGAAGTGAGGAGAAGCTTGAGGATATGTTTAATCAAAAATTGGCTTCACTAGACCTACCTAAAGGGAAAACCTAAATACATTCCTAAACTTATACTAGTAGAGTTCTCATGAAGTTCCTATCTTTCAAATATTCTAAGTGACTTAATATTGCAACATATAGTCATTCTTGAAATGAATAGAAGACTAGAACTCTTAAACTTGATGACTAGATAATCTTGTGGCTACAGAGTTAATTCAATTACTTGAATTTTTTCTGAAAATCTCACTTTGATATTTATTTAAATCAAAATTATAGTATTTCTGAATTAAAATTTTACTACAATAGATCATAACTTTTATATAGTACTAAAATTACTTGAGGACAAGTAATAGTTATGTTGGGGGATTTTGACCAGAGAAAAATATGTTGAGATTTTCATACCTATTCTATACTATTATTTATGATATTGCATTTTAAAGAAAGGTATTTTTTATGTTTTTTTTTTTTTTACAGGAATGATGAATTAGGGTCATTGGAGCAAAAAGATGCAAAAAGGAGCGAATTTGGAGCAAAATAAGAGCGAAATGTGAAGAATTAAACTAGGGTTTATAAGGCCCAGATTTAGGCTGATGGCGAGATTTTCCCGAGACTCCAGAATTAATTCATTAAGAAGGTCCACCGATGGCGCCCTCGAGGCCGCCGACNTTAACGAGTAGGCAATATATCTAGAAGAAATGAAATTCCTCTGGGATGTTTGGGGATTAGATTTCATGGAAGCATTTATTCCTTCATTTAGGAACTTATACATATTAATTGTAGTAGACTATATTTCAAAGTGGATTGAAGCACAAGTTTTACCTCGTTGTGACGCTAAAAGTGTTTCAAGATTTAATCATTAGATATGGAAATGCTTAGAATGATTATCACTAACAGAGGATCCCATTTTAGGAATAGATACATTCAGAGATTGACAAAAAATTTAATATTTTTCCTTTACCTTGCTGTAACGCTAAAAGTGTTTCAAGATTTTTAATGAAAAATATTTTCACTAGATACGGAATGCCCTCGTTGTGACACTAAAAGTGTTTCAAGGTTTTTAATGAAAAATATTTTCACTAGATACGGAATGCCTAGAATGAATGAAGGAGGATCCCATTTTAGGAATAAATACATTTAGAGATTGACAGAACAGTTTAATATTATTCATAAAATTTCTACTGCATATCACCCTCAAACCAGTGGGTTAGCTGAAGTTTCTAATAGAGAGATTAAACAAATACTTGAAAAGACTGTAAACCCTAGTAGAGTAGATTGGTCCACTAGAAACTAAAGTTATGGCATGATTGGAAGATTAACCAGAAGAACTTCAAACCAGAATAAGAAGTTTTGCTTTACAATATAAGGCTAAAGTTATTCCTTTGGAAATTGAAGGCTTGTTGGTTAGGACCCTTTACTGTGACTCATGTTTATACTTACGGAGCTGTTGAAATTGAAGGTCAGAAGACTGAAAATAGATTTAAAGTAAATAGACACAGATTAAAACAGTATTTTGAGGGTAAAAGACCAAATTTTAAAGAGGTTTTAATTATCCGTCAACCTGAATAATACCTGAATAGGTCGGGCTGACGACGTTAAACCAAGTGTTTTATGGGAGGCAACCCATAATTATCTTTATTTTTATTGTGATTATAATATTTTTTTTTTGAAATTATCATTATTTTGTGGTAGTATTGAACTCTACTACTCTTATTTACCCTTGAATCATCATAAAAATTGGATCTGAGAAAAATTGGAACGCATTCAGACTATAGCAAAACTGTGCAATTTTTTCCTTGGGCGCCAACGGCGCCATCTACGCTGCCGACAATAGGTTTTTCCCGAGAGTCTAGGCAATTAAATACTAAAGGCTTGCTGACGGCGCTCTCAACGCCACTGATGGCGAGACTGGCGGGATGACGGTTTCTGGAGTTTGAATGAGCGGTTTTTTGCAGTTTTGGGCAGGAGTTACCCCTTTTAAACTCCCAAATTCGATTGCTAAGTTCATATTTCCCACAAAAATGAAGTGAAACTCCACCAAATTCATTCTTATGGCATCCAATTCCTCTGAAAATCACAAAATGCGAGTGTTCAACAGGAGAAAGTTCATTAGTGCGGAAGCACAGTGAATCTTCATTCAAGGTATTGGTGAAGAAGAGATTAATCAAGGAATGAGGATTTGTAAATCAAGGATTGAATAATCCCTCGATGACAATTGAAGAGATGATAGTGCGGCGAAGATAGGAAGTGCTGTGCTACACTACCACCGCCGTAGTTGTTCCAGTGGTGAAGGAATTTTATGCTAATTTGCATGGAATCAATCAGGGAGTCATCTATGTGTGAGGTAGATGAATAACTTTTACTCCTGCATGAATCAATAAATTATACATGATCGTTCCAACTTTGTCCCGACAAGAAACCAGATGAATGAAATTTACCAATATTTAACAAACAAAACTGAAGACTGGGAAATGAGAGAAAATGAGTATGTTAGTTTTTCCGCGACACTCGTAAATCCCGTTTCAAAACACTGAAACTTCTTCATTTATGCCAAACTGTTACCGACGCTGAAGATCAGTAAAGTTTCTAAAGAAAGTGCTATTCTGAATTACTGCATCCAAATGGGACTATCGATCGATATTGGATCTATAATTGTGAAGTCTTCTTTGGGCCTGATCGTTCATTGATCAACTTATGGGCTTGGACACCTTTCCACGATTTTCTTACTTTGCAGTCAGTTCCAAGTATCCTATGAAAATTTGGAAAAGGTACTTTTACCTTGGAAGCCTTTGGACCCAACTGAGATATTCCCAGCCTATGAAGATGAAAATGATATGACTATTATGGTGAATCAATCGTTTTAGAATTCACTGCCTATTCAACATTTAGTTCCAGACAAAACATTGGCAATCCTGCGCACAATCAAGAAATTGGAGAAGGAGGTACAAAATGTCATGAATGCAATTAATAATATCTCTGATTTCTTTAATCATCTAGACTGGAGGATGAAAGACATTCTTCTCACTCTGGACATATAGAAGATAGTTTGATACGTCTGATGAGGAGGATGAAATTGATATAAGAGGACTCTACTGAAGAATTTCCATACCGACCCTTCTATAACGTCTTCGTTCATGCGCAAGCAATGGGTGATCTCAGAGGAGAATCTAGCACTGAATATGAAGAATAGTAGATTTACATTGCTACCTGTCTGTCTATGTACATAATTTGATTAGGACTTTGCATTTGTTTTGCTTTAGAATTATGCTTTTAGATCTCTGTATAGTTGAAACTGAGCTTAAGATGTTTGTTTTTAGTGTTTTGAGTGTTGTGGCTTGGATTGCGGTGCTGAATTGATGTATTAAGGTTGAGAAAATACCAAACCTAGGTGTGTTGTGTAACGTTTATTGTAAACCTTGGAATTTATATATAATTATGATATTTTTGTGTTGTGAAAGTTTTTTTGTGATAAGTACATCGTTTAATCACTTAAAATTATGTCTATAATGATTTAACGGATGTCGTTGAGGCTTGAAATTGATCAAAATTGCAAAAATTTGGAAATTGAACTAAATCAATAGAGCCCGCCGACGGCGCCCTCGACGCCGCTGACGACAGACTTTTCCTGAGACCTAGGATATAATTTCATTAGAGCGCACCGATGGCACTGAAGACCCCTCTGACGACAAGATCCTGGAAAAACACCTTTAACCGTAATTTTGACTAGTCAACCGCCACTATTCATCATCCCCTTCCTCTGAAAAACACAATTTTGACCTAGGGCTTGAGAGATCTTGGATTTGGGGCGATTTCAAGGCATTTAGACACCGGAATTTGATCATCTCAGGTAAGAACTTCACTCCAAACTAAAAATATTTAATTTTTACCATGAATTTCTTCTACATTGAGAAAATCCAAAAAAATTGAGAATGTGAAGAAAATATTAGGAAAAAAATTAGTGGAACTTAGTGTTGAACTCTTAGAATCACTCTTGGAAGCCATTATTTGCATATTTGAAGTATATTTTAGAATTTTTCTATAATTTTGATTAGATTGAACTGGCTCCACAATAAAAGAGGCGACTTAAGTTTGACGAGTCTCGCGCAAAGGCTCAATCAAGATTTACTTCAGTATTTGAAGGAAAGAAGTGTATACAAGATCGAGTGAGTCTGGGAGGAGAAATTATACAAGTTATTACCGAGCAGAGGTGGGAAAACTTATGTTACACCACCAATAAGGCTGCTGCAAATATTTTGAAAGAATTCTATGCCAACGTGTTCTATTCTGAAGACGGAATCCTTCAAATGCGGGGATTTTCTGTTGAATTTAATGCAGCCCGCATTAACACCTTTTACGAAGTCCCAGACTCTTACAATTGCCACTATGAAACCTTCAGTATGATGGAATGCCCCCTGAATGATGTAATCAACTTTCTCATTGATGGGAAAGGAACGTGGAAGAGTAAGCAACGAGAACGGGTAAATTTTTTTGCTTCCATGGTGAATGCCACCTCTAAAGCGTGACACTATTTTATTTCCTCTACCCTATTACCGACCTATCACCATAGTGAGCTAACAAGAGATAGAGCTATTCTGAATTTTTGTATTAAGAATAATAAAAATATAAATGTCGGGAGAATCATTTTTAAGAATATATTGACCACGAAAATGAGTGAAACAATGGAGGTCTAGGACATCCTGGCCTCATTTATGCACTTTGCCAACTTTGTGGAGTGGAAGCTGGAGATGATGAGGAATGGGTTTACCCTATGAAACCCATTCGTAAAGCTAATTTGAAGACTTATGAATCCCACAAAAAATGGAGAACTGGGATTAGGAGTCAAGAACCTTCTACTAGTAGAGATATCCCCTCTACTAGTTATGACCTTCCTTCTTACTCCCCTACCCTGACTGATTTAATGAATGAATTGACCTTGCAGCGAAAAAATTTAGAGTTAATAAATGAAAGGATTGGAGGTTTAGAATGTCGACATGATTATGATAGTGAGTACCTTCAGAGGCATTCAAATTTTGAGATAGCTTATTATGAAACTCAGGCCCGACACTACAGAGGTAAGCCTGATGTTACTTTTCCTGAGTGCCCCTGATATACTCAATATCAACCCGATCCACCTGCTGATCAAGGAGATGAAGACATAGNGACCCAATCCACCTGCTGATCAAGGAGATGAAGACATAGTTTAGGATTTTGATATGTGAATGTAATTGATGTACTTGTACTTTTATTTTTGTAATTTTTTGTAATAGAAACAAATGTTTGTTTGTACTTTTATTTTTATTATTGTAATTGGATAATTTTTAATTATTGTTTTAAATGTTTACTGTGGTAGTTGAAATTTGTTAAATTGTAATGTGATGTGATTTTTATTTTGCATTTTAATTGTATTTTGTTAGTATTGTGGACGTGTTAGTGAATTATCGTGTTTATGTAATGTTTAGTTATGTACTTATTTCAAAATTTCATTACCCAGCAATTTCTCTAATGCTTTATATGTGTAGAAAGCTCCTAATGTTACAGGCCAGGTGAAGTAGAAATTTTGAGAAGGACTGCAAAAATTTCAGAATGATAAAAAATGCCTAAAATACTTAGGTATGATTTATATTTATAATTTTTCTTTCCACCTGTATCATTTCATATTGAAAAATTTCAGTTGGAGGGAAGGAAGAAAAAGATTAACTATTAGATGTCCTCTATTTAAATATTTTCAAAAATTATTAATATGATTTTATGTANTTTTTTATTTGAAATTATTGTTAGTTTGTGGTAGTATTAAGCTCTACTACTCTTATTTACCCTAGAAACATCTTAAAAATTGGGATCTGAGAAAAATGGAATGCATTTGGAGCAGAGTAAAACTGTGAAAATTTTTCCTTGGGCGCCGACGACGGGTTTTTCCCGAGGGTCTAGACAAAATTGACACAGAGGCTCGCCGACGACACCATCGACCCCGCTGACGGAAAGACCGGCAAAATGGCGGTTCCTTGGGTTCAAATTGCTATTTTTGGCGGTTTTTGGGCGGGAATTGTCTTTTTAAACTTAAAAATTTGATTTGTAGTCCATATTTTCCCTCCAAAAATGAAGTGAAACTCTACCAATTTCATTCTTATGGCATCCAATTCCCCTGATAATCTCAGAATGCGAGTTTTCAATCAGCGAAAGTTTATTAGTGTGGAAGCACAGCGAATCTTCAACAAGTTACTGATGAATTAAAGATTAATCAAAGAACGAGGATTCTTAAATCAAGGATTGAATAATCCCATGACGGATATTGAAGAAACGATAGTGCGGCAAAAATGGGAAGTGTTGTGCTACACTACTGCCGTCGTGGTGGTTCCAGTGGTGAAATAATTTTATGCAAATTTGCATGGAATCAACCAAGGAGTTATTTATGTGCGAGGAAGATGGATCACTTTCACTCCTGCACAGATCAACGAATTATATATGATAGAGAATGTTCTTGTCTGCCACTATTCCAATTTTGTCCAAACGAGAAACCAGATGAATGAGATTTACCAATATTTAACAGACAAAACTGATGACTGGGAAACAAGAGAAAACTGGTATGTTAGTTTCTCTGCAACACCCCTGAATTAAGTTTCAAAACATTGGCACTTTTTCATTTCTATGAAACTGTTACCGACAATGAAGATCGGTAAAGTTTCTAAGGAAAGGGTGATTTTGAATTACTGCATCCAAAGGGGACTGCCGATCGACATTAGATCTATAATTGTGAAGTCGATTTTGGGCATGATCATTCATGGATCAACTTATGGGCTTGGACACCCCTCCACAATTTTCTCACTCTGCAGCCAGTTCCAAGTGTCCTATGAAAATTGGGAAAAGGTACTGCTACCTTGGAAGCCTTTGGATCCAACTGAAAGATTCCCAATTTTTGAAGATGAAAATGACATGGCAATTATAGTAGATCAAGCACCTCAGAATTCACTACCAGTTCAACCCTTAGTCCCTGAAAAGTCTCTGGTGATCCTGCGCCGAATCAAGAAATTGGAAAAGGAGGTACAAAATGTCATGAATGCGATTAATATTATGTTCGATTTCTTTTATCATCTAGACTGGAGGATGAAGGAACATTTCGAGCACTCTGAACATTTAGAAGATAGCTTGATACGACTGATGAGGAGGCTGAAATTGATAGAGTGGAGGATGAAAGAACATTTTGAACACTCTGGACATTTAGAAGATAGCTTGATACGATTGATGAGGAGGATGATGTTAATAGAAGAGTATTCCACTAAAGAATTTCCATTCCGACTCTTCTAAAACCTCTTCGTTCATGTGCAATCAATGGGTGATCTCAGAGGAGAATCGAGTACCGAATCTGAGGAATAGTAGATTTATATTATTATCTATCTGTCTATCCATGTATTTTGATTTGAACTTTGTATTTGCTTTGCTTTAGAATTATGTTTTTAGATCTCTGTATAGTTGAGACTAGACGTAGGATGTTTTGTTTTCAGTATTTTGGGTGTTGTGGCTAGTATTGTGATGTTGAATTAATGTATTGAGGTTGAAAAAATGCCAAACTTAAGTGTGTTATGTAACGTATATTGTACCCCTTGGAATTTATAAATAAATGTGATGTTTTGTGTTGTGAAAGTTTATATGTGCTAAGTACATCATTTAGTTACTTAAAATTTTGTCTATAATAATTAAAAAGATGTCGTTAAGGCTTGACATTGATCGAAATCGCAAAAATCTGGAATTTGGACTAAATCAATAGAGCTCGCCGACGACGCCCTCGTAGCCTCCGACGGCGGATTTTTCCCGAGACTCAGGTTCAAAATTCCAATAAAGCGAGCCGACTGCGCCATCGACCCCGCCGACGGTGAGCTCACAAAAAAACACCCTTAACCATGATTTTGACCAGTCAACCGCCACTATTCATCATCCCCTTCCTCCTAAAAATGTCATTTTCGACACCACTATTCATCATCCCCTTCCTCCTAAAAATGTCATTTTCGACCTAGGGCTTGAAAGATCTAATTGGGAGGCAATTTCAAGGCTTTTTGACACCAAATTTGATCATCTCTAAGTAAGAGCTTCACTCTAAGCTAAAAATATTTGATTTTCAGCATGGATTTCTTCCACATTGAGGAGATCCAAAAAATTTGATAATGATGTGAAGAAAATTTGGGAAGAAATTCATGGATCTTAATGTTGAACTCTTTAAATTACCATTGGAAGCCATGATTTGCATATTTAAAGTATTTTTTGGATTTTTTCTATAATTTGATTAGATGGAAATGGCTCCTTATCAAAAGAGAAGAGTTGAGTTTGACGAGTCTCGCTTTATCAATGCGATGGCTCAAACAAAATTCACTTCCATATTTAAGGGAAAGAAGTGCATACAAGATCAAGTTTTTGAAAGTCAGGGAGGAGAAATCAAACGAGTTATTTTGGAGTGGAGGTGGGAAAACTTTTGTTATGCCACCAATAAAGCTGATGCAAATGTTGTGAAAATGTGATTTATTCAGATGACAGAATTGTTCAAGTGAGGGGATTCCCTGTTGAGTTTACTGCCGTCTGCATCAACACTTTTTATGAAGTCCCAAACTCTTATAGCTTCCAATATGAATCCTTTAGTACAATGGAAGCCCCCCTCAATGATGTGAACAACTTTCTCACTGATGGTAAAGGAACATGGAAGATAAAGCAGCGAGAACGGGCAAATTTTTCTGCTTCCATGTTGAATGCCACCTCTAAGGCGTGGCACTATTTCATTGCCTCTGCTCTGTTACCTACCTATCACCATAGTGAGGTAACTAGAGATAGAGTTATTCTGAATTTCTGTATTCAGAATANGACGTTGGATTAATGTATTGAGGTTGAGAAAATACCAAACTTAGGTGTGTTATGTAACGTATATTGTACCCCTTGGAATTTATATATAAATGTGATGTTTTGTGTTGTGAAAATTTATATGTGCTAAGTACATCCTTTAGTCACTTAAAATTATATCTATAATGATTTAAAAGATGTCGTTAAGGCTTGAAATTGATCAAAATCACAAAAATCCAGAATTTGGACAAAATCAATAAGCCCACCGACGACGCCCTCGACGCCGCCGCCGACAAGATTTTCCTGAGACTTAGGATTTTAATTCCAATTGAGCGCGCCGACGGCGCCATCGATGGCGTCGTCGACGAGCTCACAAAAAAACACCTTTAACCGCGATTTTGACCAGCCAACTGCCACTATTCATCATCCCTTTCCTCCAAAAAAGGCCATTTTTGACCTACGGCTTGAAAGATATTAGATTGGGAGGCAATTTCAAGGCTTTTTGACACCAGATTTAAGCATCTCTAGGTAAGAGCTTCACTCCAAACTAAAAATATTTGATTTTCACCATGAATTTCTTCCACACTAAGGAGATCTGAAAAATTTGAGAATGTGAAGAAAATTTGGGAAGAAATTCATGGATCTTAATGTTGAACTCAAAAAATTTGAGAATGTGAAGAAAATTTGAGAAGAAATTCATGGATCTTAATGTTGAACTCTTAGAATTCCTATTGGAAGCCATTATTAGTATATTTGAAGTAGGTTTTGGAATTTTTCTATAATTTGATTATATTGAAATGGCTCCACGAAAAAAAGAGAAGAGTTGAGTTCGACGAGCTCGCTTCATCAATTTGATGACCCAAACAAAATTTACTTCCATATTTAAAGGAAAGAAGTGTATACAAGATAGTTAATTCAGTAATAGTATAGTTAATTTGTGTATCATTAAGAGTTTTACTAACATAGTATATAACTTTAAAAATCTTTTCATACTTTTGTCCAAGAACAGCTCTAATAGTGTAATCACTAGCATCACACATCAGTTCAAATGGTTTCTCCCAGTTAGGTGAAACTATAATAGGGGTNCGAACTCTAGTTCATATTTTCTCCCCAAAAATGAAGAAAAACTCTATCAATTTCATTCCTATGGCGTCCAATTCCCCTGATAATCCCAGAATGCGAGTTTTCAATCGGCGAAAGTTTATTAGTGCGGAAGCGCAGCAAATCTTCAACAAGTTGCTGACGAAGTAAAGATTAATCAAGGAACGAGGATTTGTGAATCGCGAATTGAATAATCCCACGATGGATATTGAAGAAACGATAGTGCGGCGAAGATGACAAGTGTTGTGCTACACTACTGTCGCCGTGGTAGTTCCTGTGGTGGAAGAATTTTATGCAACTTTACATGGAATTAACCAAGGAGTTGTTTATGTGTGAGGGAGATGGATTACTTTCACTCCTTCACGGATCAATGAGTTATATATGAAAGAATGTTCCTTTCTGCCACTATTCTAATTTCGTCCCAACGAGAAACCAGATGAATGAAATTTATGTCCCAACAAGAAACCAGATGAATGAAATTTACCAATATTTAACGGACGAAACTAACGACTGGTCAACGAGAGACCAGATGAATGAAATTTATCAATATTTGACGGACGAAATTGATGATTGGGAAATGCGAGAGTACGGGTATGTTAGTTTTTCTTAAACACTTTTGAATCCCATCTCTAAACACTGGCACTTCTTCATTTCTGCGAAACTGTTACCGACAATGAAGGTTGGTAAAGTTTCTGAAGAAAGTGTCATTTTGAATTACTGCATCCAAAGGGGACTGCCGATAGAAATTGGATCTATAATTTTGAAGTCAGTCTTAGGCCTGATCGTTCACGGATCAACTTATGGGCTTGTACACCCTTCAATAATTTTCTCACTTTACAGCCAGTCCCAAGTATCCTATGAAAACTGGGAAAAGGTACTGTTACCTTGGAAACCTTTTGATCCAACTGAAAGATTCTCATCATTTGAAGATGAAAATGACATGGCTATGATAGTTTATCAATCTTCTCAGAATTCTCTGCCAGTACAACCCTTAGTCCCTGATAAGTCTTTGGTGATCCTGCGCCAAATCAAGAAATTAGAAAATGAGGTACAAAATGTGATGAATGCAATTAATAATATCTTCGATTTCTTCGATCATTTAGACTGGAGGATTAAAGAACATTTCAATTATTTAGGACGTTTAGAAGATAGCTTGATACGACTGATGAAGAGGATGAAATTAATTGAGGAGGATTCTACTGAAGAATTTCCATTTCGACCCCTCTACAACCTCTTCATCCATGTGCAATCAATGGGTGATCTCAGAGGAGAAACGAGCACAAAATCTGACTAGTAGTAGATCTCATATGTTACATTTATGTTTGTGTGTTTAGATTTAAACTTTATATTCGATTTGCTTTAGAATTATGCTTAAAGATCTCTGTTGAGACTAAGCATAGGATGTTTTGTTTTCAGTGTTTTGAGTGTTGTGGCTTGGATTGCGAGGCTGAATTAATGTATTGAGGTTGAGAAAATAGTTATGTAACGTTTATTGTATCTCTTGGAATTTATATATAAATGTGATGTTTTGTATTTTGAAAGTTTATGTGTGTTAAGTACATCATTTAACTATTTAAAATTATGTTTATAAAGATTAAACGGATGTCGTTTAGGCTTAGAATTGATCAAAATCGCAAAAATATGGAATTTGGACATAATCAATAGAGCCTGCCGACGGAGCGGCGGGAATTTCCCGAGACTTATGTTAAAAATACAATAGAGCGCGCCGACGGCGCCATCGACCCCGCCTTTGGCGGGATCGCGAAAATACCTCTTTAACCGCGATTTTTGACCGGTTAACCGCCACTATTCACCATCCCCTTCCTCCTAAAAATGCCATTTTCGAATTATGGCATGATAGATCTTGGATTGGGAGTCAATTTCAAGGCTTTTTGACACCACATTTGATCTTCTTTTGGTAAGAGCTTCACTCCAAGCTAAATATATTTGATTTTCACCATGTATTTCTTCCACNCCGACGGTGCCATTGACGCCGCCGACGGCGGATTTTTCCCAAGAGTTAGGCTATTTAATTTAATAGAGCTCGTTGATGGCGCTGACGACCTTGCCGACGGGGAGATATCAAAAAAACACTTTTAACCCCGATTTTGACAAGTCAACCGCCACTATTCATCATCCCCTTCCTCTTAAAAAAATGAAAATTTTGATCTAGGTCTTGAAGTTCTTGGATTTGGGGCGATTTCAAAGCAATTAGACACTGGATTTATCATCTCTCGGTAAGAGCTTCACTCCAAACTAAAAATATTTGATTTTCACCTTGAATTTCATCCACATTGAAGAGATCCAAATAAAATTGAGAATGTGGAGAAAATATTTGGAAGAAATTCATGGAACTTAGTTTTGAACTCTTAATCGCTCTTAGAAGCCATTATTTGAGTATTTGAAGTGTATTCTGGAATTTTTTTATATAATTTTGATTAGATTGAAATGGCTCCACGATAAAAGAGACAACTTGAGTTTGGCAAGTCTCGCTTCATCAATGCAAAGGCTCAATTGAGATTTACTTCAATATTTCAAGGGAAGAAATGTATACAAGATTGTGTTTTTGAGGGTATTGGAGGAGAAGTCAAAAGAGTTATTACCGAACGGAGGTGGGAAAATTTTTGTTATATCACTAATAAGGCTGCTGTAAATGTTGTGAAAGACTTATATGCCAATGCGTTCTATTCTGAGGATGGAACCGTTCTAGTAAGAGGGTTTTCTGTTGAGTTTAGTGCCGCCCGCATTAACTCATTTTATGAAGTCCAAGACTCCTATATCTGCAATTTTGAAACCTTCAGTACAATGGAAGGCCCGTTGAACGATGTCATTAACTTTCTCGTGATGGGAAAGGGACATGGAAGATAAAGCAGCGAGAACGGGCAAATTTTTCTGCTTTCATGTGGAATGCCACATCTAAAACGTGACACTATTTTATTTTCTCTACTCTGTTACACAGTGAGGTAACAAGAGATAGAGCTATTCTAAATTTATGTATTCAAAAAAATCAGACTATAAATGTGGGGAGAATTATTTATAAGAATATTTTGACCATGGCAAGGAGTGAATCAAGTGGAGGTTTGGGACAACCTGGCCTCATTTATGCACTTTGCCAACTTTCTGGAGTTGAAGCTCGAGATGATGAAGAATGGGTTTACCCTATGAAACCAA
>JXCR01147196.1:634847-651166 GCA_002079205.1 Phalaenopsis hybrid cultivar
ATATTACTTGAGCGATATGTATACTTGCGTTGACAAATTTGACTTTAACATTATTGAATATTATATCTATACATCTTTATTAAATCAAATATATATATATAAAGTCACAGTCAAGTTTTTAGCATCGTTGCTGGAATTTAAATCTTCTGGTAGCGTCATTAAATTCTTGTAATTGTTGATTTACAAAAAAAGGTCGGTCACCTGGTATTTAACTCTCATGGTAAACTCTCCTTTTTGCACATCAATCATAGCACGTCTGGTTGCAAGGAAAGGTCTCCCCAAAATAATAGGAATTTCTTTAGCTTCTTCCATGTCTAGTACTATGAATTCCACAAGGAAGATAAATTTATCCACCTTAACTAGCACATCTTCAATAACCCCTTTAGGATAAGTGATAGATCGATCAGCTAACTGAAGGGTTATAGTAGTGGGATAAATCTCTCTTAAGTCGAACCTTCTAAAAATAGATAGAGGCATGAGATTAATGCTAGCTCCTAAATCGCATAAGGCTTTTCCATAAATTTTTTCTCTGATCGTGCATGGTATAGTAAAAAAGTCAGAGTCCTTAGGATTTTAAGGAAGCTTCTTTTGAATTATTACACTACAATCTTCACTAAGTGCAACAGTTTCATAAGCTACAAACTCCCTCTTCTTGTTTAATATTTCTTTCATAAATTTAGCATAACTCGTCATTTGTTCCAAAGCTTCTGCAAATAGAATGTTGATTGTAAGCTTTTTAAATATCTCGAAAAACTTTAAAAANCAGATATTAGCCGCCAGGTGAGGGGAACGTGGGAGCTCCGAAGTGAGAGCCGGTATCCTCCAAGCCTAGCCGCAGATTCAGTAAACAAGCATAGGATTAGTCAATGTTCTTNAGTTTCATGGGCATCTAGAGGTGAGAGGCTAGATAGAACTGATTTGGAGTAGAGATGATAAGGAATCAGAGTTAAGTTAGCTAATGTTCTTTGCAAGCACCAGAAGGGGGTAAAGAATTAGGTATGCTTATATTTGTCACAATACCTCAATTTTGTCTTAAATCATTTGATTCCTACATAGATTAAATTCTCTTTGCAAGGGGAAAGTTTTCCATGATATTTTGCTAGGCTTTTACATTTAGTTGTTACTTTCCTTTTAAGCTCTTTAGTAGTAATTTTTAGCAAGCATATCATTTTAAATCCTTTATCTTTCTAAATTGTAATTTAAATAGAATTTATGTAAGTTGATTTTTAGAGTTAGCGCATTCCTCATGGGATACAAGGGTTTTTAAAGAAAATTTTATAATACTTGAAATGATACGTATACTTGTGTAGTACCCCTAGTGTGAAAATATATTATATAATTTATAAATCATTGCAAGTGTTCACACTAGCTGCTAGATATAAATTAAGATATATTTTCTGGCATAGTAAAGGAGATTAAAATTACGCTTAAGTGCAGGTTGGGTCAACTACAAATGAAAGATATTACTGGCTATAGTATATGATTTTGATAAATTTATACCTTATCTAATTGAGGCAACATGTATTATGCATACTGAAAATTCTGCTATTAATTATTTGATGTTGAAGAAAGATTTGAAATCACAATTAATTAGATGGGTCCTTTTGATGCAAGAATTCAATTCTCAAGTAATAGATAGGAAGGGTATTGTTAATCTAATTGTTGATCATTTATTTAGGCCAGAAAAAAAAAGTTATGGTGATAATGTTATAGAAATTAATGAAAATTTTCTTGATGAACAATTATACTTTGTTTCTGAGTGGTGTAGTCCATGGTATGCTGATATAGTTAACCACTTTGTTAGTAATATTTTACCCTATAGATTAGATAGCCACCAAAAGAAAAAGTTCATGTATGACACAAGATTATAATTTTGGGAAGACCCTTAATTATATAAAAAATGTAAGGACTTAGTGATCAGAAGATGTGTTCCTTTTGAAGAAACCAATAAATTATTAAGAACGGTCATGAATCTGATTTTGGGGGACATTTTGGAGTGGATAAAACTACATACAAAATTTTACAGTCTTGATTCTATTGGCATAAAATATTTAGGGATGTTAATACTTATGTGAAAATATGTGATAGATGTTAAAGAGTAGGCAATATTTCTAAGGAAAAAGAAATGACCCTAAATTTTTTCTTAGAAGTTGACACTTTTGATGTATGGGGTATAGAATTCATGGAACCATTTGTACCATCTTCTAGAAAATTATACTTTTAGCAAGCTATAGATTATGTTTCAAAATAGATTGAAGTTATTGTTTTACCTCATCATAATGCTCAAAATGTTGTTAAATTTTTAAAGAAAAATATTTTTACTAGATTTAGAATGCCAAGACTGATGATTACAGATGGATGAGCAATTTTAAGAACCCTTAGATTGAAAAATTAATGATGAAATATAGAATTAATCATCAAACTTCCACAACTTATCACCCTCAAATAAGTGGTTTAGCAGAAGTATCGTATTAAGAAATTAAAGGCAGATTGGAGAAGACTGTAAATCTGAATAGGAAAGATAAATATGCCAGACTTCATTATGCATTATGGGCCTACATGACTGCTTACAAAACTCTTATAGGAATGACTCCATATAGGCTCATATCTAGAATGGCTTTTCACTTATCAATTGAAGTAGAACATAAGGCATAATGGGTGATAATGGAACTTAATTATAACATGAAAAAAGCACGTGAGAAACATTTATTGCAGTTAAATGAGCTCAAGAAATTAGAAATAAATCTTATGAGAATACTTGAATTTATATGGAAAAGATGAAAAATTGGCATGATCAAAAAATTTTAAGAAAGATTTGAGCCTGTAAAAGAGGTTTTGTTTTACAATATTCAATTGAAATTATTTCTCGAAAAACTTAAGTCTAGGTGGTCAGGTCATTTATTGTGATAGAAGCCTATCCTTTTGATGTTGCAAATGTTAAAGATCCAAAAACTCAACAAATGATTAAAGTAAATGGACATCGACTAAAATCTTACATTTGTGGAAACAAGCCTTTGCATGAAATGATCCTAATATTGGATCAACCCGAGTAAAAAATTGGATATATCGGGTTGACGACGTTAAACCGAGTGTTTTGTAGGAGGCAACCCATAATTATCTATGTGGTTTGATTTATGACTTTCATTTTTATTGACTATATGATGTAGTACTGAGACCTACTAGATGTGAGGAGGTGCAAATACAATAACTAGATGATTGGAATGAGATTGGGATGTGAAATATTCAGTGCAACGCAAAATAATGTTTACCTAAGTACTAACGCCTAGGTGCCAAACCTAGAACTTAAGCACCAGAACTCGGTAAGCCCGATGGCTAAGTGTCAGAATCTAACGCCTAGGCACCTCAGTTATTTTGTGGGGAAAATCGCCCACAGTGGTTTTAACTTAAATTTTCTTAAAAAAGCCCCTACAACTCATCCTTCGAAATCAGAACTCCAAATTTTAGTATGAGAGAAGACGAATTGGAGAGGAGCTGAGTGCTTAGTTTATACTTCTTGCCCAAATGGAGAGTAGAATCAATGGTTGTGTAAGTGACAAGAAGGTTGTGCTTAGGGATGCCAAACCTTCAACAGCTTCCTAGCCCTGAGTTTGGAGAGCATCACTGAAAAACTGTTAAAGATTGAAGAGGGGCGGGGATATCTCCACAAAAAGCTAGTGAGATGTAACACCACTACGAGCCTTTGGAGTGGTAGATGAAAGTCCAATTCAACCATATGGCTTGTTATCAAGATTATCATGCTAGTATGTATCACGATAACATATGGATCAGTGATAAAGTTGCTAAAAATTACCCTCGTGCTCATATCTACCATCTGTACAATCACAACTTCTTATCAATTAAAAAGGGGGAGAGATAATTGTGCCAACAAATGCTGATATTTAGAAGGGTTTCTATGGATTTTTATGTTTATGTGTGGTTGCAATTAGTGAGTCGACTTTAGTCAAGGTTGTGTTCAGTACTACGCGAAGTTTAGTATTTGTATTGGTTTGTTATGTTGTATTGCTTTTATATGTCAATTGTATTGAAACTTGTTTGTTAGTCATGCAAATGCGTTAAGCTTAAGTAAATTTTGTCATGTTTGAATGTTGGATTGAATGAACTTTTGAAATTATAATGGAGTAAATAAAAGTTAAAAGATGCTGGGAAGATAGTCAATTTATGGAACGTGGTTAAATTAATGTTAAATTTTGATTGGAGGCCTTAGGTTTGTTGGGCCACACTTAATAACAAAATTTTCCAAGAATTTAGGTCTGGCGCCTAGGCCCTAGAATTGGCGCCTAAGTGCTAGCTGTTTGCACAGCAGACGCCTAGGCTCCAGAAATGGCGCCTAGGCGCTAGACTGGCTGAACCGTCCAAACGAGGTGAAAATTGGGATTTAAAATAACCCAACTCCATTTTTCATCCTTTAACATCTTCTTCTTCCTCTAGTTCGTGTAAAGACATTTAGGGCTCCGCATAGCTTGAGATTCTTCAACTTTCAGTGTCCAAAAAACACTAGATTTCATCTTTTCCATGTTAGATCTTTATTTTGGCATAGAAATTTCTTGATTTCACCATAGATTTATTCCACATTGCTGTAAGGGCAAAAATTGTAAAATTTTGGAATTTGTTGTGAAAAATCCATGGATGAAAGCTTCATTTGCTTGGAAAATACTTTTAGGAGCCTTTAAAACTTATATATATGATTCATTTGGAATATTTCTAGATTTGAAGAATGGATCCTAAAACTTATAGAGGAAAGGGGAAAGAAACTTTTGATACTTCTAAATTTGTGAATCACAAGGCTCAGAATATATACGATGACTTGCTATTATCATGAAAATTTATTGTAGAGTAGTGCTTTTAAATTGAACCAACTTGATTGATGCTCACCAGTGGGAGGTATTCTGCTACTTTACTGCTATAGCAGTTATTTCTGTTATGAGGGAATTTTATGCAAACTTACTTGAAGCTCCCAGGGAGGAGGTATTTGTTAGAGGATGGGGAATTGAGTTCACCCTCGATAGGATAAATGTGCTATATGGTTTACCACCTTCTCTGGACTATTTTTATTCAGAGTTTGTGGTTATTGAGACTGAGCTTGATGAAATTATTGCTAACCTTACTGATGGGCGTCGAGTATGGAAGATTAGGAATGAACATAAGGTAAAATTTTCTTCTTCCTCGCTTAATTCCCCATCAAAGGCATGGAAATACTTTATTTCTACTAAATTAATTCTTTTAATCCACTTGAGTGAGGTGATTCATGAGAGAACTACTTTTAAATACTGCATTCAGAAGTTGAAACCCACTGATGTTGGCTCTCTTATATTTAAGGGTTTTTACAACTTTGCTTGATCTATTTCTTCAACAGGTTTGGGTTCTCCTTCTCTTATTTTTACCATCTGCAAGGACTCTGGAGTAAAGTATGAGACATGGGGGGAACAATTAAATCCACTAAAGCATATTAAAAAGGCTTATATTGATTTTTATGGAAGATCTAGAGTTGTGGCTTTTAAAATTCCTAAACCTTCTACCTCCAATACTTCTATTCCACCTCTTCATTTTTGGGATGTGATGAGTGAGATATATTTGGAGCACTAGTCTGAGTTGTTCTTAATTCAGTGTTGAATGCAAGATATGAAGATAAATATGATCATGTAGAATAAAACATATAGAGGAAGAGCGACTACGATGTGGCTTATGATGTATCATTAATGAAATTTTTGAAGGGCGATCATTTAGTTGAGTTTCCTACTTGCCCTCAATTTTTTCCATATGAACGTTGTAAGTCGATGGATGAAGACATTCTTGATGATGATGTTGATGATGAGGAGGATGACTAGATAGAGTTTACTTTTCTGTTATAGATCCTTCATGTAGATTTTCTCTATTTAGATACTTCTTGGATGTCCTTAAATAGGATTGATGTCATTGAACTTTTTGTTTTGATGCTTTAATGTTACTGTTGTTCTACTTTTGTTTATATTGCATGTGTGTTAGAGTAGTCTTATATGTTGCACTTTCTACGTTTTACCTATTGATTTTTTTATGTACTACTACTCAACACCTTTTACTACTTGTACCTATGATTTTTACATTTTTAGTATCCTGTTAAAACTGATCAAATTTTCTCTCTTCATGCTTGTTCTATACTTTAACGATTTACACAATTTAAAAATTCATGTTTGGGGGAGGGAGAAAAAATTTTTTTAACAAAACTAAACTTTATTTGTCCTCAATAAATTTTATATTTTAAAAATTATTTTAATATAATATGTGGTATGTGGAGTTAACTTTAGATAATTATATTTTTGATTTCTTAAGTGTTATAGTAAACTTAAGTAAAAGTTTTTAGTGATAAAGGGAAAATCTAAAGTTAAAATATTTAGAATAACTGTATAGGAATATGCTTTTACTATTCAGAGAAAGAAAAATTATATTTTTGAAACATTATGAATTTTAGAGCTACACCTTTAAAAAGAGTTTGAGACTCCATAAAAAAATTATTATTAAACTAATACAAATTTTAAGTAAGGAAATGTGAGAATTTTTTAACTTTACGAAGAGGATAATGAAGTTCAAAAGCCTTAAAAGGTAATCTAGATATATTAAACTTCACATAAAAAAGAAAAGAAAAGAAAAGAAAGGATTGAAAATGATCCTAAAAAAAAAAGAAAAAAAAAGAAGAAGAACAAAATCAAAAGAAGAAGAAGAGCAAAAAATGAAAATTAATATGTTGGGAGAAGCTTGAGGAGATTGCTAATTAAAAATTAGCTTCACTTGAATTTACTTAAAAGAAAAAAATTATTTACTCTTTTTCAACTTTTAAAAGTATTTGTCTCTTTACTAGTAGAGTTATCATATAATTCTTTTATTTTAATTCTTCTAAATTTCCTTAGTGCAACAAATTATAGTAATTTTTGAAATGAATAAAACAATCAAAATTCCTAACTTGAATACTGGATATCATTATACTTTTGTTTAAACCTGAGTTTTTTTAAACTTTTGTAAAAGTTTCTCTGTCATATTTATGGGAAAAAACTATAAGAATCTCTAAGTGAAACCCACTGTAATAAGTTGTTATATTTGCTTTGCACAGTACAAGGGTTATTTGGAGACAAGTAACGTTTAAGTTTAAGGGAANTTGGATATCATTATACTTTTGTTTAAACCTGAGTTATTTAAAACTTTTGTAAAAGTTTCTTTGTTATATTTATGGGAAAAAACTATAAGAATCTATAAGTGAAACCCACTGCAATAAGTTGTTATATTTGCTTTGCACAGTACAAGGGTTATTTGGAGACAAGTAACGTTTAAGTTTGGGGGAATTTACATGCTTCAAATTTACCTTTTTTATCTATGCATTTTATGCTTATCTTTTAATGATATTGTGTTTTAATAAAAGGTATTTTGTGTGTTTTTGATTTCAGGTGCAAGAAATAGAGTTTAAGAGAAAAAGGATAAAAAGTGTAGCAAAAATGGGATAATTGAAGCCAATGACATTAAATGTGACCTGACACTTAGGTGCTAGGATGTTCTAGAAGGCCGGTGTCTATGGGCGATAGTTGGGCGCCTACATGCCAAAAGCAATTTGCCCAATATTCATTGAATTGGAAAAAATTTGAAAAAGTTAC
The DNA here is from genome assembly GCA_002079205.1 of Phalaenopsis hybrid cultivar. NCBI lineage: Eukaryota > Viridiplantae > Streptophyta > Magnoliopsida > Asparagales > Orchidaceae > Phalaenopsis > Phalaenopsis hybrid cultivar. The sequence continues at coordinate 642,485 of JXCR01147196.1, forward strand.
TTAAGTGACCTTTGGTTATTTTCAAAGCTCTATATATAGAAGATATTTCTACACATTTAAAGGAGGAGAAAAAGAAATTCATTTTTATTAGTAGTTTAGAACACTATATGGGTAGACGACCACTATAGTGGGAGTGTGGTGATTGTAGAGTTTTGTGTGAGTCTTCTGGAGTCAAGTCTTTCTGAAAACTTTAGAGGATTGCTTTGGGAGAAGTTTAAGATAAATATTTGTACCTTTATTCAAGATTTATCTTATAAACTTGATTTTAATATATATGATGTTTTGTTTTATTATCCTCATGATTTCTGAGTAGTTTTCTTTTCTTTCTCTTTGCAACAAGACATAATGATGTGTAGGATTAAAATATTTTAAAGATTTCTTTTATTCAAATAATTTATGATGGTATTTTCACCTGTTCTTCATTTACTTTACAAACTAGCAATTTGTGATGTTAAAACTTGTTGCAAATATAATGACCCTGGAGGGCTATGATTTCACCAACTAGTGAGTACCATACTAAACCTTGGAGTAAGGGGATGTCAAATCCAAGAGGGAGTGCCTATGCCTATAGATAGGGAGATAAGTTTTAATGGGTGTAGAATTGTGTATTTTTAGGGTAACAGGCTAGATCCTTTACCAATTTGGTCTATTGTTGGAACTAAGGGTCCCTGGTAGGTCCTATAGAGAAGACATGGTGGGTAATCTAGAAATGAGAGGATAGAATCTACTTAGCACTATCACACGAGGTGGAACTAATTTTAGACTAGCTATTGTTCTTTATGCTCAAAAGTGGTAAAGAATAGGTATGCTCTTATTTGTCACAATACCTCATTTTTAACTATAATCATTGTGGTCGACACTATTTTTAGGTCGTCCTATTGAAGTTGTCAGTCGTCGGAATCAGAATCTCGTCGCCCACTTCGGATGGACATTTAATATATATATATATATATATATATATATATATATATATATATATATATATATGANTGAAATGTATGACATTCATTTGGTATGTGAAACCATTTTATTTATAAGCCAACAAGTTCCCTTATTTAATATGAAAAATTAAATAGGGTTTATATTAAGCTAGGTTCTTGAAAGTTTCCTATAAAGGCAAACCCTTATATTTAATTTCATCTTATATAACCGAAGTCACCTAAGAAAACTCTCAATAAAAATCAGGGGATATTGTCTTCAAGATTTTCAAAGGATCGAAATCTTCTAAGAAACCAGACAAAGACGTGTGACATGGGAACGGTTTGAATATGGAACTTCTATTTTTGGAATTCAAAGGAAGAGAACTAGGGGATGTCACGGATANAACATTCATTTGCTATGTGAAACCATTTTATTTATAAGCTAAAAAATTCCCTTATTTAATATGAAAAATTAAATAGGGTTTATATTAAGCTAGGTTCTTGAAAGTTTCCTATAAAGGCAAACCCTTATATTTAATTTCATATTATATAACCGAAGTCACCTAAGAAAACTCTCGATAAAAATCAGGGGATATTGTCTTCAAGATTTTCAAAGGATCAAAATTTTCTAAGAGACCAGACAAAGAGGTGTGAAATGGGAACGGTTTGAATATGGAACTTCTATTTTTGGAATTCAAAGGAAGAGAACTAGGGGATGTCACGGATACTGAAGAGAACCTCAGTGACTTTCCAAGCTATCCTACTATTTGGCTTCAATTTTGAGATGAAAAATTTAAATATTTCATCCTGCCAATTTTATTAATTAGAGCTTACATTCATGTGAAACGATCACACAAATAGCCTAGAAGATATGGGGATTTAGGTCATGACGAACGACAACCTCAGAATTCTAAAGCAGGTTAGGCTTAAATTATATAGCAAAGTTATACAAAAGCTTAAAGGAAAATTGAGGATTTATGTCACACTAGGTGGACAACCTCAAAGTCCTATGGCTTGTTGTTTAATTATAAATAATGGTTTAGTTGGTGTAGACATGTTTTTCTGTTGAAGATGGTTGTGTTGCCCATAATGCTGGCTCCCAACTCCTTATCGTGAAGAGTTTAAGTTTTCTAATGTGTCAAGTCCTGATGTCAAATCAAATGTTTCCTAAGGTTATGGTTATTTAAATNATGAAATGATCACACAAATAGCCTAGAAGATATGGGGATTTAGGTCATGACGAACGACAACCTCATAATCCTAAAGAAGGTTAGGGCTTAAATTATATAGCAAAGTTATACATAAGCCTAAAGGAAAATTGAGGATTTATGTCACACTAGGCGGACAACCTCGAAGTCCTATGGCTTGTTGTTTAATTCTAAATAATGGTTTAGTTGGTGTAGACATGTTTTTCTGTTGAAGATGGTTGTGCTGCCCATAATGTTAGCTCCCAACTCCTTATCGTGAAGAGTTTAAGTTTTCTAATGTGTCAAGTCCTGATGTCAAATAAAATGTTTCCTAAGGTTATGGTTATTTAAATATTATGTGGAATGTTAAAGTTGATTTGAGCGATGAAATGCCTAAAAGTTACCTACTTTTTTATATATTTTTTATACTTAATTTTAATGATTTTTAATGATTTTATACTTTAAAGAAAGGTATTTTGCATATTTTAGTTTTAGGTTCAAGAAATGGACTTTTGAAGAAAATAAAGAAAAAATGGTGTAATTTGGAATAAAAATGAGCAAGAAAGAAAATTCTGACTTAGCACATTTCGATATGTCTTTCTATGCTTAATCTCATTTACACTTCTCACACATTTTTGAATGGAATTACACTTTAAAGAAAGGTTATTTTTATGCTTATTTTGTACGTCTATCTGTTAGGAATGCAACACAACTGAAACAGGGTGAAACAGAGCTAAAACGGAGCCAAATGGAGCAAAATGGTAGAAATGCTGCAAGATGGCGCCGATGGTGCCAGAATCCAGAGAACGACAAGAAACGGTGCCAAAAGCGCCCAAAAATAGTGTCGACGGCACCAAGGACAGTTATTCGCCCATATACATTGAATTTGGATGATTTTTTGAAGGTTTCTTGAGGCATCTCTTGGAAAATTCGTCCCTACACTATAATAGAGTGATTTTATGTCAGAAAAAGGGTGTGAGTGAGTAGAAAAATGTAGAGAATGTTTATAGATCTTAGAATAGGAGTAGAAATATAGGTTTCTACCTTTTTGGAGAGATTGGAGAGGGGATTTTGAGAGAATATGTAAGGAGATGTACTAGCATTGCATGGATCAGCGGGAGACTTTGTGGGAGAGATTTTTATCTTTCTTGCAAGGGGGGAAAACTAAGTATCGTGTTATTCATTATCTTATAATATTGCAAACACTTATCTAGTAGATTTTGTTTGATGAAAAGAAGTTTTCCGTTTTATTTTCTTCATGCTTTGTGATGTATCTTTCTTACTCTTTTTTTTATTAGGAAATAGTGGCATGAGAAGATTATGCCATTACTTTCCATTTACTATTCTTTTTTAATGAGTAGGATTCATGTTTAGGATAATGGGATGCATGTTAGAAGAAGTTTTGATTATAAATTTGATAATTATTACTTACACTTCTTTTACATTACAATAAGGGCATGTTATAGTGTAAAAATTCATTGTAATTGCATTAAGATCCGAGAGGGCGGTGTAATTCTCAACAAAGTGAAACCCCATTCAAATTACATGGATGGTGAAGTTCATGGGTGTTGAGTACAAATAAATATGGAAATATATATATATATATATTATTGGGCGAATAATTGGAGATTCTAGGGTGACAGATTAAAATCCCTAATTTGGTCTTAGTGTTTAAGAACTAAAGTGAGAGTTAGCTTTCAGGGGAAGGGAAGTGGGAGCTCTGGAGTGAGAGCCAGTATCCTCCTAGCCTAACCATAGATTTAGAGACTAAACCTAAGATTAGCCAACGATTCTCTATAACATTTGACCGAGGGTATAGAATTAAAATTGCTCATATTTGGCACATATAACATTTAATGTATCTCATTCATTTACGTTATCTAATTCACTACATAAGAATAGCAGTTTTTAACATCTCAAAATTCTCCAAACCTATTCATCCAAAACGGTTTATCTTTAGAATTAATATTTTTGTTTAGGAATAGTTAATAGTTGTTTTAAATTTAAGACTTACATTTAGGAGTACTTGTTAGAAAAAAACACTTAAATCGATCTTTCAAACTAAAGACCAATAGTAGTAGACTAGAATTTGACGAAGGACCTCTTACCTCGCTTCTTCGTGGGATCGATACTAGGGTTTTTAAAGAAAGCCCTATATTACTTGAAGTAATACGTGCACTTGGGTAGAACCCATAGTGTGTGACTTAATTTATATATTTTATATAACATTTAAAATTTTTACATTAAATACTTAATATAAATTGGGTCAAGTTTTTTGCCATATTTTTGAAAATTAAATTACTGTGTAATTCGGGACAAGTCAAGTTTTTGGCACTATTACAAGGGATTGAAATTGACATAAAACACACGAAAAATAGCACACACTAGGTGTGCATCAAGCGACACCAGTTAGGATCTTACGATTCCTCATTCCGATACCACAATTTTCTTTTAAATTCATTTAGTCCAAATGAATTTACTAAACACAATTTAATGAGTTCCGTACTTTTATTTAGACCATGAGAAATCTCATTAGCAACCACAAGTTACCTCCTCTGAGGGATTCTCAATCATCCAATAGAGACATTTTAATTTAGTTACAATTTTTGTTTTGTTTTGTTTGTGATTAAATTTTGAGTTGTCTTCTGTTTTGACTGTTGTGGCGGTGAATTTTCTCTTGTTTAATTTTTTTTTTAATTTTGGTTTTGACATGCAGGGTGACTTTAAGCATTCAAGCAAGAAACAAGAAGTACGAAAAAGTAAAAGCAATAACTNATTTTGACTGTTGTGGCGGTGAATTTTCTCTTGTTTAATTTTTTTTAATTTTTGTTTTGACATGCAGGGTGACTTTAAGCATTCAAGCAAGAAACAAGAAGTACGAAAAAGTAAAAGCAATAACTTGAAAGCATACCCGTTGATTCTTCCAGTTCCTCTACCTGAAAGGTTAGCTTTGGCGACGTGTATATAATTTTGCAAGGAATTCAAATTGTAGGAGTAGATGAAGGTATAGCTACCAAAACCCCAAGTTATGACATTATTGAGTCTAGGAAGATCTTAGTGGATGATTTTAGAGCAAAATATAGCAAGTTCAATTTTCCCTTCAAAATATTCAAGAGATTTCAAAGTGCTAGGAGCATAATCCTGAACCACTTTGAAGATTTCTTGAAATATTTCAATTTCATTTTGAACTTATCATGTTGTTTTATGAATCATCCAAAGTTAAGCTAAGGTTATCTCATTGCTCAAAGAAACCTTATGTTTTATTTATCCCAAGGCTAGGACACTCAATTAATTAATTGATAATTCATTTAAGAGTTATGCCTCTAAGGCAAATTTAAGTAAGTAAAGGTTTTGGTTTCCAAAATTGAAATTGGGCTTGTAGTGTAAAAAGGTGTCAATCATCAATCATGTTATCTTCTAAGTCCAATCAAATGAGTTTAAATGTCAAGCCTAGGTCACTACCAAGCCTTGAACAATCACAGTAGGTGAAATGGAAACTTAGCAGAATTTTTATTTAAATGACGTGCATTCTTATTGAAAGATCACATTGTCATCAATTATGGGCTTAAAATTAATGAAATATTATCTTCCTAACTCGAACCCATTACTTGAGAATCATTTAATTTTGATTAACTTCCAAGCCATGGTAATTAAGGAAATTACAATTTTGTTCTTATTATAGAAAGGTGGTAAGTGAGTTCCTATCTTTTAATCCCATTGTATTTCAATCATCCAAACATGTTCATTAGGATCAAAATTATTCATCTTCCCTTTGATTAATTCTAAATCTTCATTAAGGCACCAAAATCTAAAGTTACTCCTTTGCCTTTAGAGCCCTTCACCTCATAACTCCTTAATCAAAATTCAAATGACTTTGAGAATTTTTAAGAGTGTCCTATCCATGGGTAAGTTAAAACATGACAGAAGAAAATGTGGATTTTCAAAATTTAATTTAATTTAAATAATTATCTAAATTTAGAAAGTAGTACTTTCAAACTTGATTTACTTAATTATCCAAATGAAAGTTTTTATTTTTGAGAAAATTATTAGAGGTTTTCTTAAGTCGAAAAAATACTTAGACAAAGTTTCATAATTTTTTTGAATTAAATCTCTATCATTATTATTAAATTATGAATCAATTTTAATGATTTTAATTCAATGTAAAATAATGTTTTAATTACCAAAATTATCTTTATATTTTTTATTAAACCCCTATGAGTACAGAGAATTCAGAGAAACAAATTTTTTGAATTCTTATGATTTTCAATTTATTTATTATAATTATTTTAGTGGAAAAATAAGAAAAAATCATTTTTAAGCATTTAAAAATTCATTTTTAACTTATAAAAAATTAGGAAAAATATCCTAATGAGTTCTAAGTGATCAAGGAACAATTAGGCACATTTTTAAAATGTTTTGGTATTTTGTAGGATTTTAATTATTTTAAATTCAAAATAAAGCCAAACATCAAGTATTTTCTCAAAAATAAGTTTTTTATTTCTATGTGCCCATGATCACAAGGAACTCATAGAAACACTTTTCATAATTTTCCTAAATGTATTTAATTTAATATAATTATTTTTGAACAAAAATACAAGGTTCTTAAGAAAATCAACTTTAGTGCTCCAACTTAGTCAAATAATTTTTATTTTTTTACGGTGAGTAAACATGATTTTTATACACAGTGTGGAATTGATTTTATCAAATTTTTATTATCATTTAATTTACATAAATTAAAGCAAGATATATACATTTAATTAAATATACAAATGTNGTAATTAATTTTGAACAAAAATGCAAGGTTCTTAAAAAAATCAACTTTAGTGCTCAAACTTAGTCAAATAATTTTTATTTTTTACGGTGAGTAAACATGATTTTATACACAGTGTGGAATTGATTTTGTCAAATTTTTATTATCATTTAATTTACATAAATTAAAGCAAGATATATACATTTAATTAAATATACAAATGTACAAAATAATTCAAATCATCATGACATTTTTCCTAAGCTTCTTTGATCATAGGAAACCTACCAAAACTATTCTCATAATTTTCCAAATTGTATTTTAATTTATACAATTAAAATAAGTAAAAATAGCCATCCTAGCTTGAAAATTAAGGTTAGGAGCATAGAGATGCTCTCTGACCTTGGAAAAATCTGAGAACATCCCCTTTATCACAAGGAATGAACCCCAAAAGTTTTCAGCCATGGTGAGCAATGCTTGATTATAATGAATTAAATTACTCCAGAGAGTATTTAATTCATTAAAAATTAGAGATTCAACAAATAAATTTTATTTTTAGTCCACATTACTCTCCTCTATTCACTTAGTAAGAGGGTATTTTTTATTTTATTTTTATGATTTTTCTACACAATGATATGATTTTTCAAATTTGTGGTAGTTATTTTAATCAAAAAATTCCTGATTTTCTATTTATCCCAATCAGCGCCACGTAAACACACGATGACTCCAAAGTTCCATGTGGAATCCCCTGGTTTGGCGTCGCTATCTGAGTCAGTGGCCATGCGTCCTGCTGTTCACTATTCATTCCTCCGTCTGACCTGATCTCGTACATCTGTCTGATACACACGCGATCGGTCGGTCCTCCGTCATTGTCCCCGATGAACCAAACCCGTGAGTGTTTAAACTTCTAGACCTAAGATCTCACTCGATACTTAACCAAATCACATGGGCTTTGTTCCTACACCTTCATCTACTCAAGAAGAATACATCCATACGGTTACAATGCTATGAAATTAAACTTCACTTCACATTTGATGAAAACTGAGCTCAAGATTAGGGTTAATGGCCTATTTTTTTCTTTGAGAGAGGTGGCCTCAATTAGATGCTTGTGGAAGCTTCAATAGAGTCCAACAAACCTCCTGGATGTGTTGATTCCCTCTGGTGTAAGCTCCAAGTAGGAGTTCAATGAAATGGGGAGCGGCCTTGGTCTAGGAGTGGTTTGGAGAGCTCAAAAGAGGGGGATTTCAATGGGGATCTTCCTCTCTTGCTCTAGGAAAGCTCAAGAGAAGTTCAATTTGAGGTTTGGGGAAGTTTTGAGGGTGGAGTACATCTGCCCTGATTTTGAGCTAAAAAATTGAGCTCAGGTGGTGAGGAAAATGGTCAAGAGATGGTTTTAATTAGCTTAAGGAGACTTGGAGGAGCTCTGGGAGAAATTTGATAGAGTTTTCTCAAGAAAATTGGACTGACCCCTTTTTGGGCCATGGAGGATGGGTTTAAATAGAATGGCTTAGGGTGGCTGCCGGGGCTTCAATTTAGGTGCAATATGGAGCTGAGGTGGAGAGCTACAAAATGCTAAAGGCCAATCAAGGCTAGGCACATTGGATGGGTGTAATGGTTTTTTATTCAAGGGGGTGGCTCTCGGTTTTAGGGTTTTCCGACCACTAGGCCGACCGGCAAGGCCAAGGCTGGTAACCAGAGAAGTCAGGGGAGCCAGGAAAGGGTTTATGATGATTAACCCTTAATGGTTTAGTATGATGGCAAGAATTTCTTGGCTTAGGCCCAAAAAAAGGATAAAATCCCCTAAATCAAGGGACCATTGGTCCTTGGC
>JXCR01147198.1:13920-28900 GCA_002079205.1 Phalaenopsis hybrid cultivar
CTAGACTCAACCAAATCACTTCGGGTTTGATCCTATGGACTCATATAAGTGAGACGAACACATCCATACGGCTAAGATGCCATGAAATCAAGCTTAAGTAAATGGAGAATCAAAATAAGCTCGGGAGAAGGAGAACTTTTATACCTTTGCTCTGAGAAGGGAGGCTTCGATCAGAGGTTCTTGGCACGTTCGTTGGGGTCCAAGGAGGTTAGGGATTAAGTCCCTGGTCTTGGTGTAAGGTCTAGGTATGAATTCGATCACGACCGGATTTGGGTGTTGGTCTAAAGCTATGGTAGAGGCTCTGTGGAAGGGGGATTTGATGGGGTTTTGGCTTCTTTCACTCTTGTATAATTGAAGTTTGGTGAAGTTTGGTTTACGACAAAGTTTTGAGCTCAAAATTGGGCTCCGGCAATGGGAATGGGTGAGGAAAAATGGTTGGAATGCACTGAGGGGATCTTAGGGAAGCTCTGTGTGAAGTTTGGAGAGACCTCTCGAAGGAAATTTCAGCACCTTGTTTAACGGCCATGGAGGTGGCCTTTTATAAAAATGGGGTTATGGTGGCTGTCGTGGCCAATCAAGAGGTGTAATGTGGTGCTTAGGTGGAGGGCAGAGGAGCTCCATAGTTTGATTTGGATGAGCTGGCCTCTAGGTTTGACTTGGGTTAGGTGCCATGGGAGTGGCTCTCAGTTTTGGGTCTTTCCGGCCACTAGACTAGCTGGCCGGCCAAGGGGAGGTGGCTAGGAGCTCAGGGAACCCAAAGGAATCCATCACAGCAATTTAATGCAAATGTGNTGGAATATTTGGGGTAATTTGGGATTTTATTGGAATTTTTTGGAATTTTTGGGATTTTGAGCTATGGAGAGGTATTTTGGTAATTTGGGGTGCCAGTCATCACCAATAAGCCATGGACCAAAGGAAACACCATTTTGGGTCCTCTACATAGTGGTCATAGCTAAACCACAGCCCTAGGGCTAGTAGATTTAGGGGACCATCTACATGAGTATCCTAAAAGATCAAGGGATCTAGGCTTGAAATTTGAGTTCAGGGTTGTGAGTGATTGTGAGTGCCGATGAGTGTAGTGAGTGCCTTAGCTCTAGACCAACACCCAAGGTCAACCCTAAGGTCCAACAATCCTAAGGGTGACTCATCCTGAGTTTCCCCCACAGTGACCCCACCTACGAGTACATAGAGGTTGGGAGCAATATGTGGAACTCCAGGTTGAGTAAAGGAGAGGGTAGAAATTCTAATGGTGAGGGTTCCAAGTCTAGTTTTTTAGGAATAGTCAACAGGAAAAGTCCTATGACTAGACCCTAGGTTACTAAAGAGAAAAAAAAACTAAACCTCAACAAAAAATGAGGTCAACAATGTGTCAGGTCATGATGTTAAATCAGATGGCCCAATTGTTAAAATTCTTTAAATTTTACGGGGCATGTTAAAGTTGATTAGAGGGACACCGGTTAGTATCCTACGGTTCCCTTTTTTCGATACCACTATTTTCTATCAGATTAACTTAGTCCAATTAAATTTACTAAACTCAACTTAAGGAGTTCCATAATTTCTTTTAGACCGTGGGAAGCCTAGTTAGCAACTGTAGGTTACCTCCTCTAAGGGATTCCCGATCATCTGACAGAAACGTCTTAATTTAGTTGAAGTTATGGTTTTGTGTGATTTTTGTGATTAAATTTTTAGTTGTTTTATATTTTGAATATTGTGGCAGTGAATTTTATCTTGTTTTATTTTAGTTTTAGTTGACGACTATCCTAGCAATTTGGTTTTTGTGCAGGGTAACATCGTTGTTTAACATGCAAGCCTGTGTTTTTGTTGATACATGCAGGTGAGTAAGTACAACAACGTACTAAAAAGTAAAGTACGGGAAACTAGAATTCAGGTAAAATAAATTACAACAAAAGTGTACCTGGATGTTCTTCCCGTCATCTTCAACTAAAACTCAAAACTCATGCAAGAACATTTGTATATTAAAAGCATTTTAATTAAAGAGGGGAAATAAGGTTCGGTGATCTACCAAATCCTAAATCACATCTCGGTGAGCCCCTATTAATTCATTTGAGGATGATTTAATTTAGCAAAACATACTAAGTTTAGTAGACATCCGAGGTATCCAAAAGGTTGGAAGAAAAAAGCAGGTCCATGCTTCCCTCTCGCCACCTGGTGAAAAGTCTCAAGCTCATTTAAACTTGTTATGTTACTTAATTATTCATCCTATAAATACTCTATTTTTCAGTGAACATCGATGTTTCAATTGTCTCTAAGAGTAGGGTGATTNGAGAAAAAAGCAGGTCCATGCTTCCCTCTCGCCACCTGGTGAAAAGTCTCGAGCTCATTTAAACTTGTTATGTTATATATTTATTCATCCTATAAATACTCTATTTTTCAGTGAACATCGATGTTTCAATTGTCTCTAAGAGTAGGGTGATTATCATTTGTCATTTAATTTGAGAATTATGTGGGTGAAGACCCTTAAAAGGGGCAAGTTAATGGTATTAAGACACTTCGCCAATTTTAGTTTTGATTTAGGCTTGTAGTGTTTTTAAATGTATTCAATTTCTAGTTACATTCACTTTTCTNGTTAATGGTATTTAGACACTTAGCCAATTTTAGTTTTGATTTAGGCTTGTAGTGTTTTTAAATGTATTCAATTTCTAGTTACATTCACTTTTCTAATCGTCATTTAACCAAATTTGATTTAGTCTAGGTCACTACTAAGCCCTTAAGACCTTGGTGGATACATTAGAAATTTTTGAAAGAAATTAAATTTTAAATGATAATAATTCATCATCAAAATATTTGAATGTCATTTGAACACCAAATAGAGCTATTAGTGAGTTATTAACATCCAAAATTATACCCCAAAGTCTAGGAGCATTTAATTTAATAGACCTCCAAATTTTAATGATTTAGAAAATTTCAAATTTATCCTTCAATTAAAAAAAATGAAATTGATTTCTACCAATTAATTCCTTATGTTTCAATCATCTAAATATGTTAATTAAGATCAAAGTTTACCCATCTTACCCTCTTGAATTGAGCTTAANTAATTAAAAAAATGAAATTGATTTCTACAAATTAATTCCATATGTTTCAATCATCTAAATATGTTAATTAAGATCAAAGTTTACCCATCTTACCCTCTTGAATTGAGCTTAAATGTTAATTAGGGCAAGATTTTCAAAATTGAACTTTTTCCCCTAAGTCTCTATCACTTCATAATTCATCAAAGTTAATTCAAATGATTTTGAAACTTTTATCCCTCCTCANCTAAATGTTAATTAGGGCAAGATTTTCAAAATTGAACTTTTGCCCCTAAGTCTCTATCACTTCATAATTCATCAAAGTTAATTCAAATGATTTTGAAACTTTTATCCCTCCTCACTCATGAGTCAATTAAGACATAAGAGGAGAAAATGCGATTTTTCAAAATTTGATTTAATTTACATGATTATTTGCATTTAAAAATAGGATTTTTCAAAGAAAATTTAATAACTTAACCAAGGCAAAGCCTAATCACATGAAATTTTTACTGGAGGTAGACTTAGATTAGAGAACCACATATACCAAGTTTCATGATTTTTGATTTTTTTTTTGAATTATCAGAATTATTTTAATCTCTAAAGTATTAATTAATTATAAATATTTTAAATGTGAATAATTAAGTGTTACTTTTTTATTAAATCTCTCTAAGGTCAAAGAACCCAAAGAAACAAATTTCATATTTTTATAATTTTTCTTTGAATTATTAGATTTATNTGATTTTTTTTTGAATTATCAGAATTATTTTAATCTCTAAAGTATTAGTTAATTATAAATATTTTAAATGTGAAAAATTAAGTGTTACTTTTTTATTAAATTTCTCTAAGGTCAAAGAACCCAAAGAAACAAATTTCATATTTTTATAATTTTTCTTTGAATTATTAGATTTATTTTAGTGAGAAATTAAGGAAAATCCATTTTTTAGCCTTTGAAAATTATTTTTAAGGTTTAAAATTCAATGTCTTCACTTAGAAAATTAAGAAAAATCTTCCAATTGTTCCTAAGTGATTAGGAAATAATTTATAACATTTTCATGAATTTTATTAATTTTATGATTTTTATTACTTTTTAGTATTTAAATATTCAAAATATGTTTAAAAAATTAAAATTTTATTTTAATTACAATTTTATTTTTAGAAAATCCCTTTGATCACTGAGAACTCCCAAAATGAATTTCATAAATTTTTGAGCTGTGTTTTAATTATTATGATTATTTAAAGTGTCAAAAATGTTATTTAAATTAAAAAATAAAATTAGGCTATCAAATGAACTCCAAATATTTTGAAATTTTTATGGCGAGTCTTCTGAACTTTAAATTATNTCAATTTCATAAATTTTTGAGTTGTATTTTAATTATTATGATTATTTTAAGTGTCAAAAATGTTATTTAACTTAGAAATTAAAATTAGGCTATCAAATGAACTCCAAATATTTTGAAATTTTTATGGCGAGTCTTCTGAACTTTAAATTATAGTTGAGAATGATAATCCAATCATTTAGATGTTTATTTTCTCCAAATTAATTTTCTTTGTATCTTAGGGTTTTATGAAAAATAAGTGTGTTCTTAATGACTTGGCTCATAAAAAGTTTTTCCTAGTGTTCTCTAGTCACAATGAACCTACCAAAATTTTTTTGGATTTTTCTAAGTAACATGCTAATTATTATGATTAATCTATGCAAATAATAGACATAAACTTGANGAAGTGTGTTCTTAATGACTTGGCTCATAAAAAGTTTTTCCTAATGTTCTCTAGTCACAATGAATCTACCAAATTTTTTTTGGATTTTTCTAAGTAACATGCTAATTATTATGATTAATCTATGCAAATAATAGACATAAACTTGAAAAATATGGCTATCTATCTAAGGGTCTCCTCTAACTTTGGAAAAATTGAGGAATATCTCCCATGACAGAGGCAACAACATTCCAAAATATCAAGCCAAGATGAAATACTTGAATGCATGGACAATTAAAATACTTAGAATAGTATTTAATNATATCTGTCTAAGGGTCTCCTCTAACTTTGGAAAAATTGAGGAATATCTCCCATGACAGAGGCAACAAAATTCCAAAATATCAAGCCAAGATGAAATACTTGAATGCATGGACAATTAAAATACTTAGAATAGTATTTAATTATTTAAAAATAAAATATGCATCAAATAAATTTCAAACCATTTCAACATTCTTCTCCTCTGTTCAGTGAGCACTAAGGTAGTTTTCTTTTATTTTTTTTAGTTTTCTACACCAAGATATGGATTTTTGAACTTAAGGATCATTTTCTCAATTATTTAAACATATTATTTTCCTACTTGAACACGTGGCGCCGCGTCAACCTATGGCAGCTCCGAAGCTCTGTGTGGCGTGCTCTGGTTGGACGCTGCCATCCACGTAGTCGCTAACTCGGCCCGTGTTTTATGTATTGAAGCGCTGTCTGACTTCATCTCACCCGGCCGTTTGATACACGTACCATCTAATGGCTCCACGTCTTCTTCTCTAACTAGTGTGAGCCCGTAATCGTTAACCCTAAAACCTTAAGATCTCCCTCATTTCTCAANCTGCTAACTCGGCCCGTGCTTTATGTATTGAAGCGCTGTCTGGCTTCATCTCACCCGGCCGTTTGATACACGTACCATCTAACGGCTCCGCGTCTTCTTCTCTAACTAGTGTGAGCCCGTAATCGTTAACCCTAAAACCTTAAGATCTCCCTCATTTCTCAACCAAATGACCTCAACTTTGATCTTATAGACTCGTCTAAGTGAGACAAACATATCCATATGGTAAACATGCCATCAAAATAATTGTAATCACTTGGAGACTCAAAATAGTCTCAGGAAGAGGGGAAGTTCAATACCTTTTCTCTAAGAAGGGAAGCTTCAATCAAAGGTACTCGACACATTCGTGGAGGTCCAAGGAGGCTAGGGATTGGGCCTCTAGTTGTGGTGAAAGGTCAAGACCCAAATTTGATCAAAGTTGAATTTTGGTGTTGAACAAATTCTACTGTACAGGCTCTCTATGAAAGGGTTTTGATGGGGCTTCTTCTCCTCTCAGTGTAGTGAAGGTGTGGGTGAGTTTAATTGNAGAAGAGGGGAAGTTCAATACCTTTTCTCTAAGAAGGGAAGCTTCAATCAAAGGTACTCGACAAATTCGTGGAGGTCCAAGGAGGCTAGGGATTGGGCCTCTGGTTGTGGTGAAAGGTCAAGACCCAAATTTGATCAAAGTTTAATTTTGGTGTTGAACAAATTCTACTGTACATGCTCTCTATGAAAGGGTTTTGATGGGGCTTCTTCTCCTCTCAGTGTAGTGAAGGTGTGGGTGAGTTTAATTGAGATTTGGTACACTATAGAGGTGCAGTGGAGAATGTTATGTCTGCGGCAAGGATTTGAGCTAAAAAATTGAACTCCAACAAAGGAAATGAGGGCAAGGAGGCAGTTAGGCTACACTGTGGAGGTCTCAAAGAGGCTATAGGAGCAATTTGGAAGGGTCTCCTAGAGAAAGTTTCAGTACCCTTATGTTGGCCGTAGAGGAGGCCATTTTATAGCCATGGCTGGAGAGGGTGGCTCGAGGGGTCTAGTGAGGTGCAAAGGCTTGTTGAGGTGGAGGGCTGTGAAGTGCAACAAACCAATTAGAGTGAGCCTGCTTGGATGGTGAGTTTGGGTGAGGTTGCCTTGAAGTGCCTCTCGGGTTTGGCTCCTCTAACAACTAGGCCTGCCTGCAAGGACAGAGGAGTAGGGCTTGAGGTCAGGTAATGCAGGTGAGCTAGTGAGCCAGACCATTAAGATGATTCCATGGGCTTAGGGAAAGTCTTGGATAAGGCAATATTTGCTTTGGCCAAATATACAAGGAGATCCCCCAATTTGGGTTGGATTGGGTTGGGGTCAAATTAGGTTGGATTGGGTGGTTTTGGGTCAGTCTTAGGGGTCCTAGGTTTAGCTAGGTTGGGGTCAATTTGATCACATTTGATCCAAGTTGGTCACATTGGTTCATGGGTACATTTAGATCACTTTGGGTTCAAGTTGGGCTAACTTGAGTCTAAATTTATCTAAGTTTGGGCTAAGTCTAAATTGATTTTTTAAAATGGTCTATATGAACATCATGAAGAGTTTTCAACATAAATTGTGTATCAATTTTGGGGTTTGAGCAATCAATTTGGTGGAGTTTTGAGGCATGTCCAATTTGGGGTAAATTTGGGAAATGTTGGATTTGGGTCAAAATTAAATTAAATTTAGGCTTTACCAAGGCAAATTGAAGGTCAAGTTTGGTGTGTAGGATTGCTATGAAGAGTTTAGGATTCAAATTAAGGCAAATTGAGTAGGCTATGGGGTTCGATTTTGTGGAACCAAGTCATAGGGCCAAAATTGGGGGTTTGACTTAGATCAAAATTGGGCCCAAAGCATGGGCCAATTAAGCTTGGATTTAGACTACATTGGTCATATGAAAGGTGAATTTGAGTTTATAATTGAAATTGAGGGATGTTTGGGTCAAATTACTAGACATTTGAAGTGAATTTGGGAAGGTTGAGCCTTCAAAGACATTTTAGGGGGTTGGTCAAAATGGTCAAATTAGTCAAATTAGGTTCAATTGGAGGGTCTAAATTGGTTTTGGAGATATTTGGAGTGATTGTGGAGGTTTTGTGAAAGTTTGGGGTGCCAAGGGTATTTTTGTAATTTTGGCCACTTTGGGGGTATTTTGGTAAATTTGGAATTTTTGTGTAATTTTGGTATTTTAAAAATCTTTGAAATGGTTTTTGAACAAATTTGGGTATTTTGAGTGAACTGGAGGATTTTGACTGAATTTAAGGTTTCAAGGGCATTTAAGTAATTTGGGTAGATTTGGGGGCAAAAGGCCAAGTTGGATATTTTTTGTAGAACTGGGTTACCAACCACCATACTTGAGATATGGATCAATGGAATCCCCATTTGGGTCCTCTATGTATTTTTCTTAGCTAAACCTCAGCCTAAGGCCAGTGGGTTTTGAAGATCATCTACATGAGTATCTCAAAAGATCAAGGGATCAAAGTCAAGAATTTTTAGGTTTATGGTTGTGAGAGATTGTGAGTGAGAGTGAGTGAAAATGAGTTCCTTAGCTCCAGACCAACACTTAGGGTTATCCCTAAGCTCAAATTGTTCTATGGGGATTCTCCTTGAGCTCCCACATAGTGACCCCACCTACTAAGTGCTAGAGGTTGGTACCAATATGTAGAACTTCAAGTCGAGGAAAAAAGAGGGTAGAATTTCTAATGGTGTAGGTTCCTTTTGTAGTTTTCTAGAAATAATCAACAATAAAGTCCTATGGCTAGATCCTAGGCTAATAAAGAGGAAAAAACTAAACCTCAACCAAAAGTGAGGTCAATAATCTCCATCCAACATGAGATTCATAAGTCATGATATTAGCAGACCCAATAGGTCATAGAGGTTCAATCCTCTCCTTTTTTGGTCTATAATCAATTCCTGCCTATTCACATAGTGTGAAGATCAGGGAAGGGTATGCTAAACCTCCAGTAGTCTCTCCAAAAGTAATAGATCTAGTGTTATTCTAAATAATAAAGCCTACATATATTCTTTTCATCTGCTGGATACAAAAGTTTAAGATGACTCTATCCCTTGTAACCTAACTATGATGATTTTTTGGTATCATTTTTCCAGATATAAAATAGTGTAAGACCTTAGATACTACATTTAACATTGAAAGAGGATAGTTTATCTTAACTCCATTCCTCACCTTCCAGGTTCCTCTTCCATCAGTAAGAAAAGAAATAACTTCATCCAAGGCCTCATTCATAGTAGAAAATGACTTATATTGGTAGCTATACACNCGTTAGTATTGTCTCAGTCAACAATTGGAAAGAATCTCATGAGGTTGTATGAATGAGAATGTAGTTCATATGATTGAGTGCAANTGTCAGGGCCGACTATATCGATTTCTTTCCGAAACAAAATATTGCTCTTACTCATGAACTAGACCATGCAGAAAGGTTTCACAAAGTCATGATGGTCAATGTGTGGGGGAATACAGTCACCTTCTTCATAAATGGTTATGATGCAACTATTGGGAATGCAAGTAGCGGGTAGAATATTCCACTTAACCATTCTCTTGATCATCCATTTTATCATTTAACGGATTCACTTGGTTGTACCTGAGGATCCCAGGCGGATTTCTCTGTTTGTCGTTCATAAAATTGTAGCAACAGTCGCATTGGATGGTGATTCTTCCCTTTCCCCGCATCCATTTCTTCGGCATGAAATACGTTCTCTCCATGAGAAGGTGCACTCGACATCTATCTCTTAAATTGAAGATGCAGTCCAGAATGCTTCTTTCATCAGTTTCAGAGAAAACCCTGGTATATTACTCTAGGCCTTCCAATATGTTGATAAACTTTCCTTGAACCTCTTCGTAGAACTAAAATTTTCTTTTGTTTACTTTGCTTATTTTGTAGTATTCTACCATACGGGGAGTTGGCAGCTGCCTGGGGCGTTCCTTCCTCCGGGCCTCGGCGGGAATCCAAACTTGTGTTGGCCAATCTGGAATACTAGATTCAGCCTCAACTGGGATGTATGATCCTGGGCTCCATGGTGTGCGCTGATCCGTCCCCAGTGGGACATATGATTCATTTGCCATGAAATCTGGAGTCTAAGACTCGTTGGTGCTTGAAGTGTATTCTTCTAATGTACTGAAATGCTGTAGATTTAGAACGTTGCAGTCTAGGCATTCTACAAATGCGCATGTGACTGATGTCCTGGCTGGTACCTCAACATTGCATGTTGGGCAACCTCTGCACAAGATATTTGGGACCGGGGGCACATCTGATCCTGTCACAAATCCTGACTCTTCATCTATAGTGGGCAAGCTGGCAGAAGTTTCTCTCAGATCTGGATCGTAAATATGTCCCTCAGGAATGGGGGTAAGAAAACTGTTCATGTCTCTCTGGCGCTTGCGCTCCTGTCGCAGAAAGGCTCTCTATTTCTTTTGGCTTACATTTCTGCATTGCATTCTGTGGAGTGGAGTATTTGGTAGTTGTTCACTATGGGCGGCTATTAAGCCCCTTGCTGGAGTAGCTATCATGGAGAGCAGTCGGCTAGGCCCCTTACGTCCATTACGTTTTTACCTTTACGTGACACATCGCCTTGAGTGGTCAGCCTCAACTGTGAAGGTTGTCCCTCCTTTTCTTCATTGCTGACTACGTCCATTAAAGGACCCTCGTAGTCCATATCAATCCTGTTGAAATCAATGTTGAAATCTATGATACCTACTTGTGGCGCCATCTCTTCATTCAGTACGAGGTTCCAGCCGTCCTAGAAGGCAAAGATTAGCCTCTGTCCTGAAATTTTTCTGCATACGACAGAAAGAAACGTCAGTGGGCCAAAGTTTGGCATGAACAAGAACAAAATAGAGTATCCATTAAAGTAAATTTTAGTTTGTTTTGATGAAGAGGATTACTCATTTTATGTGTGAGTTTTGTTTAATTTAAGGGAATATTTAAGTTCAAAAGTAGAAAAAAGAACGTGTGAAGTTCAAAAATCTTCTCAAAATTTTCATTATAATGAGGTTAATTACAAAATTTGAACCCGGTCATAGACATATGACCATATAGATAACCCTAAAACAATCTAAGTTTCAAAGTTTCAAAGCAAGCAGAGGCAAGCGGAGGCAGGCGACATGAGGCTGCCTAATAGGTTTTTAGGTATCGTCCATTTATCAGTAACATGGGTCTTTCACCCCGGAAGTCTACTAACTGGTAGGCTCCTCATGTATAGACCTTCTCAATGACAAATGGTCCCTCTCAAGTTGGCTTGAATTTTCCACCTATTTTCTGGTGAGCAAGAATAGGTCTTTTGAGCAGAAGCACGAGGTCACCAATTTTGAATGTCCTTAGGCGGACCAATTTGTCATGGGCTTGTACCATCTTTGCCTGGTAGAGCTCCAAATGTTGTTGCGCTTTCTTTCGTTGTGAGTTGGTTGGCAACGACGACTCTGAGAGATGGTGTCTGGATTTCTAGCGGTANTTTGGTCACACCAAAACTTGGGTTTGGGTTAGGCTATCTATGTCAATTAGCCCAATTAATTGTTGCATTTTGTGTATATGATCATAACGAACAACTTTGGTGAAGAATGGAAATGGTTTTGAGTTCAATTGAAGGGTCAATTTGAGGGAATTTTGAACTTTAATCAATTTGGTCAGAAGAGGTTTTGAGCTCAATTGAAGGGTCAATTTGAGGGAATTTTGATTTTTAGTCAATTTGGTCATGATTTTGAGCTCAATTGGAGGGTCAATTTGAGGGAATTTTGAACTTTAATCAATTTGGTCATGTAGGGCTAGGCTTGGGTCTAGCTTGGGTTAGCCTTGGGCTAAGTCCAAATTGATTATTATAAATAGTCAATAGGGACCTCATGAAGAGTTTTCAACATGAATTGGATGTGAATTTGGAGGGTAAGGCCTAGGCTTGGGTCTAGCTTGGGTTAGCCTTGGGCTAAGTCCAAATTGATTATTTTAAATGGTGATAGGCTTGGGTCTAGCTCGGTTAGCCTTGGGCTAAGTCCAAATTGATTATTGTAAATGGTCGCTTGGGTCTAGCTTGGGTTAGCCTTGGGCTAAGTCCAAATTGATTGTTATAAATGGTCAAAGGATCTCATGAAGAGTTTTCAACATGAATTGGATGCCAATTTGTGGGTTAAGGCAATCAATTGGATAGACCTCATGAATAGTTTCCAACATGAATTGGATGCCAATTTGGAGGTTAAGGCAATCAATTGGGTGAAATTTGGGGACTTAGCCAATTTGGGGCTAAATTTGGCAATTTTGGATTTTGTTCAAAATCAAATGGATTTAAGACTTTACCAAGGCCAATTGATGGTTGATTTTGATGTATAGTAATGTTATAAAGATATTTCAACATTAATTGAGGCCAATTGACTAGGTTATGGGTTCAATTTGGTGAGATTAGGTCATATAAAGATTTTACAACATTAATTGAGGCCAATTAACTAGGCTATGGGTTCAATTTGGTGAGATTAGGTCATATGGGTGAAAATTGGGTTTGATCCAAATCAAAATTGGGTTCAAATCATGGACCAATTGAGCTTGGATTTGATTTAGTTTGGTCATATCTAAAGTGAATTTGAGTTTAGGACCGGAATTGGGGTCAATTGAGATCAAATTGATGGACATTTGTGTTGGATTTGGGGAAATTGGACCCTTAAAGGCAAATTTAGGGGTTTTGGTTAAAGATGGTCAAATTGGCCAAATTCGGTCATGTGGTAGCTGAGAGAAATGAAATTGGGAATATTTGGGATTTTATGGGAATTTTTGGAATTTTTGGGATTTTGAGCTATGGAGGGGTATTTTGGTAATTTCGGGGTGTTTTAGGGGCAAAAGGCCAAGATGGGTATTTTGGTAGAGTTGAGGTACCAATCATCACCCAATACTATGGACCAATGAAAATCCCATTTTGGGTCCTTTACATAGTGGTCTTAGCTAAACCATAGCCTTAATGCTAGTAGGTTTAGGGGACCATCTACATGAGTATCCCAAAAGATCAAGGGATCTAGGCTAGAAATTTGAGTTTAGGGTTGTGAGTGATGGTGAGTGCAGATAAGTGTAGTGAGTTCCTTAGCTCCTGACCAACACCTAAGGTCAACCTTAAGGTCCAGCAATCCTAAGGGTGACTCATCTTGAGTTTCCCCCACAGTGACCCCACCTACAAGTACTAGAGGTTGAGAGCAATATGTGGAACTTCAAGTTGAGTGGAGAAGAGTTTGAAATTTCTAATTGTGAGGGTTTCATGTCTAGTTTTCTAGGAATAGTCAATAATAAAAGTCCTATGGCTAGACCCTAGGCTACTAAAGAGGAAAAACTAAACCTCAACCAAAAATGAGGTCAACAAATGGACTCCCAATAAGTGTGGTGTGCTGGGAAAGCACACCGTGTGTATTGGAGTTGACCGACGAGATCAACAAAAACCAATACAAGCTCCTAAGTCAATAGACACGGAAGTATGCGTAGAGTTGTGTGCGTGATTTATTTCTGTTGAGGAATTAGCAGGTGATCGTTTGGTTGAAATCAAGAAGTAGGGACTCTAGTTGGGGATTGGAGAGTGGACTTTGAGTTATGAAATTTCATAAATTTTAAAGGATGGGAGTCAGAATGTAAGTATTGACCCCGAGGTGGGAATTTAAATTATGATATCAATTCAAAAAGAGAGAGAGAGAGAGTGAGAGTTTAAGGAACAACCTCGAATGTAATGAATCAGAAATGTGGGACTCATTCGAAAATGAGAATCGAAATGTAGGATTGATTCTCAAAAGAAAGTGTCGGAATGTAAGGACTGACCTCGAATGTAATCAATCAGAAATGTAAGACTGGTTCAGAAATGAGAATTGAAATATGGTTCAATTCTCAAAAGAAAGTGTCGGAATGTAAGGACCGACCTCGAATGTAATGAATCAGAAATGTAGGACTGATTCGGAAGTGAGATATGAAATGTAGGTCAATTCTCAAAAGAGGGTGTCAGAATGTAAGGACCGACCTCGAATGAAAGGAATCAGAAATGTAGGACTGATTTGGAAATGAGAATTGAAATGTAGGTCAATTCTCAAAAGAAAGCGTCGGAATGTAAGGATTGACCTCAAATGAAATGAATCAGAAATGTAGGACTGATTCAGAAATGAGAATTGAAATGTAGGTCAATTCTCAAAAGGGAGCGTCGAAATGTAAGGACCGACCTCAAATGTAATGAATCAGAAATGTAGGACTGATTTGGAAATGTGGACCAACCTCGAGTGTAATGAAGCAGAAATGTAGGACTGATTCGGAAATGAGAATTAAAATGTAGATCAATTCTCAAAAGAAAGTGTCGGAATGTAAGGACCGACCTCAAATGTAATGAATCGGAAATGTAGGACTGATTCGGAAATGAGAATTGAAATGTAGGTCAATTCTTAAAAGAAAGCTCGGAATGTAAGGACCGACCTCGAATGCAATGAATCAGAAATGTAGAACTAATTCAGAAATGAGAGTTGAAATGTAGGTCAATTCTCAAAAGAAAGTGTCGGAATGTAAGGACCGACCTCTAATGTAATGAATCAGAAATGTGGGGCTGATTCAGAAATGAGAACTGAAATGTAAGTATCAATCCAAAGATGAGAGAATTGAAATGTAGGTATCAATCCGAAGATAAGAGAATTGAAATGTAGGTATCAATTCAAAGATAAGAGAATTGAAATGTGGGTATCAATTCAAAGATAAGAGAATTGAAATGTATGTATCAATTCAAAGATATGAGAATCAGGATTTAGGTACTAATTTGAAGATGTGATATGAAATTTACAAAGAGCTTGTGATGCTGAATTTGCAGTAGTGTGTTATATGAGAAGGTTGATTTTGAAGAAGATTTGTAGAGCTTTGTGGAGTTATGTGAAGAATTTAAAATTCTGCGAGGATGTACAGAGAGTTAGTGTAGATAACGATGGTTGCGCTGCGCGCACAAAGAGTAGGAAATTCCAAAAACGGAAGAATCCACTCAACAGGTTTGTTTTATTTTCTTGTTGTTTTTACCACAATTGATTTTTAAAAAAAAAATGTTTTTAAAGTTTTAATTTTAATTGGTTGATTTTTAAGAGAAATTTGTTTTGTTATTTATTCATTTATGATTTTCTTTTATTTGTGTTTTATTTATTGTTGAAGATTTGTTGTTTCATTCTTTGTTCATTGGAATTATGAACCATCGCACGGTTCGCGGCTTTCATCCATCACACGAAAAGGCAATTGACAAAAAGGCACAACTTGAGAGAAATTTCCATTAATCTGCTTCAATAAAGATGTGACAGATCAAACATAGGCTAATGCCTCAAAAAGGGTACATCATGTAATACATGTTGAAATACATTGAGAGTCATCTCAAGATAAGAGTACATCATAAATTGATTACATCAGAT
>JXCR01147198.1:47036-80079 GCA_002079205.1 Phalaenopsis hybrid cultivar
TCCTTATTCAGTGCGAGATTCAAGCCGTTTCTAAAAGCAAAAATCAATTTTCATCCCGACATTTTTCTACATAAGACAAAAAAACTTCAGTGCACTGAAGTTCAGCACGAACAAGAACAACAATGAAATATTAATTAAAAAAATGTTCAATTTTTACAAGTGCAAATTTCATTTATTCAATTTGATTTAATTTAATGAGATTTCAAAATTAAAAACAAGAGGAGGAAATTAAAGTGAGCAAATTCAAAAATTTTCATTTTATTAAGGTTAATTTATTACAACATTTTGGACCCAGTCATAGACGCTTGGCCAAATAAATAACCCCAGAACAAGCAACATTTTCAAAAATATGTTTCAAGCAATGTCATGCCATATAGTATGTCTCAAATATTGGTCATCAATCGGCAACATCGGTCATTCGCTCCGAAATCCCACTAGCTGGTAAGATCCTCCTGAATAGACCTTTTCTATGACAAATAGTCCCTCCCAAGTTGATTCAAATTTCTCACCTATCTTGCAATGTCCAAGAATAGGTTTTTTGAGAACAAGGTCACCCACTTTAAGTGCCCTCGGTTGGAACAATTTGTCATGATCCTGCACCATCCTTGCTTGGTAGAGCTCCAAATGCTATTATGCTTCTAATCATTTTACCTCAAGACTTTCCAATTTTACAAGTCTGAGTTTTGCACTTTCTTCTATTGTGATTTGGTTGATGACGGTGACTCTGAGAGACGGTGTTTGGAGTTCTAATGGCAGTACGGCCTCAGACCCATACACAAGTATGTAGTCGAGGTTCTGAACGTTGTCCGACGGGCTCACAAAGCTTCTAACATGCTATCATGTCATCCTCTTTTATTCTCATCCAATGTCTTCTTCAAAATTTGGACGATCATTTTATTGAAGGCCTCGACCATGTCGTTCGCCCTGGGATAGTAAATTGTAGAGTATCTCCAGTCTATCTCATGTCATTTGACAAAGTTGTTAGTCTTTGTGCTCTTGAAGGCTGTTTTATTATCATAAATTACCCTACGTGGAACACCAAAATGGTAGACAATCTGACTCTTGAAAAATTGGAGAACATGCTGTGTTATAACCTCTCATAACGGGACTGCTACTGCCCACTTGGAGAAGTAATCTATGACGGTAAAAATAATTTTTTATCCCTTAAAGGATGGAGGGTCTATCAGACCTATTATGTCTATGCCCCAACACTCTAATAGTCATAAGTCAAAGGTCGGGTGTCGCACATTCGGAGGTTGGTGTAAGACCACCCCATGCACTTGGCAAAGGTGACACATTTTGGTTGTATCCATGCAATCAAATGTCATTGCTGGCCAATAATATTTGAGTCTTTTAATCTCCATTTTCATCTTGCGGCCCTGACTAGTGAGCTCCACACAATTCAACATGCACTTCTTTAACGATATTCTGTGATTCGGCCTTGCTTGGACATCTCATCCACATCTGATCAAATGATCTTCTATAGAGGACATCACCTACAAGAGCATATGACATAGCTCTTCTCATGATGTGATATGCTTCAGACTTGTCTTCTGCTGGCTTTTAGTTTGCAAATATTCTATCAATGGCTTACGCTAATCTTTGTTAATGTTAGCAACTACAATCATCATTCCTTCTCCTTTACCAAGCTTGTGTAAATTTTTGAGGTCGATCCAATATAGAACCTATCGTTCTTGTACTGTAATGTCGATGGAACCCTTAGACGGACATGCTAGTTCCTTAGTAAGTTTAATAAAAGCATCAACATGGGCATTATCCCCCAAGGAATTCAGTATAGAGTCACACTAAGAATCTGTTCTAATAACTTCATACTGATGGTATCCTGCTAGCCTTGGTTTCAAAATCTTATGGTTTCTGGCAATGTGAGTCACCATAGATGGCAATATCTGTTATATCCATTAAGATTGCCAATTCCAACACGGTGATCTTCATATTCTGCTTTGTTGTTTGTACATGACTCTGTGAGGTGGTAGGAGAATCTAAACATATCCTTATCTGGTGTGATGGAAATCAGACCAGTTCCTGCTTTGCCTGGTATAACCATCTATGATCCTTTTTCCTTTTTGGCTAAAGAAGCTCCATCAAAATACTCTTCCCAATGACTGGGATTGGACGGTTTTATTGCAATATTTGTTCATCTATTAGCTCATTGATACACCAAAAATATATGCATTTTTAGACCCATATTTTATACTTATTTTTGGTGATATTATCTTAATGAAAGGTATTTTGATGTTTTCTTGCAGGTTATTGATTTTTAGGGCTTAAAGCAAAAAGGAAGCAAATTTTCTTGTAGGTTGTTGATTTTTAGGACTTAAAGAAAAAAGGAAGCAACTAGGATGGAATTTGGAGTCAAAATGACATTTTTGAAGAAGTACTCAGCGCCGACAACGCCAAGGGCAGCGCCGACTGCGCAGAACAACAGAACAGCTGAAATTTCTACTCAACGCTGATGGCGCCAGACTAGCACCGACGGCACCAAATGCGGTTCAGCCCCTGTTTTTAGAAGGCTCGATGTATTTTGATGATTTTTGAAGAGTTTTTAGAGGCATCTCATGGAGAACCGACCTTGAGCTTTATTTGGGGCCAAAACTCACCAAGAAATGAACTCCTTTTCGCTCCAAAACGTTCCACCATGCTCCATCTTTGTCATTCTTCATAATCCATCTTCATTTCACCACTATATTTGTGTCCAATAGTGATTTTTATTTTATATTTTAGAGTTTGTGTGGTGAGATTTAGTGTGAAACTTTCTGTAAGAGTGTTGGACAAGAGAAAAGTGAGAGATCTTCTTCCTGTATTTTTAAGGAAAGGCTAGAAGGAATTTGCTTTGAGAAAGAGTTTCAGATAAGTTTTGTTTATTTATTAGTGTTGTATGAACATTATTTTTTATATGAAACTTGTGTATTGTTGTGTCTTTCTCATGAAGTCTAAGTAGTTCCCTCTATCTTTCTCTCTACTCTGAGATATGGTAAAATGAAGAGATAATATAATGTGCGAATATTAAAATATAAAATAAATTGTGATGATTTTTCAACTTTGAACTTAATTTACTTTTCGATCTGGCTAATTGAATTGTTAAAATATGTTGTGAAACATATGATCAACTCCAAACTTAATTTACTTTTCGATCTGACCAATTGAATTGTTAAAATGTGTTGTGAAACATATGATCCGGGAAATCGAGTATGAGTTCTACAATAGAGTGAGGATCACATTTGATTTCATGGAAGAGAAATTCGTTCATGGAATTAAGTGCAAATAGAAATATTCTTTGTTAGGTGTAGAATTGGACAATCTTTAAGGTGATAGGCTAAAATCCCCAATTTGGTCTTAGTTTTTAGAAACTAAAGTTAGAGTTAGCCTTTAAGTGAAGGGAAGTGGGAGCTCTAGAGTGGGAGCCGGTATCCTCCTAGCCTAGCCACGGATTTTGGGACTAAACCTAGGATTAGCCAATGATTTTCTATGCACTATATTAGGGTTGAGAATTATAATTGCTCGTATTTGGCACAATACATATTATAAAAATTTATCTCATCTGATTTCACCAAAGCCNGATGGGTGCAGATAAGTGTAGTGATTGCCTTAGCTCTAGACCAACACTTAAGGTCAAACTTAAGATCCAACAATCCTAAGGGTGACTCATCTTGAGTTTCCCCCACAGTGACCCTACCTACTAAGTGCTAGAGGTTGAGAGCAATATGTGGAACTTCAAATTGAGTGAAGAAGAGTTTGGAATTTCTAATGGTGGGGGTTCCATGTCTATTTTTCTAGGAATAGTCAACAGAAAAAGTCTTATGGCTAGACCCTAGGCTATTAAAGAGGAAAAACTAAACCTCAACCAAAAATGAGGTCAACAACTGTATACTCTCTGACCATCTCACTTCCAATTTTATGAGTAGAAATCAAGGTGAGGGTCATAGTTTGTACATAGCAATTAATCTGATCATACATTGATCCACGTTCACATTTTTCTTTGTCTTCTAAATCAATTTCAAACAAGGGTTTCTTCTAGTTAATCGTCGTTGCATCTTTCTTTATTTTTTCATCTTCAGAACTGTCTTCCAAACCAATGTTGATGATTAAACTCTTTTATCCAACAATCTTATCGTTCCTTTTGCGACCTCGTTCCCGGCCTCGACCTTGAATACAAGTTCTAAAGGAACACTTACCCTCTTGTTGTAAAGGGGTGGTAAAAGATCGTTGAATCGGTATTGGATGACCTTATCTTTGTATATCTTCTGAACCTTTTATGTTTCTTGCAGCAATGTCTTGAGGTGTAACATTCTTTTTTTAGAGGAGTATAGTAAGTGGCATCTTCATGAATACCCACTTCATGAATTGAAAATGGCTGTAGATCTCCCTTTATACAATATTATTGTCCTTCCAAACAGTACTTTATACGTTGATGTAGTGACAAAGGAGCTAAACTTTTCTCATAAATGCAGGGTCGGCCCAAGAGAGCATTGAACGAAGTCTCAGAATCAATGATATAGAATTTTGCAGTTGTTATTAATTCTCTAAATTTCATCAGTAATGTAATTGATCTAAGAGCTCTTTCCTCTTTTTGGTTAAAGCCTCTTAATGTCATTTTATCAGCAGTCAACTGTCTTGCATCTGTGTCCAAATAAACCAAAGTCCATAAACTCATTATATTAATGGATGCCCCTGGATCCACTAATACTTTGGAGGGCATGAAGTTGCAATGGACGATTGTGATCAGTAGTCCCAAGCAGCAAATCATCATTTGTGAATGTTATTTTTGTTTGTTCCCTTAATAAACAAACCTCAGCCAAGGAAGTACTAGCAAGTTGAGCTAAACAGATTTCCGGATCAAGCAAAGCTTTTATTAAAGCCTCCCTCATTTCCTTTCATAGAATTAGGCCATCGTATATACTCAACTTAGCATGTAATTTCTTAAGATGGGCTAGTACATTATAGTCCACCTAAATGCTTATTTCCTTATCTCCCTTTTAGACAGGTATTTCATCGGTCGGTGGAGCTGGATTGTCCAGAGCAACTGTTTGTTTCATTGTATCCTTTGGACCCATTCTCAAAGGCAATATCTTTCCACTTCTTAAATTTGTTTATGTTACTTCTTTTGAATCATGACTTGACTTTGGAACTGCCTCTACATGAGCTGGAGTAACTGATTCTTCCAGAGGTTCTACTAAATCTTAAGACTCTAACTTTATCGAAATCGGCGATCCGTAGAACTCAAATACTAGCGTATCATTTTATTAATCATAATTATTATCATCAATATCTTTTTCAGACTCACCGTCATATGTGTCAGAACTTTGTACAATTTGAGAATCATTAGAAAGATTAAGATTAGTATAGGAATTAGGTTGGCCATCACCAATCACACCATCTACAGAAACAGTCAAAATATAGCCAAAGTTGAATTCCATAGTATTACATGCCACTGGTGCAACAAAGAAGAAATCATACAAAGTCAGCAGTTTGAGAGATTCCTCTCCCAAATCCATAGTAACTAATCTTGGACGATCAAGTTTCATTTCATATTTCGGCTTTTTGATGGGTTTTTCAGTTTTCTTCAAATCTTCTTCTACCGTAATCGACAATACTAGCTTAACATGTTATTGATTTTGAATCGCAG
This sequence comes from Phalaenopsis hybrid cultivar, assembly GCA_002079205.1. Classification (NCBI taxonomy): domain Eukaryota; kingdom Viridiplantae; phylum Streptophyta; class Magnoliopsida; order Asparagales; family Orchidaceae; genus Phalaenopsis; species Phalaenopsis hybrid cultivar. The sequence goes on from JXCR01147198.1 coordinate 52,681, forward strand.
CTTGTACCGAAGCATTTTGAATTTGATTCAGTATTTTATTTGAAGACTTTGTCCAATCTGTATCCACCCATCTTCGATTGCGTAAAGATTGATCCGAACAATAGGATCAACTGAAATTATATTGATCGAACCTTGTCCAGGTTCTTTCATATACTCTTTTAGGATCATTATGTTCCCATCCCTGAGATTGTATCCATCTAATTCTTGAAAGAAAAGTAATTCTCTAGAGTATGTCCAATCATTATATGATATGGAAAATATAATGGGTGTTCCTTCTTATCAACCTCATCGGGCTTCTTTGGTTCTAGCAAGCTGAATCCCAGTTTCATGATTAAATTGCGATTACCAACTGCTTCATCTTTAAAAGGATACACTCTGTTCAAACGTTTTGTTAGGGTTGGAATTGATTTGTTATTTGTCTGATAAGACCTTTGCTGGGATGACTATATATGGTTTTGCTGAGGAGGTTGACGACTTTGTTGTGGTTTTTCAACATTTATTTTCAAAGGTTGCTTACCCTTGTCAATAGTCACAACAGTCCCAGACTTTTTCTCAAAGTCTTTTGCGGGTCTCTGTTCTTTAAATTTCTTAATAAAACCAAGTTTTTTAGCTTCTTCATGAAGACTCTCAGCTTTGTTGAGCAATTTTCCAAAAGTTTTAATCATGAACCCCTTGAGGAGGAAAGCAACTGGCCCATGAATACTTTTTAACATGATTTCAATCACATGTTGTTATTGAAGTTGTGGTTCGCATTTCATGCTTAAATTTCTCCAGCACAGAATGTAATCCACTAGAGTTTCAACTATTCTTTGTTTCTCGATCACTAAATCACCGACAATGATATGGTGTCGAGCCCCAGCAAATTGCTTGATGAAGAGATCTTCTAATTCTATGACTTGAAAGAACCATTCGGCAATTTTGCATACCAATCAAATGCTAACCCTGACAGATACTGACAAACTGTCAAAAAAGTATAGCATCATTCCCTCCTGCGTTGCAACAATTGGCATAAAAATGTGCCACATGCTATCGAGGGTTTTCTATTCCATCAAAAGTTTTAAACATAGGTGGTACAAAACCCTTGGGATATTGCATGGTATCAAATTCTTCAGGATATGGTCTACCCCTTGGATTTGATCCACCGCCTTTAAACTGTGTCAAGGTTTTTTTCACCTGTTGTTCTATCATACTTTTAATGTCCTTCGCTGGTATTAAATTTTGGACATGATATTTTTTATATTGTTATTCCTTGTTAACAAAACTAGACTCCTTTTTATTGTCGTCGATCTGTACAACATCGGTTGGTTTACCTCAATAGATACTATTTTTGGAGACTGAGGCTGTCTTTGTAAGGTCATAATAGCAGCCATCATTTCTTCCATTTTTGCCTTCATGTATTCTATTTTCTCATCTTTTTGTTGAACAATCTTCTACAATACTTCAACAGTACTCTCCTCTCCTAGTGCCTCTCGTAAGGATGAAGATGCTCGGGTTTCCACGACATTTATCTCTGTGAAATCCTCATCCATATAATCAATCAAATCTTCTTCAACATCCAATTCATCTTTCCTTTCCTTAGAAAACTATTTAATATCCTTTCTGAGCTTTTCCAACTTTATTTCAATTGGGTCTTTTTTAGACACCTCAGGGTCAGTCTGCGACAACTGACAAGTAGCACTTGCAACGGCAACTGTAATGGGCAACACATCACATAGGGAATTTTCCCCAAAATTCTCCATCATGGGCTCCTCCATATGTGTTGATTCAACGACCTAGGTCGTCACACCATCTTTTCAGATACAAATATCTGGAGATCAAGTGACTTGTTGGTGATATCCATATGTTGAGAACCGGTGGACTCCCTAATGTCTGAACCAGACACATCAACAGGTAATCTCTTACTATTCCTTGACCTTTCTAACCACAGTAAGGGCTTATCTTGTACCCTAGGTGCACTTATTCTCGGTCCAAGATGAGATTTAATGGGTTTTCATCCCCTAAAATTTGGGGAAAGAACAACGATATGAGTGACAGTGTCAGAAATAGGAGGAACGCGAGCTCCCAAACGTTGTTTGATGAGAATTCTAGGATGTAGTGGAGTAGTAGTGGCAGAAGCAAGTTCTAGACTGCGATCATCTGAACGGACTCTCGGAGAGGTTTGCAAAAGCAAACCTTCTCCTCTTCTCACAAATTTCCTTAAAGGTTGCGAAATGAACTTATCATCCTTCAATATCTGTCTGCTCATCTGGGGTGACACAACACACCATCCAATTGAGGATTTCGGTAACAGAACATCTTTCTTTTTTTGTCAGCTTCTCGAAGACCATATGAACTTGCGTTAACTGTACAAATCCTTTAGTCTTTACTTGGTTATTGTGATGGTAAAATTGAGACGGTGTAGCAGCAATCCTCTAAACATCCTCTTCATCAAGAGCGGGGGACAGTGGATGAAACTTGTTCCCTCTTAAGAGAGGGGAGGTCTCAGGTAATCTAATTTCTTCATCTTCATCCAAAGAAATCAAGGCAACAACCTCAAAAGCTTTCACTTTCTTGATATTAGCTATTCTCTAGTTCTTGTTCCTTCTCTAAGTCCTGGTCAGAGGTACATACCTTGAACTGGACCCTACTTCAAACACAGAAGGAGCTATCAAGAATGTCGAACCCTCCACAGTGACAAACTCGTCATCTACCTGAATATCCTTTTCTTTAAGTTGAGTGGTGAAGGTGGCAGGTGCAGTGACTAGAGCGGTGGGGGTAGTAACAATTGTTTCCAAGGTATTCTTGACAATTTTAGCGATCTTTACAATAATAGCAATGTCTTTCTTAGCTGATACCCTTTTCAAAGGTGAGAACTCATGGTCAACTTCAGGTTGAATTCCACTATGAGTTTCATCATTTCAAGAGTTTTTTTTCTCAGTACAGCGACGGTAATGTCTCTAAACTTAATGTCAGTATTATCAAACCCTTGTCAGAAGCAAATGATGGCTCTATCAGGCAGCTCATTCTTATTCATAGCCAAGTCCATCCCAGTGTCAAAGGAGAAGATCAACTTTGGTGTAGTCATTTTCTGTAATTTCAAATTTTCCATAAATTAGACTCACGATGTTTACGGCCATGGTTGCAAAAATTTAGGAAGAATATCTTGAATCAAATAAAATCATTTAACTGGGTGTCTCTTTCGAGACTTATCCAAACAAATCTCTTTATATATATATATATACACACACATCTTAAACTTTATTTATAAGTTTTAAATAATCGAATCAAAATGTCATAAATAAAGGAAAGAATAGGATGTATAGGACATGTGTTTGTGATTTAAAGAGAAAGCTTCTCATATCAAATTCACTCCTACTAATTGTCTCCTAACATATCACACCTATTGAAAGTCCATCCTTTTAAAAATTTAAAGATTCCAGAACCTTTCTGTTTATGAGTGATTAAATTGTGGCTCTAGAATCAAGGGAGTTGACAATACTTACTCAAGGAATAAATGAGTGAAGTACATCAATGGAAGAATGATTGTCTGACCCACTAGAGATATGGATACATTATCGATGTATGAAGACAAAACCTTATAATCAAAATGGAGAGGGGAATTAGTCCCTAGCGGAGTCGCCAGAAATTGTCGACTATTTTTTTTTCATTTTTGAAAATAAGATTTTAAAATTTAAATTTAGTATAATATATAATCTAATTTTTATTTTGGGAAAATGGTGTTGGATATACCTCATATATCTAATAGTTTAACTAGCTGAGCATCATACCATAAATGATATATCATCTCGAAGGATGAACGTATCATTTATTGGTAGGTTTAACTATCTAAACTTAAAACTTTATGACTCAATTTTGGTCTACAAATTTATAGCCGACAAGTTCCTCTATCTAATACACAAATTACATAGGGTTTAGATTAATCTAGGTTTTTAATTCCCTATAGAGGCAAGCCCCTATAGTTAGTTACATCTTAAAAAACTGAAGTCACCTAAGAAAACTCTTGATTAAGATCAGGGTTTTGTCTTCAAGAATTCAACATTTAGGTATTCATGATTGCTTATAGGAAAAAGTCAAGTGGGATGGGTTCAAGTAAGAACAGTTATTTTCAGAATCCAAATGAGGGAAGATTAGGAGATGTCGAAGAAATCAAATAAGATTCAATGACATCTCAAACTAATCTATGATTTGACTTTACATCTTTGAAAGGGAAATTAGGTGATATTTCAGTCCTGCAAGTTATTTAGATATTCGAGACTTGTGTCTATATATCATATGCAAATAGCCTGAGAAAATAGGAGGATTTATGTCGTGCTAGACGATAATCTTGGAAGCCTAAAAAGTTTAGGACTTATATCGTACAATATGAAATCGTAGAAAGTCCTAAAAGATAATGTGAGGATTTACGTTGTACTAGATGGACAACCTCGACGTCTTATATGTATGTTATTTAAATCTATTGAAACTCGGTTGAAGTTCCTTCTACCACTATCTGTCGTAGCTCCGATTGCTGCCCGGAGATGAATCACCAATCAACAACGTTGTCGACTCATTCCACCAAAAAATGATAAAGAAAAGAGAAAACCATGCCTCAAACGGCCTATCCCAGGGTGTTATACAAACATACTAAAAAGGTAGTAATCAAAGCATGAATACTGGTAAATGTATACAACACAATAAAGAATAGACAAAGAGACTATGTAGTAAAGTGCAGTAAGAAAAATGCATGGGATATGTAGCGAAGTACAATATAGTACAGAAAAAAAAATATGCAGAAAATAAAGTACAAAAATTAAATAAATAAAAGTGTACCTGATCAAATTCTGCTAAAGCTTCAAAATAGATTGTAATTATATAATATAAATGAGTTAGGTAAACATTTGTAGATTATAAAAGAAAAGTTAAATGATGAGCATATGAATGTCTCAAGATGGGATATTAAATTTCAATTTGGGGATAGGCTCATACTAGACCTATTTTTATTCCCTCGATCCCCCAGGTTACTGATATATTGAAGTCAACCTATCAATATCAATTAGAGGTCACCAACGAATCACCCCTTTAATCAGGCAGTCCTAGACCCTATCGTTTAAATGATGTGTGAACCCAAATAGTATCTGAACTTATCTGGTTAAAGGTGTAATATACCCATGTGAGATAGTATCTAAAACTTATCAAGGTGTGATGCACTTATATGTGATATTAGGATGGGTGATGTGTAGTATTTGAATTTATCGGGGTATGATGTGTAATATCTAAACTCTCAAAAGAAATAAAAAATCTATTCTTGTGGTATCTATCGTGTAGAACGTTTGGTGTGTAATATGTGATGTGCTACAATTGTAGTATCTATTGTGAAGAGTGTAATGTATAGTATCTATCGTATGTCATAGTATTTGTTGTGTAGTGTATAAAATGAGTATCTAATATGCGGAGTGTATATGTGAGTGTTATCAAGTGTATATATATTAATCCAGTGCATAGTGTCTATGGTGTAGTATTTATCATTTTGTGGATGTGGTATCTCGTTTTATGGAGGTAGTATCTGTTCTTTTACAAATGTAGTATCTGTGCAAAAATTTGTAGTATTTGTTCTTTCCTAACTACCAATTCTCAGGCCTTTTGAAAAGAGTTAGAGTTGACGACGATTTAAGGGGTGAAAGGGCATCTCACTAATTGAATATTATTTTTATATTTCAGCTATAAACAAAGCTGTCAAATGGTTCTTTGCATCATCATCTAATGCCCCTCATCTTGAACTAATAGGCCACCTCAATATTTCATATGCTCATTTAACAAAATTTTGTATATTTCATATCAAGAAAATGATAGAAGTAATCATTTAAGAATTTTTATAGCATCTACCTTCCACCTTTAAGTTCAAACTTTAAACTTATACATATGATCATTGTATGCTCTACCAACTTTCCAAAGATAAATGTGCTTATACCCTCATATTATCAAATTCAAACTCATGAAATTTGTGTAACGAGAAAGCCAATTCCAATAATACTCTAAGTATTAAGTAAATATTCCTCTAAAGTTTTAACTTATGAATTCAAATAAGGCAACGAAAGAAACGAGAATTACAATTCCAAAATAAGTATTCGAATAAAAAATATTCCTTTATTTCATGCATTTGAATGAAGCAGCAATGAGCATGGAAATCAGCCTCAATCAGTTTATTTAAAATCAAACAATCAATCTCAATATACTTTCAAACAGACGTAGCAAAAATAATGGAAAGTCGCAGCTCCAAATAGATATTCAAGGCCAAGACAACATATGTTCGAGTAAGGTAACAAGAGGAACAAGAAAATCAACCTTCAATCATATATTTAAATCTGAATATTATATGTATTTGAATAGGACAACAAAAAGGAGCAAAAAAAACTCAACTCCAAAATTAATTTTCAAAGCTAAAAGGTAAATCTCAATATGTATTTGAATAGGACAACAAGAGGGGCAAAAAAATGCAACTCCAAATAAGCTTTTAAAACCTGAAGAATGATAATCCAATACATGCTCGACTAAAAGCTGCAAAAAGAACAAAAACTGCAATTCCAAATTAGTTCCCAAAGTTCCAAAAAGGCCTCGAATATGCATTCAAATAAGGCAGTAAAAGGGAGCGAGAATGCAACTTCAGATTTGTTCTCAACCTTAAAAGAAAAACCCTCTAATATGTGTTCGAGTAAGGATATCAAGAAGCATATAAACCAGTCCCAAAATAGGTGTTCGGAATCAAAATATGATCTCCAATATGTATGTTCAAATAAGGGCAGCAAGAAAGACTAAAAACTAGATCCAAAACATGTGTTAAAACAAATAATATGTCTCCAATATATGCTCGGATAGGGGCAACAAGAAAGACTGAAAACTGAGCCCCACACAAATGATCAAAACCGAAAAAGTATATTTCCAACACATTTATGTGCAAAGGGGTAGCAAGAATAGCATAAATCATCCCCCAAACAAGAGATTAAATCAAAGATATAATCTCCAAGTATATTTTCGAATAGGGGGCAGCATGAAACCTAGAATCAACCCCAAAATAAGCACTCAAAGCCAAACATAAATCCCAGCTTATTTGTTTTGAATAGGAGTAGTAAGAAGCATAGAAAATCAGCTCTAATCTATGTATTGAAAACAATTAAAGGCAAATCTCCAGTATATGCTTGAATAAGGGCAATAAGAAGAACAAAAATTTAGCCCCAAGTTGTTAATCAAAATCGGAAATAAATATTTCATATATTCTTGAATAGAGGCAGTAAAAGAAAAAAAACCAAGGCACTAAAGCAACTGCCCAACTCATCAAGATGTTCCAAAGTGTGTTAGAATAAAGGATCAGCAAGACCAAGCTCCCAAATCATACGTTCGAACCCAAGTCAATATATATTCAAATGGAGCAACAAGAAGAACGGAAAATTAGCTCCAATCCTATGTCAAAACTAAAAGAAAAATCTCCAAATTATTGTTTAAATTAAACAGAACATGCATTCAGGTGGGAAAATAAGAGTAGCAGAAATTTAATCTTCGATTGAAACTGAGAGATAAGCATGTTGCATATATTCAAATGCAGGCAATAAAAAAAATGTGACTGCAGTATCAATTTATTAAAGACATGATTAAGAATAACCAGCTCTCAAACATAATTGAAATCTGACCTCAGTTTCTTGTAGCTTAAGAAATGAAAAGAGTAAGAAAACATCACGGGATGAAAACTTCAGAACTGGTTTCTTTGAAAATTCAATAAAAATCACTGCTCCAAATGCTCCCTTAAAGGGGTATTTTCAACTGAGCAAGGGGAGGAGATGCTCAAGGTGTGCGTCACGCACAAACCCAAGAACAAGAGTTACTCAATTCATCGCACTGGAAAAACTGTTACAAGAAAGTGACCGACAGTTACGACCGGAGAAGTAGGTAAACCGCCACTTGAGAGGAATAAGGTGATCGGAGAAACCGGAAATGGGGCCTCCTTATTCGGCCGAGAGGAGCAAAGGGAAAGCTAGGGCATATTTTGGTCCCAAGAGGAGAAGGGGAAGCACACATGAGGGAGATTATGTTTAAGGATTTTTTAAAACCCTTTTATATATAAAAAAATTATTTTTTTTTTTAAAATAAAATATCAAATTTCGTGCAATTCATTCGTGCGCGGTGCCCCAACAAAATGTGTGTCCTCCCTAGCTAAAATAGACGTTTTGGACGTAACGACGTGGTCCATTTCTTACTCTGGGATATATTCATCCGAACAAACTCGCCAACGATCACGTCAAATTAACTTCGATTAGTGCACATCGCGACAAACAAAATTATTTTGACCTGATCGGAGTCGTTTAATGAATATATCATTTACGGATCCTCACATAAGCGGCGACCAAAGTCAAACACATCGCTTGTAGTGGCAAATCAAAAATTGCACGTGCCACACAGTCTACTATGTCTTTAAAATTTTTATAGGAGCTCAATTTGAGCTTCAATATGTCAATTTTTCGATCGACTCAATCGAATGTTGAGGATATGAAACCATCCATATAAAACTGCAAGGAAATAAGAAATGGCTTGAATTTCTAAGTGGTGTGGATCCCAGTCTAGTCCTCTAAGAGAGTAAAAATAGGAAAATCTTAAGACTAGATTCTAGGGTATCTAGAGAATGGAAGACCTCAAAATGAGGTCAACAAACAACTAGTGGTTTGGGTTATCCTGCTCCAATTTTCACTTTATGTGAACAATCAGTAGTAAAATTTGATAGAAATGAAGAAATATTGCAACCATTAAAACCAATTGGAAAACCCACAATGCATAAATTTGAATCATTTGTTGGATCTAGAAGTGGAAGTAGTGATAGACCTTCAACATCAGCTACAGGACCATCTACTTCCAATTTTGTTTTACTTAAAAATATTATAGAGCAACTAATGATTTAACAATCTGATATTATACCAATGCAAAATAGAATATGGGGTTTGGAAGCAAGAAATGCTTAGAATGATGATTATAAACAGAGAAGAGTCCAACATGACATTGCATATGAAGAGGAGATGGTTAGATTTCTGAGGGGTGATCATATCGTAGAGTTTCCTGCATGCCCCAACTTCATATCTTATGTGCAAGAAAATGAAGAAGAAGAGAAAGAAGAAGAGGAAGAAGAAGAGGAGGAGGAGGAAGATGATGAGTAAAATTTACTAGGTTTTGTTTGTTTTTATTTGTTGTTTTTTGTTTAATTTTGTTTTTAGTATGATTGGAAAAATTCATGTGTTTTAATTATGAACCTATTGAACTTGTTTGTTTATGTAGCTGTAAACTGTAGATTTTTATTTCAACATTGTTAGTTGCTTTAATTTATTGTTTATGTCTTTATCTTTTTTAAGCAATTCCTTTGATATATTATGTTTCATTTAATGCTTTAAAGTCTGTGCTTTTTAATTAGTACCTGCAATATGTCAGAGCCAAATTTCATATTCAGAATCCTCTACATATTAGTTTTATTTTTATGCATTTATTGTTTTTTTTTCACCTACAAATTTTTGTACTACATGTTTTACTTATTATTTGAAAATCTAAGTTTGGTCAAAAATAAATTTTCTTTAAAAAAAGTAAACTAAATTTTATTAGTCCTCAATAAACTATATTTTAAAAATTAATTTAACATGACCTTAGATATCAAAGTTAAACTTTAAATAACTATATTTTTGTTTGTAAATATTATGGTAAATTTAAGCAAAAAATCTTTAATAATGAAGCTTAATTCTAGAGTTAAGATATTTAGTGTAAAATAAAAAGACTATGTTTTTCTATTTAACGTAAAGAAAATGGTATTTTTGAAGTATTAAGAATCTTAAAGTTTCATATAAGAAGAAGAGAATGAAACTTTATGAAAAAATTTTAAAGCTAATATGAATTTATAAAGAGAAAGAAAGTAAAAAAGTCTTAACTTTACGAAGAGGATAGTGAAATTCAAATTTATTGAAGGCTATCTAGATATAGTAATCCTCACTTAAAAAGAAAAGAAAAGGAAAGAAAGGATTGTAAATGATCCTAAAGAAAAGAAAAAAGCAAAAAAAAGAAGAAAAAAAGAAGAAAAGAAAAAAATTTTATGTGAGGAGAAGCTTGAGCAGATGTCTAATAAAAAATTGGGTTCACTTGAATTAACTTGAGGAAAAAAGTTTTATTACATTTTCTAAACTTGTATCTAAGTATTAATATCTTTACTAATAAAGTTTTCATGAAATTATTTTTCATATGAATATTCTAAGTATCTTTGATATGACAAATTAAAATTTTTCTTGAAATGAATATAGATTTAGAAATCTTAAACTTGATTACTAGGTGTTTTTATGCTTTTAGTTTCACCTTAAGTTGTTAAAAGTTTTTCTTAAGTTATACCATTACATTTATTAAACCAAATTATAGTAGTTTATAAGTTAATCTCTACCATGAGTCATATTTTTATGTAGTAAAAGAGTCACTTGAGGACAAGTAACATTAATTTTGGAGGATTTTGATATACCAAAATAATGCGCAATTTTATGTATTCATTTTATGTTTAAATTTGGTGATATTGCACTTTAAAGAAGGGTATTTTTATGTTTTGTTGTAGGTATATCGATTTTAGGCAATTGGAGCAAAAAGAAGCAAAAATGACGAAATTTGGAGTCAAAATGGAGCATTTCATCATCCTGGCGTCCAAGTCGCCATTTTCCAGAGAGCTTGCACCAGTGGCATCAGAAACTGGTCCCAGAGGCGGTATTTTACAGATAAACAATGCCAGAAGCACCAAAGTTGGCGCCAAAAGCGCCAGAGTCCAATTAATAACATAGGCTTCAATAAATTGGCACCAAAGGTGCCAGAGTTATCACCACAAGTGCCAGAGATGAATTAAGACGGAGTAAGGCGGTTAGTGACTCTTTTTGAGCAATTTTTGAAGGCTTCAATCAATTTAAACACCTCATGAAGTGATTCAATGCATCTAAATACTTTAGAAAGACTCTTGAATGAAGAGACTTGTTTCTTGGTGTGAAGAAGTGTGCCTTTTGGGAAAAAAATGAGGGAATTTTGAATTCTTTTTTATATGAAGGCTGACCCTAATTAAAAAAGAGAGAAGTTTAAAGAAGAAATGGGGGTGAGAGGTTTGAAGAGAAGAGGTTAGCGTGAGAGAGGAGTTTAGAGAAGAAAGGGGGGCGAGAGGTATGAAGGGAAGAGGTTGACGTGAGTGAGAAGTCTTGGGAGAAGACAGGATTTTATTCAAGAGTTTTAAGAGGAGAGGGAATGAGAGAGATTTCTTTTTTACATTTCGAAGAGAGAATTGAGTGTGATTGTAAAGAGAGAAAGTGCTTAAAGGAATTTTCAAGGGATTTGCTTGAGAAGGTAAGTTATGTTCTTTCCTTTCTTTGTTTTGTAAACTTGTTTTTTATATAAAATCTATGTTTTGTCGTATATTTCTCATAAATTCTGAGTAGTTTTATAAAGAATTAACTTTTTATGTAAGGTCTTAAATGTCAATAAATTGTGATCTTCATTTATTTTTTTATCTGGCCAATTTAAATGTTAAAATTTATTGAGAAACATAAGATCTGAAATAATTATGTTTTCTGTAACAAAATAAAAGTCACATTCAATTTTATGGTTGAGAGTGTAGTCCATGGGGTTGCGTGCAAATAAATAGGAAAATATACTTTGATGGGCGTAGAATTAGAAATTTTAGGGCGACAGATTAAAATCCCTAATTTGGTCCAGTTGCTTGGAAACTAAAGCGAGATTATTAGCTTTCAGAGGAGGGAGAAGTGAGAGCTCTGGAGTGGCAGTCAGTATTATCTCAACCTAACCACAGATTTAGGGACCAAACTCGGGATTAATCAATGTTCTTTATGTACTCTCATTCATCTCTGCTTGTTCACAACCAAGCCACCCATGTTCACTCGGTTCTAGCTACCGACAAACCTTTTGATTAAGAGGTTCTCAAGCTTAATAAATGTCTTGACCAAACCATTGGCCAATAAGAATATCAGCGAAAACTACACCTAAGAGATTGCTCATGAATTGTCTAAATAATATAGCATCACCACCCAACATTATAATAGTTTGCTCAAAATTATGCTACAGGTTGCCATGGATCTAGATATGTTTAGGCTACTAAGTAGCGAAAGGAAATAAGGAATGTGGTGAGTGACCAGATATAATTTCCATGAAAAAGTAGGACAACCTTTTTGCTAGCATTTCACTCATGATTTAAATCTTATTAAATTTGTCATATTCACATATTTAGTTAATCATAGTGGGTTAGAATGGGATTTAAGATGACGATAAATTTGTTTTATTAATTATGATCTTCTTAAAAGATTTAGGTTAAATCTTATTCAAATCTTGCTACCAAATAACCCCTAGAATGTTCTTATGATTTTTTTTAATTTTTAATAACATAATCTACATACATACCACATAATTTATGCATTTACTAATTTAATACTGAAGTTTTGATATTTACTTATAAAACATTTTAGTGTCAAAATAACCTATAAATATATCAATGTAAAGATGTGTTTTACTAAAAAAATATCGTTAGTGTTTCTTTAATATGATGTTAAAAAATTAAATATTATACAACGAAATATTAAATTATAGATATTAAATTTATAAATAGATAAGATTTGTAGGATATTTATCAAAATCACCTGAATATTTTACCCATCGCTTCACCAAATCAAGGTTTCCCTATTCTAGCAGCTATAATTTACTTGTTTGTGGCCCTAAATATTTAACTCACTTAAATTTCTCTTGGAGGGACTCTTTTGACAATGGATTTAGACCAGCATTTAACTTAGATTTTGGTTAAATCTTGCCAGATGACCAATTTGGACAAAATAAATCCACTGCTCTGATAAATCTAAATTTCACAGATTTCTGGCTTAAATCCCAGATTTGCTAAATTTTGTGAATAACCGAATTTATTTAATCTTGGACGAGTGAAGAGGAAGAATAACGTGAATACAATTACCTTCCTCAATGGTTTCTAGAAGTAGTGGAGCGAAAGGATGAGAAAACTGGGAGATTCGGTGGTCTTTATACATCATGATCCCATCATTACCTTCCCATTAGGCTCTAATTGCGCTTTATCACGATGGTTCATTCACAAATGCAAGGGTTTTGGGCCATTAACTGGGGCGGGGGGTTGGGGGGNTAGGTTTGTGGTTTCAAGTTATTTTTATCTAAGTTAAATTTGTTAAATTTAATTAATAAATAATTAATTTATTTAGTATCAGGTTAATTTTAATTAGAGAAGTTTATATGTAATTATTTAATAGCCAAGTAATGAAAAAAATACATTTTTAAATTTTAAGTAATTCTTAATTTAGATAATTAATTAATAATAATTTATTCATTAAAAAATAAGCAGCTTAACAAAAAAATGTAATAATTAACTTGTTTAGTTAATATTTAATTTTTAACTAACATAATAAAGAATTAAAATTAAATTCGATTTAATTAAATTTAATAAATAATTTATTTCGCCCCAATAGAATAATTAAAATTTAATTATAATTTTTTTTCTAATGAATATAATAATTTTTAAAATGTTAATAGAATTTACAAAACTATTTTAAATAATTTAACTAAATCTATTTAATTCATTATCAGATAAATTTTTAGATTTAAACTTGCTGAATTTATTAAACCACAATTTCTAGAATTTATTAAATCCTACTAACTTCTAAACCTGTGCGATAACTACACAGCGCGTGCGATTTTGAGGTTACAGGGAGGGTATAAAAGATTATATCTTTATTATAACCTCTCGTAAAATCTATATAATCTAATATAACATACTTATAACTTATAAATAAATTTGGCTGTTAGAGAAAAGATTAGGAATTATACCGCCGATATAAAGTATACCGAGAAATACCTACGTCTATCGTCCGCAAATTTTTTCCTTCCTTCAGGCATTGAATTCAACCGAGATCATCGGAAATAGGAGATTGAAGGCATTATGGATCGGCAAACAACTACTTGGGAATCCTAAGGTGCTCCACCGGCGAGCGGGGGAGAACGCAGGAAGCCATTTGCTCTCATCGAAGATGGTTTACATGATTCCGTTCTTCTTACTTTGGATTTATATTTTTTGTTCCGCAGCGGCTGAGGGAATCTTCGTATCCGCTTCCGGTAGCCCCCAATGAGATTTTTGAATCTGAATCTGTTCCATTTTATGTCAATGAGTTTACACAACATAAACTGAATCTGTTCCGGTAGCCCCCAATGAGTTTACACTTCGCATACTGCAACCGGCGTTTCTGAATCTGTTCCATTTTGCCTTTTGGCCAAATGATTATTGCTAGTAAAATATTTTGGTATCGTAAGGAGTTAAGTTTTAACATCTAGGGCTATTTGGTTCGCCTATATCTGCTATATAAGATTATGTCATTAGCTGAGGCCTTCTTTTTAGTTTANTCAGGATTTAACTTAGATTTTGGCTAAATCTTGCCAGATGACCAATTTGGACAAAATAAATCCACCGCTCTGATAAATCTAAATTTCACAGATTTTTGGCTTAAATCCCAGATTTGCTAAATTTTGTGAATAACTGAATTTATTTAATCTGCGACGAGTGAAGAGGAAGAATAACGTGAATACGATTACCTTCCTTAATGGTTTCTAGAAGTAGTGGAGCGAAAGGATGAGAAAGATGGGAGTTTCGGTGGCCTTTATACGTCATGATCCCATCATTACCTTCCCATCAGACTCTAATTTTGCTTTATCACGATGGTTCATTCACGAATGCAAGGGTTTTGGGCCATTAACTAGGAGGGGGAGGGTTATAAGTATGTCTTAGGGTTGAGAGGGCAAGTTTGGGTGAAAATTGGGAGATAGGAAGGAGTAGGTGAGGGTCTCCAACAAAGAGAGGAAGAACCAGATAGGTTTGTGGTTTCAAGTTATTTTTATTTAAGTTAAATTTGTTAAATTTAATTAATAAATAATTAATTTATTTAGTATCAGGTTAATTCTAATTAGAGAAATTTTTATGTAATTATTTAATAGCTAAGTAATGAAAAAAATACATTTTTAAATTTTAAATTATTTAATAAAATTTTAAGTAATTCTTAATTTGTATAATTAATTAATAATAATTTATTCATTAAAAAATAAGTAGCTTAACAAAAAAAATGTAATAATTAACTTGTTTAGTTAATATTTAATTATTAACTAACATAATAAAGAATTAAAATTAAATTCGATTTAATTAAATTTAATAAATAATTTATTTCGCCACAATAGAATAATTAAAATTTAATTATAATTTTTTTTCTAATGAATATAATAACTTTTAAAATGTTAATAGAATTTACAAAACTATTTTATATAATTTAACTAAATCTATTTAATTCCTTATCAGATAAATTTTTAGATTTAAACTTGCTGAATTTATTAAATCACAATTTCTTGAATTTATTAAATCCTACTAACCTCTAAACATGTACGATATACTACACAGTGCTGCGTGCAATTTTGAGGTTATAGAGAGGGTATGAGAGGTGTTATATACTTGTTATAACCCCTTGTAAACTCTATATAATCTAATGTAACATACTTATAACTTATAAATAAATTTCGCTGAGTTAGAGAAGAAGATTAGGAATTATACCGCCGATATGAAGTATACCGAGAAATACCTACGTCTATCGTCCGCAAATTTTTTCCTTCCTTCAGCCATTGAATTCAACTGAGATCATCGGAAATAGGAGATTGAAGGCATTATGGATCGGCGAGCAACTACTTGGGAATCCTAAGGTGCTCCACCGGCGAGCGGTGGAGAACGTAGGAAGCCATTTGCTCTCATCGAAGATGGTTTACATGATTCCGTTCTTCTTACTTTGGATTTATATTTTTTGTTCCGCATCGGCTGAGGGAATCTTCGTATCCGCTTCCGGTAGCCCCCAATGAGATTTTTGAATCTGAGTCTGTTCCATTTTATGTCAACGAGTTTACAAAACATAAACTGAATCTGTTCCGGTAGCCCCCAATGAGTTTACAGTTCGCATACTGCAACCGGCGTTTCTGAATCTGTTCCATTTTTCCTTTTGGCCAAATGATTATTGCTAGTAAAATATTTTGGTATCGTAAGGAGAAGTTTTAATACCTAGGGCTATTTGGTTCGCCTATATCTGCTATATAAGATTATGTCATTAGCTGAGGCCTTCTTTTTAGTTTATCGGTTTTTCGATTTATTGTTATATAGATAGTAGTGTTCTTTATATAACAATGTTATTCAATTAACACAGTGTTGAATCCGAATTTGTCTTGTAGGCCACACCCAAAGAATAAAGCATAGAAAGGGAGAGAGAAACAAAAAGAGAAAAAGGGGGGATATGAACATTAGTGAACATTAACTTAGGGTGAATTTGGGGTAGCTTTTAGTTGCAGCAAGGCGGGAGAATGTGAAAATGTGCATTTTGAAATGACAATGCAATAGCTTTTTTGGAAAAACATATGTAAACGCGGATCGCAGGTTTGATTCTGTGCTCCGCATTTTGTTCATTACACATTACCACGGGTGCCCCTTCCTTCTCATGCTTCTCTCACATGCCCTTTTTTTGTTGTGCTTTTCTCGTCTCTCTAGTGCCCTATCTCTCTTCTCTCTCCCTTATCTCCGGTGGTTGGTTCTGGTGCCATAAACTCTCATCTTCTTCTTTCATTCCTCCCTTCTCCGATTTCCGGACGGAAGAGAGAAACAAAGAGAGAAAAAGCGGGGTATGAACATTAGTGAACATTAACTTATGGTGCATCTGGGGTAGTTTTTAGTTGCAGCACGGCGGGAGAATGCGAAAAGGTGCATTTTGAAATGACAATGCAACAGCTTTTGGGAAAAAACATATGTAAACGCTAGTCGCAGGTTTGATTTCGTGCTCCACGTTTTGTTCATTACACATTACCACGGGTGCCCCTTCTCGTGCTTCTCTCAAATGCCTTTTTTATGTTGTGCTTCTCATGTCTCTCTGGTGCTCTATCTCTCTTCTCTCTCCCTTATCTCCGGTGGTTGGTTCTGGTGGCATAAACTCTCATCTTCTTCCTTCATTCCTCCATTCTCTCCGATTTCCGGCTCCTGTGGTACCCTCCCATATCTTCCTACGGTATCCTCTACCCAATACAATTACTGTTATTTTATAGTAATGTGTTTCATGGTTTGTCCTATGTGGCTTGAGCTTTGCTATTTCTGGCTCTGCTTTATTTGTAGTTTTTGATATTTTTCCCATTACCCGTGTGATCTTTGCTTTGCGGTTTATGTTGGAATGGTTTGATTTGAGGAACTATTTAATTTCTGTCATTTCCTATTACCTTTGTGGTCTTTGTTCTTTGCTCATTAGAAGGGTTCGGTTTGAGGCTTTTTGCAATTTTTGACATTCCCCCTTACCTTTCGATTTCTGATCAATGGGGTCTGTAGCCTGTTTTTTGCAACTTGTCGCCCTCTAGAAAGAAATTTTATTTGTTATTTGCACGATATGGCTTGCTCAGTAGGGGCTATATGCTCTATTTTGTTTTTGGCTCAATTCGGGCAGAATTGCAATGTGGTTTTGCTGCTCTATTTGTTGGTTTGGTTCGTGTTAGTGGTTTGCCCCCTTTATTGGATTTGGTGATAGTATGTTAGTTGTGGTTTGTTGGTGTGGCAGTGATGGTGTTGGTGGTTTATGTGGATAATGGTGGTAGTTTTTTTGTGACATGGTGGCGGCAGCGTGATAGCGATGTTGGTGGTTGTGATTTTTGTGGTGGATTTTTGGTGCTGTGATGGTGGTGTTAGTGGTTTGTTGGAAGTGATTTTGGTGGTGATTTTTTGGTGCCATGTTGGTAGTGTTGGCGGTGTGCGTGGACTTTGATAGTAGTTTTTTTGTGATATCGTGGTGGTGGTGATGTTGGCGGTGATTTTTTGATGCCGTGGTGGTGTTAATGTTGGTAGTTTGTTGATGGTGTGTGTGAATGTTGGTGACAGTTGTTTGGTTACATGGTGGTGGTTGTTGTTTCGGTGGTGGCTTTTGGTGCCATGATGGTGGTGGTGGTGGTGTTAGTGGTTTGTTGGTTGTGTTTGTGGATGGTGGCGGTGGCGGTGGTGTTGGTGATGATGTTTGTGCTGGTTGTGTTGGGGGTGGTTTTTTGGTGACATTGTAGTGGTGGTGTTAGCGGTGATACTTGTGGTGATGATGTATGGGTGTTGATGATGTGGTGGTGGGTTTGGGTTGATATTGATGATCTGGTGGTGATTTTGGGTTTGTATTGATGTTGTGGTGATGGTGGTGGTGTTTATAAGTGACGTGTTGATAGATTTTAGATATTTCTTTTAGTTAATTTTTTAAGTTATGCTATTTTAAACGACACTTTCTTTTTTCTTTGCCACACATTTATGTTGCTTTATTCTTTTATGCTAGTATCATCATGGTTAAGACAAAAGAATTGGTTCATCTGTCATGTGAGATAAAGATATGAAACTAATATTTTGCGATCTTCACCTTAAGGAACTGGGATTGGAAAATATGTTAATCACCTATTTTAACAAAGAGGAGTGACAAAATATAATAAAAAAGTTCAAAGAAAGCACAAGAAGAAAATATGATAGGTTGCAATTGAAAAATTGGTGGGATCAGTTAAAAAAATTTTTGAAAAATAAGAAAAGAGTTGAAGTGAGGATTCACGGGATTGGGTTGAGATCCGATAAGGCGAACCATCGATACTTCAGAGGAATGGTGGGTCGAGAGATTGAAGGTGAGAATTTATGAAACCTCCAGTCCTTTATCAATTTTTTTTGCAATTACATCAGCATATAAATCATTCATTAATGTGTCGGTCTTGCCAAATGTCAAAAAATTTAGCATGGGCCCTGAGCTTGAAAAAAAGTTCGATCATATGTTTGGTGGAGTCGTTTTCATGAGTGATCATGCTTGGGCCCCTAACGAGAGAGGGTTTGTTGGCATGGCCGAGCATGTGGATGCCGAGCAAAATGATTGTTCCAATGAATGCCCTAACCCTAACCTCAATAAAGTTGAATCTACTAGTCGATCTAAGCATCCTAAGGTTGAAAAAAAGAAAAAAATTGTTGTTTTTATTAGAAATTAAATTTCACAGTTAGTTGTTTCATGCCCCAACGATTCTAGTACATTACAAGCAATTTCTATTCAACAAGTAATGTGAATTTTGGAAGAAACTCCAGAAATTTATGAGAACATATTGCCGTACTTATTTTCTATGAAGTTGCTTGAAGATCCGACCAAAAAAAAGTTCTTTATGTTGATGGCCCTTGACCATAGGGTAAATTACTTGCGCAATTTTCATGACAACTGGGATGCATGAATTTCATTTTATTTATTGAACACCTTATGTTTGATTTTCATGAGAATATTATTCTGCTACTTTCAATATGCTTAGGTTTTATTTCTTAGATACTTTATCTTTGATTTTGATGGGGACATTTACGAACGCTACAACCTGTTTATTGCTTTTCGAATTTTCTTCATCATTATTTTTTGTTTAATGTCTGTTCTAGCTAAATCAATGTTATTTTTATGTGGTAGCTGCATAACAATGAATAACATGAATCGAGAAAATTGCAGAAGAAGAATTGTAGCTGTGTTATGCTTAATGTATGAGTATTATAACATATATTGCTCGCTGTCCATGCATGACATCCACATACATAGACGATAAGTAGGTTGATGAGTTATTTACAGGGCACCCAACAATAACAATATGTTCTGAATTACACAACTTATATTCATCGATCTGTCAGAAGAACTGCGTAGGAATTATGGACTCGATGACTCTTCCAGATGACTTTCAGAGAGGTGTTATTTATAACCCACTACATTTTATTACAGAATGAATATATGAGAGTAGCCATGATGCAATTTGAACACTTATTTGAAACTACCAGTAGATATTTTTTAATTGAGTTGAATGTTCTGATCAGTTTATCATCAGAAATTATCAAACTCAAGGATCCCACATTCTAAAGCATCCACATAGAGATTTCACAAGACTAATGTTATATGTCATATTTTAAGGTAAATGCATATGTTCATATTTTTCTGAATTTACTTGAACAAATTAACTCAAATACCTTTATTAAATGTTTTAGGATTGTATTTGAGCGATTAATGAAACACTTGTGGATGCATGCATGTCCAATAATGAAAATATCGCATATATCGGGGGATTTGGTTCACCCAAATAAAATGTAATGATTGTATGTGACTTTAATATGTGCTTTGTTTTTATTATGACCGCATGGGAAGATAGTGCACATAACAGTCGCATATTCAAATTTGCAANAGGTTCGATTTGAGGCTTTTTGCAATTTTTGACATTCCCCCTTACCTTTTGATTTCTGATCAATGGGGTCTGTAGCGTGTTTTTTGCGATTTGTCGCCCTCTAGAAAGAAATTTTATTTTTTATTTGCCTGATATGGCTTGCTCAGTAGGGGCTATAGGCTCTATTTTGTTTTTGGCTCAACTCGGGTAGACTTGCAATGTGGTTTTGCTGCTCAATTTGTTGGTTTGGTTCGTGTTAGTGGTTTGCTCCCTTTATTGGATTTGGTGATAGTATGTTAGTTGTGGTTTGTTGGTGTGGTAGTGATGGTGTTGGTGGTTTATGTGAATATTGGTGGTAGTTTTTTTGTGACATGGTGGCGGCAGCGTGATAGCGATGTTGGTGGTTGTGATTTTTGTGGTGGATTTTTGGTGCTGTGATGGTGGTGTTAGTGGTTTGTTGGAAGTGATTTTGGCGGTTGTTGTTTTGGTGGTGATTTTTTGGTGCCATGTTGGTGGTGTTGGCGGTGTGTGTGGATTTTGATAGTAGTTTTTTTGTGATATTGTGGTGGTGGTGATGTTGATGGTGATTTTTTGATGCCATGGGGTGGTAATGTTGGTAGTTTGTTGATGGTGTGTGTGAATGTTGGTGGTAGTTTTTTGGTTATATGGTGGTGGTGGTTGTTTTTCGGTGGTGGCTTTTGGTGCCATGATGGTGGTGGTGGTGGTGTTGGTGGTTTGTTGGTTGTGTTTGTGGATGGTGTCGGTGGCGGTGGCGGTGGCGGTGGTGTTGGTAATGATGTTTGTGCTGGTTGTGTTGGTGGTGGTTTTTTGGTGACATTGTAGTGGTGGTGTTAGCGGTGATACTTGTGGTGATGATGTATGGGTGTTGATGATGTGGTGGTGGGTTTGGGTTGATATTGATGATCAAGTGGTGATTTTGGGTTTGTATTGATATTGTGGTGATGGTGGTGGTGTTTATAAGTGACATGTTGATAGATTTTTGATATTTCTTTTAGTTAGCTTTTTAAGTTATGCTATTTTAAACGACACTTTCTTTTTTCTTTGCCACACATTTATGTTGCTTTATTCTTTTATGCTAGTATCATCATGGTTAAGACAAAAGAATTGGTTCATCTGTCATGTGAGATAAAGATATGAAACTAATATTTTGCGATCTTCACCTTAAGGAAGTGGGATTGGAAAATATGTTAATCACCTATTTTAACAAAGAGGAGTGACCAAATATAATAAAAAAGTTCCAAGAAAGCACAAGAAGAAAATATGATAGGTTGCAATTGAAAAATTGGTGGAATCAGTTAAAAAAAAATTGAAAAATAAGAAAAGAGTTGAAGCGAGGATTCACGGGATTGGGTTGAGATCCGATAAAACGAACCATCGATACTTCAGAGGAATGGTGGGTCGAGAGATTGAAGGTGAGAATTTATGAAACCTCCAGTCCTTTATCAATTTTTTTTTGCAATTACATCAGCATATAAATCATTCATTAATGTGTCGGTCATGCCAAATGTCAAAAAAATTAGCATGGGCCCTTAGCTTGAAAAAAAGTTGGATCATATATTTGGTGGAGTCGTTGACTTGAGTGATCATGCTTGGGCCCCTAACGAGAGAGGGTTTGTTGGCATAGCCGAACATGTGGATGCCGAGCAAAATGATTGTTCCAATGAATGCCCTAATCCTAACCTCAATAAAGTTGAATTTATTAGTCAATCTAAGCATCCTAAGGTTGAAAAAAAGAAAAAAATTGTAGATTTTATTAGAAATTAAATTTCACAGTTAGTTGTTTCATGTCCCAACGATTCTAGTACATTACAAACAATTTCTATTCAGCAAGTAATGTGAATTTTGGAAGCAATTCCAGAAATTTATGAGAACATATTGCCGTACTTATTTTCTATGAAGTTGTTTGAAGATCCGACGAAGAAAAAGTTCTTTATGTTGATGGCCCTTGACCATAGGGTAAATTACTTGTGCAATTTTCATGACAACTGGGATGCATGAATTTCATTTTATTTGTTGAACACCTTATGTTTGATTTTTATGGGAATATTATTCTGCTACTTTCAATATGCTTAGGTTTTATTTCTTAGATACTTTATCTTTGATTTTGATGGGGACATTTACGAACGCTACAACCTATTTATTGCTTTTTGAATTTTCTTCATCATTATTTTTTGTTTAGTGTCTGTTCTAGCTAATTCATTGTTATTTTTATGTGGTAGCAACATAACAATGAATAACATGAATAGAGAAAATTGCAGAAGAAGAATTGTAAATGTGTTATGCTTAATGTATGAGTATAACAACTTATATATTGCTCGCTGTCCATGCATGACATCCACATACATAGACGATAAGTAGGTTGATGAGTTATTTACAGGGCACCCAACAATAACAATATGTCTGTATTACACAACTTATATTCATCGATCTGTCAGAAGAACTGCGTAGGAATTATGGACTCAATGACTCTTCCAAATGAATTTCAGAGGTGCTAATTTATAACCCACTACATTTTATCACAGAATGAATATATGAGAGTAGTCATGATGCAATTTGAACACTTATTTGAAACAATCAGTAGATATTTTTTAATTGGGTTGAATGCTCTGATCAGTTTATCATCAGAAATTATCAAACTCAGGGATCCCACATTCTAAAGCATCCACATAGAGATTTCACAAGACTAATGTTATATGTCATATTTTAAGGTAAATGCATGCGTTCATATTTTTCTGAATTTACTTGAACACATTAACTCAAATACCTTTATTAAATGTTTTAGGATTGTATTTGAGCGATTGATGAAACACTTGTGGATTCATGCATGTCGAATAATGAAAAGATCGCATATATCGGGGGATGTGGTTCACTCAAATAAAATGTAATGATTGTATGTGACTTTGATATGTGCTTTGTTTTTATTATGACCGCATGGGAAGATAGTGCACATAACAGTCGCATATTCAAATTTGCAAAGAGAACTTAGAAATATAACTTTTCGAAGGCACCTCCATATTTACTTGAATATTAATAAATGAATGATACTTTTAGTGCAATACGAATGATTATAATTATATTAGAGAAATATTAATTGGTTGATGTTGGATATCCTTTACAAAGAAGGTTTCTTAAACCATTTCCTGATATTAAATATCACATTTCTGATTTTGAAAGTGCTAGCAATGTTGCTCGTGGTAGGAAAGAAATGTTTAACAAGAGACACTAATCCTTACGCAGTGTTGTTGAATTAATATTTGGAGTTTTGAAGAAAGAATAGGTTTTTCTGTGAGATATGCTGACATATTTGTTCAACAAACAATTGCAGATATTAGTCGGTACAATGACTCTCTACAACTACATTCGGTGATATCCTGCACGTAGTGACATTGACTTCAATAAGGCAGATGAAGGGCATTCAATGTCTCTGCTGAAGTATATGAATATCACATTTGACAATCAATATCACAGACTGAAAGTGATTTGCTCGAGTCTTTTACTTAGTATGAGAAATGTGTAGGGGAGATGATAGAGTTGAAAGAGCAAATTACAGATATCATAGTTAGTAGATGACATGATATTATATGTTTATTTTTCATTACTTTATATGCAATGTGTTGTGAAAACGCTTAATGTTTTTTGGAATGATGGTTTATGCAACGATTTACATGTTGAATCTCAATTTGGCAATATTTTTATTTCTAGTTCTTTTGCATGTATTTTTTTATCCACATCGATGGCCTTCGAGGCTACTGTGGGTATAATATTTAATGCAATTATTTATTGTATGTTTTATTTTTGATTTAGAAGTCTATGTTGAGATATTCGATTTTATGGGTTCTTCCGAATGGCTTATATGTTGCTATTAGTTCTTGACATATTATTCCTTCTAAAAACTTCTATCAAAGATGCATGGAAACCAGATTCATATTCTCTACATCGCTTGTTTTGGATATCTAATTTTTCAAAAAATCTACAGTATCAGATATCTGTTCCTGGATAGAAGTGAAATAATCCTCTAACTTCACCAAACGACCAGGAATCGAATCCAAGGTAGTAGGAGGGCGAGCAGAAGCACGTGAAGTAGAGGGCTTAAAGGAAGAAGGATCATCAAAAGATCAAGGCTCTGTTCCAAATGCTGCATGCTTAACATATAATTCCACATTAGGCTTATTGATAGGCTTCAGTGGTTTCAATAATTCTTCCCAGTACTCAAAACTTACACCAGGATGCTGACACATAGAAGAGAAGGGAGGGGTATCCTAATCCAGTTGTAGTATCTCCATTAGAAGTATTGATGATAGTCTTATAGATCAGAGAGTCAATATCAATTGATTTCATCATTTGAATACAATAATTTAAAACAACTCTCTCCTTTGTCACCTCACTCAGATTTGTAAATGGGAGGAGTCTAGCAGAAATGAAATATTGCCACGCCTTTGACTCAACATTAAACTTAGAAGAGGAAAATTTACCCTGTAATCATTTTTGACTGTCCAAGCTCCTCTTTCTTCAGTCAAGAACATAAGAATCTCGTCCAGCTGTGAATTAGTGAGATTGAATCCAAGTAGAAACAGTCAGGTGTGTCCTTCAGATGATAAAATGCATTGATGTAAGAGGGAGNTTATTCTAGGATCATGCGAGGGTTATTTATACCCCTTTTATATCAATAAAAATACTCCGCGTTATTCTAACTTTCAACAAAGCAAACACCCATCAATACCAAAGTCATCCAAATTCGAGTTATCCAAATTCGAGTTCAAATGATCTCCAATTGCAAGCAATTTGTTGTGGGATTGTTTCGAAAGCTACAAATTTTTTGCTCCAAAATTGGGCGCTCTCTTTGGCCTTTTTTTCAATGGCCCAAATTTGAGTTTAGAAACTTAATGAAATTATTGTGACTCCTACATGCCTCCAATTTACAAACCGCTAGCACTGTTAGTTTTCTCTTATTAAGAAGAATAATTCCATATCAAGGTAGTTACTTGTGGTTGACATCTTCTAGTGATAATGAAGTTGGATCTTAAACCTTTTCAGAATTATTCCATTAATTTAATTGTAAGAATTTCAATCCATCAACTCTATTGAAGGTATTGAGATCCTTAATGGGGCACTCCCTAGTACTGGATTAGAGTAATTGTTGGTGATATTATCATCAAACTTTCATCGGACGCTGTTTTTGGCTAATTGGCCAGCAGCTTAGACCGACTCCTCATATGGCTAGCTTAGGGGTAGAATCAACCAGTTTATTTTCGAAATGGAGAGGGAGCAATTTTGGTAAACGTGAAAATGTTAGCAAAATAAATTATGATTAAGTCAGGTTGTTAGATATTCAGGGCAAAGTTTGACAAAGAAATTTTTAATTAAAAGAGAATTCTTGAGTTCTAATCTCTTTTTGCAACCTAAATATTTTTCTCAAAATTTAAACAATGAAATAATTTTTAATAAATTTTAAAAAGTGGTTGGGATTTGATTATGGCCAAAAATTGATTTTGGCTCATTTGATAGATAAAATTACAAGGAATTCAATGATCCAAGTGATTGTAGCTAATTCAAGTTCTATAGAAAGATATGATCAGTCAAAGTGGGCCAAAACCCTTAGGAGAGAGACATAGATAATGCTAATGTTTTGTTTTTTAGAATTCTCTGTCAGCACCTTTTTAGCCTGGACTTCTCTTATTATGAGAGGATGATCACGCTAACCCACCTTCCCATTCTTGACTTTTAATGATCATCATTTTACGTTGTTTAACGCCACCCGTTTATTAATATTTTCTATTCTCTGATGGCCGTTTCTTTAGACATTCGTTACCAATTGTTGCTTGCTGTTCACCATTGCTCACCTCCCATCACTTCTTTTTTTGCCACTTGCTTATGCTGATTAGATTTCTACTTGGTGGGTACTCATTAATGTTGTTGAAAATCAGTAGTCATATTTCCTTGTCAAGGTCATGATATTTGTTTTGCATTTTCCTCTTAAGATCAGTGTGATACATAGGATGTCTTATATTAAAAGTATTCATTCCTTGGTGCTTGTGTAATATTAATTTTTTTAACAAAGCATATTTTTTTTGTAAAACAGAAAATCATGCTTAACAGGCAAATACAAACTGAAAATTTAAAGAAAAAAAATATTTTGGGACTGGTTCATATCAATATTTTTGATGAGTACAGAAAATGCTATAGAGGGGCAATCCCATCTCATCAAATTTTCATCTCATTTTTCACCTCTTTTCCGTCATAGTTCTCTAGATTGTTCATAATCTCAGTATGTGACAAACTGAAAATTAAAGGAAAAGGAAAATATTTTTGGACTAGTTCAAGTCAATTTTTTTGATGAGTACAGAAAATACTACAGAGGCAATCCTGTCTCATCAATTTTTCATCTCATTTTTTCACCTCTTGTCCACTGTAGTTCTCTAGATTGTTCATAATCTCAGTATGTGTTTTGTGGGTTTGCTGTTTCGAGAAAGACATAAACTAGTGGTTTACAGGAAAGATACTTTGCATTTAATAATTTATCGTTTAATGTTATTTTGTTAATCTGTATATTTGATCACGTAGTGCTGAATGGAATGTGATTTGGGTTTTATTATGATTTTTTAACGTGGTCAGTACGATTTATCTTTCACTTTTAATTCTTTTCAGCAGGTGTGGCCTTTGGTCGGAGTTCGCGTGAACCGAAATATAAGATAGTGTTTCATTCAGCAAGTTCTCCGTTTCATCCTGTAAGTGAATTCTATTTCAACCATTTGTCTTGTAGTTGTTTAGCTGATATTCTGTTTTTGATAAATAAATCTGTGGTAACTCAAAATTTTTCTAATTTAACTTTTGCATCTGTTGCAAGTTAAATCTTTAGCTCCTTGCTAATTATATACTCTAAAAGATTTTCGGCATGAACTTTAATCAAATGTTACTGCAAGGGTCATTATACTCTAGTGGTTTTGATTCTTTTGTGCAGCATAATATTTAAAATTTAGTTCTGGACCATTGCCATATAATTAAGGAATTTGTGCCAAATAATAGTTCCTGTGAACTTGTTTGAATTTCATGCTATGTGATATTGGACTATCATAATTACGTGTCATAGTTCTTGTCATA
>JXCR01147201.1:3484-26329 GCA_002079205.1 Phalaenopsis hybrid cultivar
CACACACACACACACACACACACACACGCGCGCGTGCCAGACAATTCTTAGGTATTTACATGCTAACATCTACAATTTTGTGTTAAATTTTTTACGTGAGCGTTAGAACAGATACTTGAAAAGCTAAATTTCACCATTAAATTTCTTTTGTGTGTTAAGGATTTGAGTGATTTATATGTAAATAAAGAGATTTAGGTGTTAGATATGTAAAGATACAAGCATATTCTTGTATGTAAACTGTTTGAGGCTGCTGCAACTTATTGAATAATCTGTTGATAAGCTTATTAAAAATAATCTGTCGATAAACTAAGTGCAGTAGCTATTACGAATTTTTATTTTTTTGGAAGGGCCAAACCACAGCTAGAAATCTGCCAAAACGCAGTTTACCCAAACAGGACATGTGCATTTTCAAAACGCCACCGGACAAATAAGCTACCCCAAACGAACCAAATGTCCATCTTGAGGTGGGCATNAAGCTAGAAATCTGCCAAAACGCAGTTTACCCAAACAGGACGTGCATTTTCAAAACGCCACCGGACAAATAAGCTACCCCAAACGAACCAAATGTCCATCTTGAGGTGGGCATGATTTGATTCAATTTCAAAATAATTATGATTTTGAATGAAATCGAATGAAATCTGACATATAATATCTGTAACAAAATCGATCAAAATTAAATTTTAAATTAATTATACTGAATTGAGCGATTTAATAGTGTTTTAATTATGTTTTTATTTTTAGATAAAATTCAAAAGATAATATAATTTAATGATAAAGACCATAACTTGACCGTTGCAAAATTATGTAAGATCTACTTTTTATTTTTTAATTTAGTATAATTCAGTTTGGAAATTTTGTGTTTTAATTTTTTCCATTTTCTTTTGGGTTCT
Source organism: Phalaenopsis hybrid cultivar (assembly GCA_002079205.1). Taxonomy (NCBI): domain Eukaryota; kingdom Viridiplantae; phylum Streptophyta; class Magnoliopsida; order Asparagales; family Orchidaceae; genus Phalaenopsis; species Phalaenopsis hybrid cultivar. The sequence continues at coordinate 4,375 of JXCR01147201.1, forward strand.
CAAATTTTCTTATGTAAATAATCCCAAAGCAGTAATTGGTCATTGTAACATCTAACCTATTGCTTACTTTATCATATTTATTTTTTAACCGAAGAAATAAATTCTTCATTAAAATTTTTTTTGACTTTTTATTATTGTAATCCAATAGTTTTGGAGTCAATTTTTTATTTTTAATTTTTTCATTTATTGTTAAATATATATTTTTTTAATTTATTCATTTCAGATTTTACTTTTTTGTTTTTAATATTCTCAAAAAAAAAAAAAAANGAGAGACCTCTCAGCAAACAAGAAAAGAATTTGGACAACTCCATCGGATGATATTGAGAAATCCCCATGATAAGACAACGTTCTGCACGCATTTGAGTGCCTTATTGGTATTGGAATTGAGTGATCATTGGCTGGTTCGATTATTCTTATTGAGATACTTGATTTGAATTTAAGCTTGTAATATTTGGAATCTATTCTACCTTTCAATTGGCCACGATAAGCTTAAAAAAAATATTTAATGGCTTAATCAAGACATGATATGACTCAGTTGATTTAATGTTGTTGTCATTATATTAGACTTATCAAATTGATCTGTTTGACTGTAAGTTTTTTGAACTAGATTTTTACATTGTTTTTAATGTGAGTATAAACATTCCTTGCTCTCAAAGGCAAGGTTAGTTTCTTTATCCATAAAAAGCCAAATATTAAGATTATTTTTTTCTCTCCCGAATCTAAGCACGCGCACACACACACACACACACACACACACACACACAAAGAGAGAGAAATATATAAACATGATGGTTGATACCACTACGCTTCCCTCCTCCATAGGATTTGAATTTCTCAATCATGAACTTCATTGATTTTGACTGCTTTTATTGTTTCTCTATCTTTTACGATCCTTCAATGGGTTTTCTGGCAATGTTTGTGGTTTTTTTAACCATTTTTGTATTGGTTTTCTCTGTTGCACTGTTGGTTTGCTGATGGCTTAGACTCCTAATTACAAGTTTTATGGCTTCCTTGGCCTTCACTGAGGTCTTCAAGGTAATAAGGGCATTGATGTCAAGTCCTTGATATTTCCATAAATGCTTCATGAAGAGTGTGTTATTTTGAATGATAAAAGTCTGTTAAAAATAGTTGGAAGAAAAAGTGGAAAGACAGATTTGTTATTTTTAGAATTTAAGACTTTAAACTTAGTGAAACCTTTGAGGTTTTCTCCTTTTGGTAAATAAACCAATGGCTATCTAAATGCGATATCATTATAAATTACTTTGAAAATCTCAAACTCATTGGTAATTGGATAGTAGGAGCATTAGATGAGGACATAACAACCTAAAGCTCAGAAGAGAGGAGGATCGTGCAATATTATTTAAAAGCAATAATTAGTTTATTGAGAGTTTAGAATTGAAATTATCAAAGTGGTCTCCCAATTTTGATCAATCAACTAAACTTCCTATTATTACAGATCCCACTTAGAGGGATTAAGGCTTGTTATTATTGCCGAAATGTACTCTCTATTATTTCTATTAGGTTAACATTTCGTGGTATAAAGTTGCATTATCTCAATCAACAAGATCTTTATTCCTTCAGAGAAATCTTTGGAAAGCCCATGAAGTTTGATTTTGCAACCTACACTTTCAGCAGGCATTTGATAGTCAAAAAGATATCGAGAAGTAAGTGGGTCAATCACGCAAGTATACATGTAAAGTAATAAAATAATTATAACATATCACATATTGATCCCATGAGGATAATGCAAAATATTTTTGCAAGTGAAATTCTAATTTTCTAAACTACTAAGTCTAGTTCAAAATGACCAAATTCAATAAAAGTATCTAAAAATCCTAAAAATGCAATAAAAAAATCACAAGAAAAAGTATAGTGCTTTTCAGATATACATGATTCACAATCCTGTGATATAGACCAAGTGGTTTCTTGAAATTTTCTTTCGGGTCCACTGTTTTAGTTGGCAACCAACAATAAAGGTTTTCTCCTTATGCATATGTCAAAGTCACAAGAAGAATAAGAAAAACCCACAAGACTAAATTTTGCATTACCTTATGGCATTTCCTAGGATTCTTTAGATCCCTTTATTATGTTGAATAATTCTAAAAGAATATGCCTACTCTTTAAAAATTTTTTGTTTAACCCATTCATTACTTTATGCTACAGGTAGAAGTCTAAGATTAAAAAAGAATTTTAACACTTTCATTGCGTTCTATAAAAATTAAACTATGTTCAAAGGTTAACACATCAACATCATTACTTCATACGAAAAACATGCATCGAGGGAATAAAACTCCATAGCATGAAAACTATCAAAAGTCCACATCATATGTCATAAGGGTGAAAGAAAATCAACTACAACCCATGAAAAGAGAAAATACATGATTTATTGCAGACATAAAAAGAGAACAATATATGAACTAAAAACTCAAAATGATGCCAATCGGTCCTTACAATCCATCGTGATTCGCTTCAGTCAATACAAGCTCTCATACATATATCTTCATACACATGCTCCTCACAATCCAACAAAATCTCAAAATGAACTCCACATGAAAACAGAAAAAAAGGATAAGAAAAATAACCTAAAAGTTCTCATCTTCAATAATGAAGAAAAGAGCTCTACGGTTGACATTTAATCCATCAAACATTTATTGAAAAGTAGTCTCCATGATCCAAGAACCTTCCAAGTATCCTTAAGATCTCTATTGGTAGCTAATATCTGAGATTTATCAAGAAAAAAATTTCCAAAATTTTTTTTCTCTTTGTTATTGTGGTCACGCCCAAATCTTTCGTGGTCATGCCATTATTATTGCTCTTGCAGTTTGGTCATTTACTTTATTTTGTGTGTTTGACACATATAAAGTGTAAAATACCATAAAGAATCTTACAAAGGCATAAAATGATGATAAATGAGGTGAAATAAAAAATAAAAAGAATAGTAAAATGTAAGTAAATTACATAAAATAAACTCATTTCAACCCTCTGTTGAAAGAATCATAGTGGAAAGAGATACAACCATGCCTATTCCTAATGAGGTTTGTTTGGGGACATATTGTAATAGATATTTGAAGAAAGTAAAGTAAACTATAATCCTACTTATTGTAGCAAATGTAGAATCTATGGCAACAAACTTGATTCTGGTTATGGTGCTTTATCCCCAAAATTATAGATGTGTAAAATTAATAAAGTTGAGTCCGCTTGGCAATGGTTCCAAAAACTTGATTCATTATTTTATGAATAAGAAATCGAAACAATTTATGATGGGATTCTACATAAGTACATGTATTGTTATAAAGTATTATAGGACTTTTTATTTTAAGCCCCAAATATTGATCCCATGAAGAAGGTTTAAATTTGAAATGGAAGTTTAAATTAGAAATTCACAACAATAAAGAAAATCTACTACACTAATTTTGATTGTTTAAGGTGCTTTCAAATACTAACTACTAACAAAACAGTAAATCAAGGCTAAGAAATAACTACCAAACTATATTTTTGTGATGAAGCTATCTAATATGAGAAAACAACTTTCCCACTACAATGAGTTTTTGGTTAAATGAGAGAGATAAATTGTCTTAATATGTCTTGTGCCAAATAGGATTAATTTTACTTTTATACCCTTAGTCAAGTGTTATAGAGAATCATTAGCTAATTTTAGGTTTAGTATTTAAATCCATGGTTAGGCTGAGAGGATACTGGCTCTTACTCTAGAGCTCTCACTTCCCTTCCCCTGAATGCTAACTCTTGCTTTAGTTCTTAAACACTAAGACCAAATTGAGAATTTTAGTCTATCACCCTAGAATCTCCAATTCTTTGCCAAATAATATATATTTTCCTATTTATTTACACTTAATTCCATGAATGAAACACTCCATCATGGAATCGAATGTGATTCTGACTTTTTTTTGGAAAACTCATACTCCATTTCCCAAATAATATGTTTCATAATAGATGTTAACATTTCAATTGACCAAATCAAAAAGTGAACTAAGAATGGAGTAAATAAATCATCATAATTTATTTTATATTTTAAAATTTACACATCCAAATTATCTCTTCATTTCACCATATCTCAGAGTATGGAAAAGGACAAAGAAAACTACTCAGACGTCATGAGAAAGATACGATAAAATACAAATTTCATAAATAAAAGAAAGTTTATACAACAATAATAAACAAACACTATTTATCTTTAACTTTTCCTCAACGTAAATCCCTTGTAGTTCCTCTTAGACTCTTTCTCGCTTCACAAGACTCTTAATTCTCTCTTCAAAGATGTAGGGAAGAAGAAATCTCTCATTTCTCTTGCTCTCCAACAACTCTTAGGAGAAATCACACTTAGACACACTAAACTAAACAATACACACAATGGAACACTAAAGAAAACTCAATGACACATTAGCCCTCCCTTTTCTCTGATCAATTTTTGCTCTGAATAGAGTATATGGTCTGTTTCCCAAGAGTGTATCCAATAACTCTTCAAAAAGCGTCCAAATTCATCGAATCTTCTAGAAATTCGCCCAGCACCGACATTGGCGTTGTCGATGCCCGTGGTCCTAATTATTTCCTGTGCTCTCTATCAAATGGCGGTTTGGCGCCATCAGTGCCATCACTATTCTGGACTCCTCCTTCATGCTGGCAACGTCGGTGTCCTTGTTTGAGCCGTCGGCGCTGAGTATTTCTTCTAAAATGCTATTTTAACTCTAAATTCCATCCTTTTTGCTTCCTTTTTGCTTTAAGAGCTAAAAATTATCAACCTGCAATAAAACATGAAATATGACTTCTTTAAAAGCGTAATATCACAAAAAATGAGTATAAAATATAGGTCTAGAAATGCATATAATTTTGGTGCATTAGTGCTCACCTAAAAATTGATTCTAAAAAATAGAAGATTGGTATTGACTTTATTGTGGAACACAAAAATAAAGATAAAAATTATTAAAAGAATGCAAATTAAAATAGAATTTGGTGGAACTAGGAAATGTTTTGAACCTATAAATAAGATTTGATCCTCCTTTGATTTGTAGTGATACTGATGAAACTATACAAAATTTGTAACCTAGAGAGGGAAGAATGGCACGAAATCAACTGCAGCCTCAATTTTACTAAATTAGGCCACCAATAGTACACATAATGTGGATAGAACAGAGAATATTGTCCACAATGTTTTTCTGTCAGAGATGCAATAACCCCAAAATTTTTAAAATTTTAAACTAATGAGGTGAGGGAGGTCCATAATAAAAAAATTACCAACACCCTTGCTGAGAAAATTGGGGATCCAAATGAGTCACATTTCAAAAATCAAAATGATGAAATTGAAGCTGCTTAGGATGCTCTAAGTGGGGAGTGGTAAACACAAAAAACTAAGAGAACAAAGGTGCCTTCAAACAGGGAATTAATCTACATGAGTCAAAATGCTATTTTATAAATGAATGATAATTCTTCAGATGGGACACTTCCTCATGTTAATGAGCTTAGAGCCACAAAAAGAAGAAAATCAATTTATGATGGTTGATTTTCCCGTTTGGAATGTTAGGGACTTTTTTATAAGGCAAGCCTCTTAAATAGAGCGGTAAATCTTTTGAGGACTAACAAATTAAAATGTTTTGCAATATTAGAACCTTTTATTTCATTTGATATTATTTCTAGTGTGGTGTAGAAGTTGGGAAGGTTAAAATATTAATATAATAGAAATCTAATGATCTAAATTTTATGGATAAAGGAGGGGGGCTAAGATGAATGAAAACAAGCCTCAACTCTTACATTTAGAGATTAAATTGTTGCAAACTATTATGCAAGTTTCCATAGTTTACACTTTTTGCTCCTCCTATGTTAGTACCCATTTGTGGGCTACTCGAAGTGATATCAAAAAGCAGACTTATTGTCTTTGACTAGTGGAAGAGAATTTTATTGTAATTTCCTTTGCTATGGATAAAAATGGAGGTCGACTCTTTGCTATAAGGTGATGGAAACATTCATAAAATGCTGGTCTCTGTGAAGCTCATTTTACTTATTTAATGTTCACTTGGCAAAGGGGTAAGAAATTTAAAAGGCTTGATATAATTCTTATATATCAAATGTTGCTTGACTCTTTCCATGTCCATAGGTGGCACATTTGAGAAGAACTGCATCTGATCATGCTCTACAATTACTTAAAGTGGAATTCTTTCCAAAACTTATGAGCAAATAATTCAAATTCCTTAACTTTTGAACTTCAAACTCCAATTATTTGGATAATGTTAGAGAAACTTGAATTGATGTATCTCATAATAATTGTTGGGTCTCACTATGGTCTCTCCAAAAGAATATGGCTACTAGGCGTAAATGATGGAATTGGAGTGTTATTAAGTATATCCTTAAAAAAGTGAATGGTGATGAACAACATGTTATCAAGATGTAGATAGAGTATACAAAAGATATGGTACCAAAAAAATGAATTACTAATGGACAAAACTATTTAAATGTAGCTTTATAATTCAAAATGAACTTTTTTGAAACAAAATTCAACTTATTTTTGTCATGCGGAGGGGGATAGAAATTTGAAGTTCTTTGAGGTTTATATGAAGAGAAGAAGGCAGAAGAATGCCATTCTAAAGATCAATAGGGAGGATGGGAAAGGGATTTATTTTTAGGACCTTCTTTGTACTAGTGTTGTTTCTTACTTCTAGAAGTTATTTCAAGTTGCTGCTATTTATTGAGGCTTGTTTGATCTTGATACAATCTGAAATGCTGCTAATAATACTGCCAACCTTCATCTCAATACTTTGCCTTGAGATATAGTAGTTTGAGAAGCTTTTATGTCCATTGATGCCAATAGTGTGACTAATCTTGATGGCTTCATAGTAGGCTTCTACACTCATGCTTAGGAGATCATTAAATCAGATTTGTTGCAAGCTACTCTTAGTTTCTTCAAGGGTGTGCTACCCCACAAATACATTAGATTGCATTCCATTATCTTCATTCTAGAAGACAATGGCGCCAAAAACATGGTCCCCTAACCTACATTTAAACTCTAATTCTGAGGTTAGGATTAACACTGAGCCAATATCTAAGCAAACCTCACTCCCCTCCCCTTTAAACATAGATTTCAATACATCGTTGCAACGTGCTACTGATTAATTAGAGAATGAGTGGCAGTTCCAATGGCATACGTGAAGGAAAGCCAAATGAAATAATGAACTTTCCAATTTAAATTTTGGCAACATCATTTAAGAAGGCACTTACTACTCTGAGGGAGAGCAATTAGAAAACCCTTCTAGATCCTCTAGAAGGGCTGGCTTAAGAAAACATGTTTAATCTCATGATTTAGAATATTAGGGGAGTGGCGGACCTTTCCTCCCTTAATAAGCTAAAGTGTCTTTGCAGGGTTCACAAAATCTACATTTTTGCTATATTGGAAACTTTGGTGCATGTGAATAAAGACAAAATTCTGTGTAAGCTTAAAGGTTATAATTCTTTTTGCAATAGAAATAATAAAATCTAACTTTTCTGCAAGCATTCTATTGTTTTATCTATTATGGAAGATGAGGATCAATTTGTTCTTGCTAATTTTAATATGAAGGATTTCCATGGTTGGGGCACTTTTGTGTATTCTAGCTTATGTAGGAAAAACTCTTACTTTGGCAAAAAATTCACATTATGGGAACCACTATTCAGGATAATTGGATTGTGGGAGGAGATTTCAATATGATTATGAATCCTTCTGAGAGGAAAGGTGGTGGTAGATGTTATACTACTCTTATAAATCGCTTTTGCAACTATATTAGTGATGCTGAACTTTTTGGTCTTGGTTAGTCTGACTCTCCTTATAATCGGAGAAGAGGTTTTCTCTATCAAAGACTGGATAGATTTTTTGGCAATTCCACTCTGTTAAATTACTACCCCATCATCAGTGTTTAGCATCTCAGCTATGCTTCCTCTGATCATAATCTTATACTACTCACTCTTGCTTTTCATGATAAGACTTGTCTTCTGACAGCTTTCCAGTATACAAATATTCTTTTAATGACTTGCGCTAATTTTCATTGATGTCTGCAACTGTATTTATTGTTTATTCTTTTCCAAGCTTATGTAGAGTTTCGAAGTCATTTTGAGACAAGACTCGTCTTCCTTGCATCGTGACTTTGATGGAATCCTCCAGGGGACACGCCATTTCCTTAGCGAGTTTTGTTAGAGCGTCGGCATGAGCATTATCTCCCTAAGGAATCTGGTAGAAAGTCACCTCAGGAATCTGCTCCAGGAGCTTCATCGTGTATTGATGGTACTCTGCTAGTCTTGGTTTCAAAATTCTATATTGTCTGGCGACTTGCTGGATGCCAAGTTGAGAGTCACCATAAATGGCAATGTTTGTTATATCTATTGAAATTGCCAATTCCAATCTGGTGATTAAAGCTTCGTATTCTATTTCATTGTTGGTGCACGGCTCTGTCAGGTGGTATGAGAACCTCAACATACCCTTATCTGGCATAATAAAAATCAAACCAATCCCTATTTTGCATGGTATAACTGTGTCTGATCCCTTATCTTTCCTGGCTTACGAAGCACCATCAAAGTACATTTCCCAGCGCTGTGCACTGGAAAATTCCATTTGTAGTATTTGCTCGTCTGGTAACTCGTCATTGAGAGAGGACCCAGCTGGCAGTGGGTGTGCAGTAAGAAAGTCTGCTAGTATATGTCCCTTGATAGCACGGAGGGGCACAAAAGTTATATCAAATTGCAATAAAATCATTGACCACCTCTCTAAACATCTGGAGAGTGTTGGTCGGGTCATCAAATATTGCAACGGGTTAACTTTCAAAATTAGGGTGATCTTATGAGAAAGCATGTAATTTCTAAGCTTTTGAGCGGTGAAAAATAATACCAGACAATGCTTCTCAATAGGTGGATACCTTATCTCCGTCGGTATTAGACGACGACTCAAGTAGAATTTTTTGTTCCCTCATCATTAACTTGGACTAAGAGGGCTCTAAGAGAGTCATCTAAGGCTGCAGTATAAAGTATCAATCGTTTCCCGGGGATAGGGGCTGCCAAAATAGGAGGTGTCATTAAATATTGTTTAACGTCCTCAAAAGCCCGCTAACATTTCTCTTCCCAAATAAATTTGGCGTCCTTTTTAATCAATATCGAGAAAGGCTGACACCTACTTGAGAGATTAGAAATAAAGCGTCTTAGATATGCCAACTTCCCCTGGAAGGAACGTAGCTGCTTCAAGGTCTTAGTTGGAGCATTTCTCAAGATAGCTTTAATCTTATCCGGGTTGATCTCGATTCCCCGATGACAAACAACGAATCTTAGAAATTTCCCAGAGGTAAAGCCAAAGGCGCACTTTAAGGGTTTCATTTTAAGTTCATATCATCGTAACCGTCCAAACACGATCCTTAAATCATACAAATGGTCTATCTTTCGTTTACTTTTGATAACCAGATCATTCATGTAGTATTTTACTTGATTGTGAATGAGGTCGTAAAAAATCTTCGTCATTGCACGCTGATATGTTGCTCTGGCATTCTTTAGGCCGAACGACATTACTGTGTAGCAGAAAATTCCAATCGGTGTTCTGAAAGCTATAAGCACTGCATCCTCGGGAGCCATCTTGATTTGGTTATATCCCGACGATTCGTCCATGAAGGAGAAAATTTCACGTGTCGAAGCAATGTCCACCATCATTTCTAGTATAGGTAGTGGAAACTCGTCTTTTGGACATGCCTTGTTCAAATCTCTAAAGTCGACACAAATGCGGATCTGTCCATTTTTCTTCTTAACAGGTACGAAGTTGGCCAATCACGTGGGGTACTGCTCCTCTTTACCAAAGTTAGAATTTATCAACTTCTTTACTTCAGCGATGACTTGTTGTTCTATTTCAAGGGGCATTCTCCTTGGAGCTTGTTTTACTGGGGCTATATTCTTGTCCACCCCAAGTTTATGGACTGCAACCTCTGCTGACAGCCTTGACATTTCATCGTAGCTCCATNGAAATAAATAAACTTGATGGTTGATACCACTGCGCTTCCCTCCTCCATAGGATTTGAATTTCTCAATCATGAACTTCATTGATTTTGACTGCTTTTATTGTTTCTCTATCTTTTATGTTCCTTCAATGGGTTTTCTGGCAATGTTTGTGGTTTTCTTAACCATTTTTGTATTGATTTTCTCTGTTGCACTGTTGGTTTGCTGATGGCTTAGACTTCTATTTACAAGTTTTATGGCTTCCTTGACGTTCACTGAGGTCTTCAAGGTAATAAGGGCATTGATGTCAAGTCCTTAATATTTCCATAAATGCTTCATGAAGAGTGTGTTATTTTGAATGATAAAAGTCTGTTAAAAATAGTTGGAAGAAAAAGTGGAAAGACAGATTTGTTATTTTTAGAATTTGAGACTTTGAACTTAGTGAAACCTTTGAGGTTTTCTCCTTTTGGTAAATAAACCAATGGCTATCTAAATACGGATATCATTAGAAATTACTTTGAAAATCTCAAACTCATTGGTAATTGGATAGTGGGAGCATTAGATGAGGACATAACAACCTAAAGCTCAGAAGAGGGAGGATCGTGCAATATTATTTAAAAGCAATCATTAGTTTATTGAGAGTTTAGAGTTGAAATTATCAAAGTGGTCTCCCAATTTTGATCAATCAACTAATCTTCCTATTATTACTGATCCCACTTAGAGGGATTAAGGCTTGCTATTATTGCTGAAATGAACTCTCTATTATTTCTATTAGGTTAACATTTCGTGGTATAAAGTTGCATTATCTCAATCAACAAGATCTTTATTCCTTCAGAGAAATCTTTGGAAAGCCCATGAAGTTTGATTTTGCAACCTACACTTTCAGCAGGCATTTGATAGTAAAAAAGATATCGTGAAGTAAGTGGGTCAATCACGCAAGTATACGTGTAAAGTAATAAAATAATTACAATATATCGCATATCGATCCCATGAGGATAATGCAAAATGTTTTTGCAAGTCAAATTCTAATTTTCTAAACTACTAAGTCTAGTTCAAAATGACCAACTTCAATAAAAGTATCTAAAAATCCTAAAAATACAATAAGAAAATCACAAGAAAAAGTATAGTGCTTTTCAGATATACATGATTCAAAATCCTGTGATATAGACCAAGTGGTTTCTTGAAATTTTCTTTCGGGTCCACTGTTATAGTTGGCAACCAACAATGAAGGTTTTCTCATTATGCATATGTCAAAGTCACAAGAAGAATAAGAAAAACCCACAAGACTAAATTTTGCATTACCTTATGGCATTTTCTAGGATTCTTTAGATCCCTTTACTGTGTTGAATAATTCTAAAAGAATATGCCTACTCTTTAAAAATTTTTTGGTTAACCCATTCATTACTTTATGCTACAGGTAGATGTCTAAGATTACAAAAGAATTTTAACACTTTCATTGCATTCTATAAAAATTAAACTATGATCAAAGGTTAACACATCAACATCATTACTTGATACGAAAAACATGCATCGAGGGAATAAAACTCCATAGCATGAAAACTATCAAAAGTCCACATCATATGTCATAAGGGTGAAAGAAATACAACTACAACCCATGAAAAGAGAAAATACATGATTTATTGCAGACATAAAAAGAGAACAATATATGAACTGAAAACTCAAAATGATGCCAATCGGTCCTTACAATCTGTCGTGATTCGCTTCAGTCAATACAAGCTCTCATACATATATCTTCATACACATGCTCCTCACAATCCCACAAAATCTCAAAATGAACTCCACATGAAAACAAAAAAAAAAGGATAAGAAAAATAACATAAAAGTTATCATCTTCAATAATGAAGAAAAGAGCTCTACGGTTGACATTTAATCCATCAAACATTTATTGAAAAGTAGTCTCCATGATCCAAGAACCTTCCAAGTATCCTTAAGATCTCTATTGGTAGCTAATATCTGAGATTTATCAAGAAAAAAATTTCCAAAATTATTTTTCTCTTTGTTATTGTGGTCACGCCCAAATCTTTCGTGGTCATGCCATTATTATTGCTCTTGCAGTTTGGTCATTTACTTTATTTTGTGTGTTTGACACATATAAAGTGTAAAATACCATAAAGAATCTTACAAAGGCATAAAATGATGATAAATGAGGTGAAATAAAAAATAAAAAGAATAGTAAAATGTAAGTAAATTACATAAAATAAACTCATTTCAACCCTCTGTTGAAAGAATTATAGTGGAAAGAGATACAACCATGCCTATTCCTAATGAGGTTTGTTTGGGGACATATTGTAATAGATATTTGAAGAAAGTAAAGTAAACTATAATCCTACTTATTGTAGCAAATGTAGAATCTATGGCAACAAACTTGATTCTGGTTATGGTGCTTTATCCCCAAAATTATAGATGTGTAAAATTAATAAAGTTCAGTCCGCTTGGCAATGGTTCCAAAAACTTGATTCATTATTTTTTGAATAAGAAATTGAAACAATTTATGATGCGATTCTACATAAGTACACGTATTGTTATAAAGTATTATAGGACTTTTTATTTTAAGCCCCAAATATTGATCCCATGAAGAAGGTTTAAATTCGAAATGGAAGTTTAAATTAGGAATTCACAACAATAAAGAAAATCAACTACACTAATTTTGATTGTTTAAGGTGCTTTCAAAACTAAATTACTAACTACTAACAAAACAATAAATCAAGGCTAAGAAATAACTACCAAACTATATTTTTGTGATGAATCTATCTAATATGAGAAAGCATCTTTCCCACTACAATGAGTTTTTGGTTAAATGAGAGATAAATTGTCTTAATATGTCTTGTGCCAAATAGGATTAATTTTACTTTTATACCCTTAGTCAAGTGTTATAGAGAATCATTGGCTAATTTTAGGTTTAGTATTTAAATCCATGGTTAGGCTGGGAGGATACTGGCTCTCACTCTAGAGCTCCCACTTCCCTTCCCCTGAAGGCCGTGGTTAGGCTAGGAGGATACTGGCTCCCACTCTAGAGCTCCCACTTCCCTTCCCCTGAAGGCTAACTGCTTGCTTTAGTTCTTAAACACTAAGACCAAATTGAGAATTTTAGTCCATCACCCTAGAATCTCCAATTCTTTGCCAAATAATATATATTTTCTTATTTATTTGCACTTAATTCCATGAATGAAACACTCCATCATGAAATCGAATGTGATTCTCACTTTTTTTAGAAAACTCATACTCCATTTCCCAAATAATATGTTTCATAATAGATGTTAACATTTTAATTGACCAAATCCAAAAGTAAACTAAGAATGGAGTAAATTAATCATCACAATTTATTTTATATTTTAAAATTGACACATCCAAATTATCTCTTCATTTCACCATATCTCAGAGTAGGGAGAAAGACAATGAAAACTACTCATACGTCATGAGAAAGATACGACAAAATACGAATTTCATAAATAAAAGAAAGTTTATACAACAATAATAAACAAACACTATTTATCTTTAATTTTTCCTCAACGTAAATCCCTTGTAGTTCCTCTTAGACTCTTTCTCTCTTTACAAAACTCTTAATTCTCTCTTCAAAGATGTAGGGAAGAAGAAATCTCTCACTTCTCTTGCTCTCCAACAACTCTTAGGAGAAATCACATTTAGACACACTACACTAAACAATACACACAATGGAACACTAAAGAAAACTCAATGACACATTAGCCCTCCCTTTTCTCTGATCAATTTTTGGTCTGAATAGAGTATATGGTCTGTTTCCCAAAAGTATCCAATAACTCTTCAAAAAGCGTCCAAATTCATCGAATCTTCTAGAAATTCGCTTAACACCGACATTGGCGTTGTCGACGCCCGTGGTCCTAATTATTTCTTGTGGTCTCTATCAAATGGCGGTTTGGCGCCATCGGTGCCATCACTATTCTGGACTCCTCCTTCATGCTGGCAACGTCGGCGTCCTTGTTTGAGCCATCGACGCTGAGTATTTCTTCTAAAATGCTATTTTAACTCTAAATTCCATTCTTTTTGCTTCCTTTTTTGCTTTAAGAGCTAAAAATTATCAACCTGCAATAAAACATGAAATATGCCTTCCTTAAAAGCGTAATATGAATAAAAATGAGTATAAATATAGGTCTGGAAATGCATATATTTTTGGTGCATTAGTGCTCACCTAAAACTCGATTCTCAAAAATAGAAGATTGGTATTGACTTTATTGTGGAACACAAAAATCAAGATAAAAATGACTAGAAGAATGTAAATTAAAATAGAATTTGGTGGAACTAGGAAATGTTTTGAACCTATAAATAAGATTTGATCCTCCTTTGATTTGTAGTGATACTGATAAAACTATACAAAATTTGTAACCTAGAGAGGAAAGAATGGCACAAAATCAACTGCAGCCTCAATTTTACTAAATTAGGCCACCAATAGCACACATAATGTGGATAGAACAGAGAATATTGTCCACAATGTTTTTCTATCAGAGATGCAATAACCCCAAAATTGTTAAAATTTTAAACTAATGAGTTGAGGGAGGTCCATAATCAAAAAATTACCAACACCCTTGCTGAGAAAATTGGGGATCCAAATGAGTCACATTTTAAAAATCAAAATGATGAAATTGAAGCTGCTTAGGATGCTCTAAGTGGGGAGTGATAAACACAAAAAACTAAGAGAACAAAGGTGCCTTCAAACAGGGAATTAATCTACATGAGTCAAAATGCTATTTTATAAATGAATGATAATTCTTCAGATGGGACACTTCCTCATGTTAATGAGCTTAGAGCCACAGAAAGAAGAAAATCAATTTATTATAGTTGATTTTCCCGTTTGGAATCTTAGGGACTTTTTTATAAGGCAAGCCTCTTAAATAGAGCAGTAAATCTTTTGAGGACTAACAAATTAAAATGTTTTGCAATATTAGAACCTTTAATTTCATTTGATATTATTTCTAGTGTGGTGTAGAAGTTGGGAAGGTTAAAATATTAATATAATAAAAATCTAATGATCTAAATTTTATGGATAAAGGAGGGGGACTAAGATGAATGAAAACAAGCCTCAACTCTTACATTTAGAGATTAAATTGTTGCAAACTACTATGCAAGTTTCCATAGTTTACACTTTTTGCTCCTCCTATGTTAGTACCCATTTGTGGGCTACTCGAAGTGATATCAAAAAGCAGACTTATTGTCTTTGACTAGTGGAAGAGAATTTTGTTGTAATTTCCTTTGCTATGGATAAAAATGGAGGTTGACTCTTTGCTATAAGGTGATGGAAACATTCATAAAAATTATAACAAATGCTGGTCTCTGTGAAGCTCATTTTACTTATTTAATGTTCACTTGGAAAAGAGGTAAGAAATTTAAAAGGCTTGATATAATTCTTATATATCAAATGTTGCTTGACCCTTTCCATGTCCATAGGTGGCACATTTGAGAATAATTGCATCTGATCATGCTCTACAATTACTTAAAGTGGAATTCTTTCCAAAACGTATGAGCAAATAATTCAAATTCCTTAACTTTTGAACTTCAAACTCCAATTTTTTTGATAATGTTAGAGAAACTTGGATTGATGTATCTCATAATAATTATTGGGCCTCACTATGGTCTCTCCAAAAGAATATGGCTACTTGGCGTAAATGATGGAATTGGAGTTTTATTAAGTATATCCTTAAAAAAGTGAATGGTGATGAACAACATGTTATCAAGATGTAGATAGAGTATACAAAAGATATGGTACAAAAAAAATGAATTACTCAATGGACAAAACTATTTAAATGTAGCTTTATAATTCAAAATGAACTTTTTTGAAACAAAAATCAACTTATTTTTGTCATGCGGAGGGGGATAGAAATTTGAAGTTCTTTAAGGTTTATTTGAAGAGAAGAAGGCAGAAGAATGCCATTCTAAAGATCAACAGGGAGGATGGGAAAGGGATTTATTTTTAGGACCTTCTGTTTACTAGTGTTGTTTCTTACTTCTAGAAGTTATTTCAAGCTGCTGCTATTTATTGAGGCTTGTTTGATCTTGATACAATCTGAAATGCTGCTAATACTACTGCCAACCTTCATCTCAGTACTTTGCCTCAAGATATAGTAGTTTGAGAAGCTTTTATGTCCATTGATGCCAATAGTGTGACTAATCTTAATGGCTTCATAGTAGGCTTCTACACTCATGCTTAGGAGATCATTAAATCAGATTTGTTGCAAGCTACTCTTAGTTTCTTCAAGGGTGTGCTACCCCACAAATACATTAAATTGCATTTCATTATCTTCATTCTAGAAGACAATGGTGCCAAAAGCATGATCCCCTAACCTACATTTAAACTATAATTCTGAGGTTAGGATTAACACTGAGCCAATATCTAAGCAAACCTCACTCCCCTCCCCTTCAAACATAGATTTCAATACGTCGTTGCAACGTGCTACTGATTAATTAGAGAATGTTTAATCTCATAGATTCCGAGGGAGAGCAATTAGGAAACCCTTCTAGATCCTCCAGAAGGGCTGGCTTAAGAAAACATGTTTAATCTCATGATTTATAATATTAGTGGAGTGGCGGACCTTGCCTCCCTTAATAGGCTAAAGTGTCTTTGCAGGGTTCACAAAATTTACATTTTTGCTATATTGGAGACTTTGGTGCCTGTGAATAAAGACAAAATTTTGTGTAAGCTTAAAGGTTATAATTATTTTTGCAATAGAAATAATAAAATCTAACTTTTTTGGAAGCATTCTATTATTTTATCTATTATGGAAGATGAGGATCAATTTGTTCTTGCTAATTTTAATATGAAGGATTTCCATGGTTGGGGCACTTTTGTCTATTCTAGCTTATGTAGGAAAAACTCTTACTTTGACAAAAAATTCACATTATGGGAACCACTATTCAGGATAGTTGGATAGTGGGAGGAGATTTCAACATGATTATGAATCCTTCTGAGAGGAAAGGTGGTGGTAGATGTGATACTAATCTTATAAATCACTTTTGCAACTATATTAGTGATGCTGAACTTTTTGATCATGGTTAGTCTGACTCTCCTTATAATTGGAGAAGAGGTTTTCTCTATCAAAGACTGGATAGATTTTTTGGCAATTCCACTCTGTTAAAGTACTACCCCATCATCAGTGTTCAGCATCTCAGCTATGCTTCCTCTGATCATAATCTTATACTACTCACTCTTACTTTTCATGATAAGACTTGTCTTCTGGCAGCTTTCCAGTATGTAAATATTCTATTAATGGCTTGCACTAATCTTCATTGATTTCTGCAACTGTATTTATTGTTTCTTCTTTTCCAAGCTTATGTGCAGTTTCAAAGTTATTTTGAGACAAGACTCGTCTTCCTTGCACCGTGACTTTGATGGAATCCTCTAGGGGACACGCCATTTCCTTAGCGAGTTTTGTTAGAGCGTCGGCATGAGCATTATCTCCCCGAGGAATCTGGTAGAAAGTCACCTCAGGAATCTGCTCCAGGAGCTTCATCGTGTATTGATGGTACTCTGCTAGTCTTGGTTTCAGAAATCTATATTGTCTAGCGACTTGCTGGATGCCAAGTTGAGAGTCACCATAAATGGCAATGTTTGTTATATCCATTGAAATTGCCAATTCCAATGTGATTAAGGCTTCATATTCTGCTTCATTGTTAGTACATGGCTCCGTCAAGTGGTACGAAAACCTCATTGTTAGTGCACGGCTCTGTCAGGTGGTATGAGAACCTCAACATACCCTTATCTGGCATAATAAATATCAAACCAATCCTTATTTTTCCTGGTATAACTTTGTCTGATCCCTTATCTTTCCTGGCTGACAAAGCACCATCAAAGTACATTTCCCAGCGCTGCGCACTGGAAAATTCCATTTGTAGTATTTGCTCGTCTGGTAACTCTTCATTGAGAGAGGACCCAGCTGGCAGTGGGTGTGTAGCAAGAAAGTCTGCTAGTATATGTCCCTTGATAGCACAGAGGGGCACAAAAGTTATATCAAATTGCAATAAAATCATTGACCACCTCTCTAAATGTCCGGAGAGTGTTGGTTGGGTCATAAATATTGCAACGGGTTAACTTTCAAAATTAGGGTGATCTTATGAGAAAGCATGCAATTTCTAAGCTTTTGAGCGGTGAAAATTAATGTCAGACAATGCTTCTCAATAGGTGGATACTTTATCTCCGTCAGTATTAGACGACGACTCAAGTAGTAGAGTGCATTTTTTTTCCCTCATCATTAACTTGGACTAAGAGGGTTCCAAGAGAGTCATCTAAGGCCGCAGTATAAAGTATCAATCATTTCCCGGGGATAGGGGCTGCCAAAACAGGAGGTGTCATTAAATATTGTTTAACGTCCTCAAAGGCCCGCTAACATTTCTCTTCCCAAATAAATTTGGCGTCCTTTTTAATTAATGCCGAGAAAGGCTGACACCTACCTGAGAGATTAAAAATAAAGCGTCTTAGATATGCCAACTTCCCCTGGAAGGAACATAACTGCTTCAAGGTTTTAGGGGGAGGCATTCCCAGGATAGCTTTAATCTTATCCGGGTTGATCTCGATTCCCCGATGACGGACAACGAATCTTAGAAATTTCCCAGAGGTAACGCCAAAGGCGTACTTTAAGGGTTTCATTTTCAGGTCATATCATCGTAACTGTTCAAACACGATCCTTAAATCATACAAATGGTCTATCTTCCATTTACTTTTGATAACCAGATCATCCATGTAGTATTCTACTTGATTGTGAATGAGGTCGTCAAAAATCTTTGTCATTGCACGCTGATATGTTGCTCCGGCATTCTTTAGGCCGAACGACATTACTGTGTAGCAGAAAATTCCAATCGGTGTTCTGAAAGCTATAAGCACTGCATTCTCAGGAGCCATCTTGATTTGGTTATATCCCGACGATCCGTCCATGAAGGAGAAAATTTCACGTGTCGAAGCGATGTCCACCATCATTTCTAGTATAGGTAGTAGAAACTCGTCTTTTTGACATGCCTTGTTCAAATCTCTAAAGTCGACACAAATGCGGATTTGTCTATTTTTCTTTTTAACAGGTACGATGTTGGCCAATCACGTGGGGTACTGCTCTTCTTTAACAAAGTTGGCATTTATCAACTTCCTTACTTCGGCGATGACTTGTTGTTCTATTTCAAGGCGCATTCTCCTTGGAGCTTGTTTTACTGGGGCTATATTCTTGTCCACCCCAAGTTTATGGATTGCAACCTCTGCTGACAACCCTGGCATTTCATCGTAGCTCCATGCAAAGTAATCTTTGAATTCTATTAATAGTTTGACCAATTCTACAGATTCTTCGTCATCAAGTAGAGAACTTATAAATGTAGGTTGGGGTTGTTCTTCAGTCCCGAAGTTAATCTCTTTCAATTCATCCACACTGGATTTAACTTCTTCCTCAAATTCTGGCGGAGCATCTTCTATTGGTTGATCAGTAGAGTCATCCTCCACATCGACGCAATCCTCTTCTGACTCACTAGTAACAACCATGCAAAATTCAGAATCATCGACTGGTCCAACTGTACCAAATCCGAGACCTTCTTTTGAATTGGGAGTTCGACTTCTAGGATTCCATAATTTTTCAAAAAGTTGAAATTTATCTTTTGGCATTCGTTTCAGTAAGTGTCCCTGTTGAATTAACTTTTTGAACACAAGGCGAGAAGTAACCAAAAGGCAATTCCATTAATTTATTAGAATCAACATCCAAATTTACATGTTTTTCAAGCTCAGTAGAGTTAGAAGCACGGTAAAATTTGATCGTCTTTGAACCAACACTACGGACTTCCTTGAACTCTAAACTCTCGACCTTTTGAGGAAGAATCAGAGTAAGGGTCATAGTATTCATATAGTGGTTTATCTGATCATACATTGTTTCATATTCATTCCTCTCTGATCTTCTAGGGATATCTTGTACTGAGGTTTCTTCTACCTCGTCATCATTATTTCATCTTCAAAACTGTCTTCATCACCAATTTTGATAGTTGGCCTAGCCCGTTCAACAATTAAATTGATCTTTCCTCGTCCGCGTCCCCGGCCTCAACCTCGGGTGCGTTAACTAGAAAAACCTCCACCAACTCGTTGTAAGGGAGTGGTAGAAGGTTGTTGAAGTGGAGTCGTATGGCCTCCTTTTTATGATTCTTCTGAATCTTCATTTTTGTTTGTGATAACTTCGTGAGAGAAGATAGTCCTCTTTGTAGGCGCGTAGTAGGCAGCATCTTCATGGATACCAACTTCATGTACTAAAAATGGTTGTAGATCTCCCTTGATGCAATTTTCTTGACCATCTTTGCAGTATTTAATGCACTGGTGTAGAGATGATGGAACCATATTGTGCTCATGAATCCATGGTCGACACAATAGAGCATCAAAAGAGGTCTCGGCATTGATGATANACAATAGAGCATCAAAAGAGGTCTCGGCATTGATGATATGAAATTTGGCTGTTATTACGAGTTCTCCAACATTCATAAGTAACGTAATTGATCCAAGAGCTCTTTCTCCCTTTTGGTTGAATCCTCTTAACTTAATTTTATTGGTTATAAGCTCTTGAGCTTCAATATCCAAGTAGGCCAATGTCCGTAGGCTCATCAAGTTAAGAGATGCCCCAAGATCCACTAGAGCTCTAGATAACACAAATCTGCCGATGTTGACGGAGATATAGAGTGGACGATTGTGGTCGGCGGTACCGAGCATCAAGTCTTCATCTGTGAAGGTTACCCCTGAATGTTCTCTCAACGAGAAAACTTAATCTGAGGATGTACTAGCCAACTGAGCTAAGCAAATTTCTGGATCAAGAAAAGCTGTAACCAGAGATTCTTCATTTCCTTTGATAGGATCAGAGTGTCGTAAATGCCTAGTCGGGTAGGCAACTTCCTAAGATGAGCTAGCACGTTGTAGTCTATTTTGCATGATCCTCTGATTTTATCTTGATTATGTGATTTTTCCACTGGCGGAGGTAGGGGTATCTCTTCTCGAGTCATTATCTGTTTTCTTTTGTCTATTGGAGCTGTTCTTGGTGGTAACACTTTTCCGCTCCTTAAGTTGACTTCTGTGACTTCTTATTTTTGAGATATCATTGTTGAATCTTCCAGTGTCTTTTCCTCTTCGTCGGAAAGATCTAAGTTGATGGTAAGCGGTGCACCATGACGCTCAAGAGTTGGCTCTTCGTTATCAGTGCTATCTTAAGCAATATCATTGAGTTCTTCTTTGGCCTTGACACCGAGTTCATCAAACTTGAGTACGATTTGAGGATCATTTTGGGTATCGAGATCGTAGCTAGATTGGTCATAATCAATTATGTTATTACCAGAAATAGTGAAAATGTAGCCGAAATCACAATCATTATATTCATAAGAACCCGGAGGGACAAAAAGGTAATCATGCAAAGTCAAGGGTTCGAGGATTTTCTTCCCCAAATCCGAGACAACTAGTCTAGTAGAGGCAACCCCTATCCTACCCCCCGTGCTATCAATCTTGGCAGTGACACTTTTCTTCTTTCTTCTTTTTGTCCTTGACGATGATGGATTTTCTGGAGAAACCTTCATCTCGGGCTCGGTATGTTGCGGACTCTGAATAGAGGCTTATTTTGATGCAGACTGTATTTTGTTCAGTATCTTCTTGGACAATTTGCTCCAGACCTCCTTCCATTCTTCTTCAGTGTTTGTAGAAGCTTGTTTTGATGAATCCTGTATTTGATTGAGAACCCTCTTGGGTTCATCCCAAGTTGTACTCCATCCATCTGTTCCAGTATACGGATCGATCGAAGAGATGGACTCAGCTGAAACCATGTTTATGGAACCTTTTTCAGGTTCTCTCATGTACTCCTTCAGGGTTGTAATGTTTTCTTCCTTGAGGTTCTTCTCGAGCCAGTCCTTAAAGACAAAACACTTGTCTATGGTGTGCCCAAGCAATCGGTGGTATGCGCAATAATTTCGTTCATTCTTCTTATCCACCTCTTCAGGTTTCTTTGGATCAGGTAGTTTGAATTCTGGTTTC
>JXCR01147202.1:0-31926 GCA_002079205.1 Phalaenopsis hybrid cultivar
GAAGAGGCAGTGCTGGAGGCAGCAGGTTAGTATGGCCTTCTTGTACTCTCTCACTGGTTGTTAACTGAATTCCATTTGCATTTTTCTTGCAAACAAATCGTAAACAAATTCTAATTGATATATTTTTCCCGGTATACTTGTCCCCTAATTAATAAAAATCGCCTGTAAAAAGGTCTATCGTACTGCAGAACATTCAATCATGGTAACAAGCCATTTTTAAAGACCTGCAAGACGACTAAATTTTATCTCAAGAAAACAATGATTTTGAGTGTTCTTGTACTACAAAATTGTTGTCTTGGTCTCTTTATACAAACGCCATTAACTTCTTTTACAATAAGGCCTGCTTCTTTAATTAAATGACCTGCACTCCTTATGAGTTTATCTGACAATTATGTTTTTCTACTTGCCCGTTATTTAACTTTGCAATTGGGCCGAAAATATTAGGGTCGAAAGAAAATTCTTAGAAATTATTAAGGCTTGGAGGAGAGGGAGTTGGTTCATACTTTTGAGATAAAGCAGCAGTAAGCATTGTATTGCTTATTTGCTCTATATGTTAACACAAAACGTCTCTGTCATTTGATTTCGTCGATCTTTGGATCTGCTAGCGGAAGGCCTTCTTCATTTTAAGTTCATTTGTTTTGCTGTCTTATTGCCAGGTGACAGAGAAAGTTCATGAGCTGAGGGAAGATCCGAGTAGCAACTTTGTTTGTCTTTTTTTTCATTTCTGTATGATTACTGTGTTGAATTTTTCCATTATAGGCAATTCCTGTTTTCTATGTATGAAATATGCAGCCAGCAATAAACTTCAGATTTTGGTTTCCCAGTTAATCGCATCTCTGTACATCATAATTTATGACTCCTATTTGCTTTATGACTGGTTTGGAAGATATCCTTGGACCTCTGGTGCAGCTTAGCTAGTACTTTGGGCAAGTGGCTGATGAGTTTGATGAATCGCCTTTAAATTCATGAGGTAACTTTATGCGCAAACAGTTCATGATGCCTTCAGAATGCTTGTGAATCGGGCAATTTAATATGCCGAATCAGGCAATTTGGCTTACTGGCATATTTCTTTTACCAATACCAGCCTCCCTTTCATTTCTTAGCAAGTCATAAGTAGTATTTAAATGATTTAAGTAAACTAGTTCATCTAATCTGAACTCTGAATTTCACTTTGCTTGCGCCTATCATCTCACGCTTTTGCATGGAAGAAAGCTTGTATCAACAGTTACTCATCACAAAATTTCACTAAAAGTTTTATTTACTTGAAATAAAAATTAAAAAAAATTACATGTAAGACATGTTCTCATTATAAAACAACAATCATTATTTCTCAAGATAGAATTTGACTGTAACTTAAACATTTAGATGCCTAAATAGAGCTTTTCACTGAAAGAAATGAAGTGAAGATCCCCTCAATTTTGATGTTTAGGTTAAACTAAAATACTTCCTAATTGAGAGCATTTTGAATATATGATGTTAAATTCGAGGGTGAAAATTTATATTGCATTATTTTCAATATCAAAGTTTAAAATTTTGTAATCGAGTAAAAAGGCAATGAGTACGGAGACCTTTTTGTTCTATATGTGAAGCGTGCGCCTCAAGACATTTTGAGGCCTAAGCCTCAAATTAAAAAATTGTGTAAATTAATAAGTATTGTATAAATTTTGAAGTGAATTACAAAATAACATATTAATATCTAACTTATTAACACACTAAAAATTAATATGATAACATTCTAATTAAATAAAAATTAATAGATTGCATAAAATTAAAAATACAACAACAAAAACAACATGCCTTTTTCCCACTAAGTGGAGTCAGCTACATGAATCATTTTTCTCCATTGTGTCCTATTGAGTATCATATTTTCATTTAATTCTAATAGACTAAAATCATTTTTTAATCAATAAACCGTAAAATTAAAAATAACATGGTAATATTATTTAATTAAATTATGAATTATGATGCGGGTTATACAAACTTTTAACCATTAAAATAGGCTAAGATATTAAAATAAAATAATAAAACATCAAAATATAACAATCAAAATAAATTTAACCCAGATCTTTCTCTCTAACTCATCATCCCCCACATAAATAAGAATATAACAATTAATCAATATTTAATTTTAAATTTAAATGTCTCACTTATTTTTATCACCCAATTGATTTTCATTGAAGTTGTTAGCATAATGAATTGTGTATCCCGCGTCTCATATTTAGCCTAATCTATATTCTCCAATTCCTCGTCTTTTTAATCTTCGTTATCTTCTACTTTTTAGGGTTTAGGGTTTAGGACTTTTTAATCCTAGTTATCTTCTACTTTTTAAACCCTAAACTAAAGAACAATATTAGTTTAAATAATAAATATGTTGATAGTTAAGACTTCAACTAAAAAAAAATTATGGATATATTTTTCTTTTATTTCTTGTTATTTAGTCTATGAGATTTGAGGGTAATAAGTAAGGTATATTAATATTAATTTTAGTTTTGTTAAAAGCAAAATAACATATATCCTCAAAAGAATGAGGTGTTTTTTTTTCCAGGCGTCTCAGCATGGTTGAGGCATACAACTCACCCAAGGAGAATGAGACATAAGCCTAATTGCAGTTTTTTGTAAAAAGCGTTACGGTGTTCCATATAGCGTGCAATTTTAAAACAAGGTCAAGATCAATATCAGAAAATCATATTTTGAATTGATAGATCGATGTTAGACAAGTATTATTGGATATTTAATTTGGATCATTGTAACCATATAATTGGGTATGATATTAATATTGCAGATAATCCAAACTACATGGCTAAATTTAGGCTAAATTCATGAAATAATCAAGCTATAATAGGATAATTGACAATTTGACAGAACAAAAATTTGAGGCCCTCAATCAAATAATCAGAATTAAATCTACACTTAATATTTTGTGGGATGAACAAGTAAAATTTTGCTTTGGAAATGAGTAATTTACTAGATTCCATCACTTCATTTCATGTGTATAGATATGAACATTAACTTCAAACTCGGCAAATCCCTTAAAAGCCTATTAAATTTAATAATGTCTTAACATTCCAATTTACAATTAGATCTTCAATTAATAATAGTTTTCTACTATTGAAGCACAAAGCTTTAATGAAACGAATGATGTTGAGTAGCTACTATTTAGTTTAATGGGGAGGTATGTATTCAACATTTTACACGTTTTGTCTGCATAAAGAATCCTTCCATTTGCAACATACCAATCTCACTTCGATTATCGGATAACAAATAGTGTTTCACAGGATAACTAGTAACATGTAGTTTTTTTAGTACTAGTACAACACATCATCCATATATGCCTTACATGCTAAAACAATGTGATAAATATGATACTGTATTTTGCTTGAGCTGTATGAGTGTTCCCGTACTTCGCTGCACCAACTTTATTCATTCTATGAGAATAAAATGTTTTCATTGGGGTGACATTTATCTTGTAAAGAACTTTTTAACCTGCCAATAAATGATAGGTGAAAATATATGTAAATATTTTCTTTTATTTACTTCATAAATGCCAACAAAAAGTAGCTATTCAGTGTAGAGGATTTTGAGTTGCATGTGTGCAAGAAGACATAAAAGTCAGAATGCCTAACAACAGGACAGATAAACTTCATTTGATTAAGCGTGAAAACAGCAGTTTTAGATTGGCTAATATTCTAAAAAAGGGTCAAAATAGGAAAGAAATATTGTATAACAATCAAGTTTGAAAACATTATCACCTGCTCCAATGTCAAAAACATTATAACATTCCACGAGCCAAGCCGACCAAAATTTGGAAAGAATCCCTTGTAGAAAGCAAAAGGTCCCTGATATGAAAAATTATCATCAGTTCTTTCATTTGTCATTGATTGTAGCAACACCATATCAACTAACAAAGAATCATTTTTAAATATGAAAGTGTATAAAATTTAACGAAACTCCAAAATATGAAAGCGCAAAAGAGACCCCACTTCCATAAACACATGAAGTTTAATGAACTCATGACATCAACAACAACAAAATTATTAAGATAAGCTTAGGGTTTAGGGTTTACGATAAGACCTAGCTTATAGTCCCACTTAGGCCGATTGTTTTGTTGTGGTATATATATAAAATAAAATGATCGACGACGAAGCAAAAAAAATAGAACGAGAAAATTCACACCAGAAAAGAACACACAGATTTACTTGGTTCGGCAAATTGCCTACGTCGACGAAGTTGCGGAGGATTTTATTACTTGAGGATTTTGTACAACAATGCTTCGATCTACAAGAAACATTTGTCTCAACTTCAAGGAATTGCAAAGTCGATATATTTCCTTCTTCCAGTGTGCTTCACGCCGAAGACAACACAAGGGGAGCAGAGACTTCTCCTTCTCCTCTTTCTCTCTTCTCCTTCTCCTTCTCTCTCTAGTTGGTTACTACAGTAAGTAAAAAAGAGGGTGAGGGGTCCTTTTATCGTGAAAAGGGAGGTTCTTGTTCGCGAATGAAAGGAGGCGAGCTCTGTAATGTTTCGCGAATCTCAGAAGGCGGGATGGCGGTTTGCGAAACACAGGAAAGGCGGGAGAACCATTCTTATGCCAAGGATTTACTTTTTCGCTCTCAAATTCTTCATTGCAAAGTGCTCTGACATTTTTTTCTTCAGATTATTGATCTCATCAATACTAGCTCCTGCAATAAGAATATAATCTACATACAATAGTAGGATGATATAGAAATTGTTAAAATATCTGACATAGCAACAGTGATCTGTCTGACATCTGTTGTACCCTGTACTGTACATGAAATTATCAAATTTCTTATACCACTGTCTAGAAGCTTGTTTCAGGCCATACAAATCTTCTTCAGTCTGCAAACTGAATCCTCATTTCCCTGTACCACAAACCCTTCAGGCTGGTGCATGTAGATGTCTTCTTCAAGATCCACATGAAAAAAGGTCGTCTTCATATCTAACTGCTCAAGGAAGAGATCTTCAGTAGCCACCATAGACAATACCATTCTTATGGTTGTAAGCTTCACCACAAGAAAGAAAATCTCGGAATAATCAATACCATGCTTCTGTTGAAAGCCTTTTACAACAACTCTAGCATTGTGCCTCTTACAGTCATCATGCTCAATCTTCACCTGGTACTCTCACTTTTTGTGTAATGTTTTCTTCCCAGGTGGAAGTTCTGCCAACTCCCAAGTCTGGTTTTCTAGCAGAGAATCAATCTCCTCCTTCATGACAAGCTCTCACTTGTTCGAATTTTCATCTTTGAAGATTTATTCATAACTCTGAGGTTCTCCACCATCTGTCAGCAGAATGTATTTTAAAGTTGGAGAATAATGCTGTGGAGGGTCGAGTCCTTTTTAACCTGCAAAATGCAACTTTAGCGGTGAACTGCTCTGAAACTGACTGCGGAACAATATGAATGAATGTCTCAGACCCACACTCGTCGTCACCTGCATCTCTGTCTTGCACCGTGACCTCCGGTAAATCATCAAACTTTACCACTTCAAATTTCTGCAGTGTTGTTTCAGAAATTGTATTGGCTTTGTTCTTGTACATAATCTTCTCATTGAAAATCACGTTCCTGCTCCTTATGATTTTTCGATCCTGATCATCTCAAAAACGATATCCAAATGTCTCATCTTCATAGCCAATGAAATAACACTTCTTTGACTTAGCCTCAAACTTACTACGAGCATCAGGATTAATTAGAACATAAGAAAGACATTCAAAGGTTTTAAGGTGAGAAAATTTGACATATTTCTCACTTCAGACCTCCTCAGGTAATTCACAGTTTAATGGAACAGATGACCCCATGTTGATCAAGTAAACTCGAGTGTTGACCGCTTCTGCCCCAAAAGTAGGTGGCAGTTGTCGGTCAACTTTTTCCATAAATTTTGAAAATATGGTATATGAAAATAATTTTTGAAATTTAATTTAATATAATAGATATATAATTTGAGTTTTAAAAGTATTATGTTTTAATTTTGAAAAAATGAGACCGAATGAATCTCATTATTCCAATAGTTTGCATAATCGTGTCTGACACCCTGAATACTACACATTCCAAGGGAAAAGTGTAGACCCCAATAATAGGCTCAATCCTGCAAACTAAGAGATTTGTGACATCCATTTGGTCTGCGAACCTTTTATATATGACCGACAAGTTCCCTATTTAGCAAAGATTAAATAGGGTTTATTTTACCTGGGTTCCAAGTTCCCTATAGAGGCAAGCCCCTATAGTTAATTACATCACAAGTGACGGGAATCACTTGAGAAAACTCTCGATAATGATCGTGGTTCTAGTCTTCAAGAATTCAAAGTTTAGGGTTTTTCACAGTATGACGTAAAAAAACAAGTGAGAATGGCTCAAGTAAGAACAATCCTTTCAGGAGTCCAAAGGGAGTAAAAGGTAGGGGATGTCACAGATCCAGAGGGGAATCCTCAATGACCTCCCAAACTATCCTACTGTGTGGCTGTGTTTTAGAGAGGATTTTATTTGAATGTTAAATCCTGTCAATTTTATTAGTTGGGACTTATACCTGCATAATAACTGGTTATGCAAATAGCCCACAAATATAAGAGGTTTTACGTCATTCTAGATGACAACCTTAGAACCTAATGCGAGTTAGGACTTGCGCTGCACAACATAGCTGTGCAGGAGCCTAAAGGAGAGAGGAATTATGTCGCGCTAGGCGAGCTACCTCGAAATCCTATGGGTTGTTTAAACTAGGAAAATTCAGTTGGTATAGACTCGTTTTGCTGTTGTAGAATTGCGACCACCTCCACCTGTAGTTCGCTCCAAACTCCTTGCCGTGCTGCCCACGAAGTTGCTCCGAGCTCCTCGTCGCAGTAACAATCCTAAAGTCTAAAGTTCAAAAAGTTTTATCAGGTGTGTTTCAATGCCTCAGTTTGGTTGTCAATAGGGGGGTTCAAGTTGATTAGAGCTACACCGGTTAGGATCACACAGTTCCCTCCTTCCGGCATCACTATTTTCTTTTGAACTTATTTAGTTTAAACGAGTTGTGAAACTCATTTAAATCTGGGAGATCTCGTTAGCAACCGTGGGTTACCTCCTCCGAGGGACTCCCGTAAGTTCGAAAGAACGTATTATGTTTTTTTTTTTTTTTGAAAATTTTGTTTAATTTAAAAAAAAGGTTTTGTTTTGAAAGTGAAGTTGTATTCAGTACCTGCATAATGTGTTAGAGCAAGAATAATTGCAATAAAATAAAGAAACAATCAACAAATAAAATGTACCTGTGTGCGTGACGTATCTGCTGCTGTTATTCCTGTTGCATGTTTTAACTCACAAAGCACAATATAATTTGCAGGGATTTTAAATAAATTGCAAAGAAAAAAAAAAGAAATAAACAGTATAACAAGTTGTAGTAACAGTTAGGAATTCCCAAAAGTGGTGATCCTAAGGCCTCCTACAACTCCTTACTGTAACTAGCGAGATAGTATGGTGATCCCCTACGACTCCGGTAAGCAACTAGCGAATGTGTACGGTGATCCTACGACTCCGGACAGCAGCTAGGAGTTTCGAATGACGTCTGTATGAATTCCTATGAATCCAAACAGCAATGGGCAACACCTATGTGGTTTCCTACGAACCCAAATCGGTGGTGGACAGCGACTAGGTGGCTTCCTACGACATCTGACAGTGATTAGGAGCATTGGGCAGCACTCTACAACCTTCCTATGAACTCCAAACAGCAGTGGGTAACACCTAGATGGTTTCCTACAAACCCAAACAGTGGTGGACAGCGAATTGAAGCATTGGACAACGGTCCAGCAACTTACAGCTCGGGCCAGCAACTAGCGGGCTTGTGCGACGATCCTACGACCTTCTACAACTTTCAAACACTCCTAAAAGCCCTTGATTAGCGATGGGCAGCAATCTTATATCTCAAACAGCTTCCAAACGACAAATTCAAAGCCCAAGCAGCACTCCCAAGGCTCCAACAGCGCTCCTAAGGCTCCAACAGCGCTCCTAATCATTGAATTCAACACCTCGCAGCATTCCTACAGCACTTATGACGCAGAAACTATCAATTTCAGCGCCTCACAGCACTCCTACAGCACTTATGGCACAGAAACTATCAAATTCAGCACCTCGCAGCACTCCTACAGCACCTATGACACTCCAAATTATTAACTTCAGCACCTCGCAGCACTCCTACAGCACCTATGGCACAGAAACTATCAAATTCAACACCTCGCAGCACTCCTACAGCACCTATGGCACAGAAACTATCAAATTCAGCACCTCGCAGCACTCCTACAGCACCTATGGCACAGAAACTATCAAAATCAGCACCTCGCAGTACTCCTACAGCACTTATGGCACAGAAACTATCAAATTCAGCACCTCGCAGCACTCCTATGTAGGAGTGTAAACGAACCGAACACGAACGAACTGAGCTTGTGTTCGTGTTCGGTTCGTTTGAAATTTAGTTTGTTTGAAATAAGCTCGTGTTTGAAATTGTTCGTGAAGTCGCTGTTCGTGTTCGTTTCTTAACGAACGACCCGAACACGAGTCGAACACGAACTCTTCACGAACAAGCCAGTTTGACATCCCTAATNGTCCTACAGCACCTATGGCACAGAAACTATCAAAATCAGCACCTCGCAGCACTCCTACAGCACTTATGGCACAGAAACTATCAAATTCAGCACCTCGCAGCACTCCTAAGGCTCTTCTAAGCTTCCAACAGCACTCCTAAGGCTCCAACAACACTCCTACAGCCTCCAAACATTCCAAACAGCAACTATATGGCCTCCAAACATTCCAAACAGCAACTATATGGTCTCCTAGCTCTCCTATAGCTTCCTACAGTATCTCCAAACGCTGGACAGCACTTTCCAAGGCCCAAACTGCTTCCTACAGTACTTCTAAACGCGAGATAGCACTTTTCCATTCACCTACAACAGTTCCAAATACTGGACAGCAACCGGGAACAAAACCAAGCCCCCAAAACAAGCTCACAAGACGCCCAAAATCAGTGTATAAATCTTTAAGCATGTGAAGACATCCGTCTCATAAAAAAAAAAAGTGTTTCCATTCTAAAACGAAAGATTTAGGTGTTATATACGTAAATATGCAATGATGTATAATATGTGTAAACCTTCATGAAAGATAATCTATAATTTTCAGCATATGAAGTCAAGCAAAATGATGAGCTAAAAGAGACCGTAAAATCTGCATATGGGCAATTGTAGAGGGATTCATGATCTTGGCTTAAGTAAATCAATTCTTATATCTCATAGTAAAGAAAAAGACCAATGTAAAAGAAATAAGCAAATCTCTTAAATTTAGGCACTTCAATTCATGGAGTAAGCCATAAAAGCTTTGCAAGAGAAGAGAAAACTGATAGAATCGAACGGATAAGGTAAACGAGTTAGAAAAATACGACATTGATCGGAGTCAAAAAAATGCTTCATGAACTGGCGAGAAAGAGTTGAGCAGAAGAGTTGCTGCCGAGGAGCTACGGGCTGGAAGAGAGTTGTCGTTCAGCCGAAGGAAGAGATGCAGGGTTGCGGAGTTCGCAGAGAGGAACAAGGTTTTCTCTCGAGCTAGGAAGAGGCGAGCAGGCGATTCGGCGTGGAAGGCGGGATCGAGCTGAGAGCAGGCTTCTTCGATGCAGGGAAGAGGCGAGCAGGCGAGCTTCGGTGCGGGAGGATGAGCAAGATCAAATGCTCGGCTGCGAAAGGAGGTTGAACGGGGCTTCTTATGCGCGAAGAAGCGGGAATCGTGCGAAAGTCTCCGTCGTAGGGAGAAGAAGCGAGCAGGGCGCGAGATTTGTCGTGAGGGAGAGAAGCAAACAGAAGCAGGGTTGTTCGGTTGAGTGAGGAAACGAGCACGGAAGAGGGGCAGCGGGAGCNAATGCTCGACTGTGAAAGGAGGTTGAACGGGGCTTCTTATGCGCGAAGAAGCGGGAGTCCTGCGAAAGTCTCCGTCGCAGGGAGGAGAAGCGAGCAAGGCGCGAGATTTGTCGTGAGGGAGAGAGGCAAACAGAAGCAGGGTTGTTCGGTTGAGTGAGGAAACGAGCACGGAAGAGGGGCAGCGGGAGCGGGAGAAGATTGGCAAGTGAAGGCGTCGAGCGGGAGAAGATTGGCAAGTGAAGGCGTCGAGCGGGAGGCGGGATCGAGCGGAGATGGCTTCGGTGCGGGAGACGGGATTGAGCGGCTTCGGTGCGGGAGACGGGAGAGAGCAAGCGGTTTGCGGCTTCGGTGCGGGGAGGAGGCGAGCGGGCGAGCGTCCTTCTTGCAGCGAAAGCACGACAGGAATGGGAACATTGAGCGGAAGCGAACGGGAGACAAGAGCTCGGGAGAGGCAGAGGAGGTCCACTGCGGAGGAATAAGGCACACCTTCCTTTTAGAATTCGAGCGGGGTCAGAAGTCGTTACTCAAATCAATTAGCGGGGAATTACATAGTTTCCAAATACAGGGAGGATTAAATGGAAGGTCTTAACACTTGAATTAATTTTAATTAAGACAAAAATTAAATAATACATTTGAATTTTGAAATTTGAATTTCAAATTCAGGTGAGCTGATGCCTAGCCCGTGTTCAGCCCGAGTCCAGCCTGAATCAAACTCGAGTCGAACCTGAGTTGAGCCCGGGCCCGNGAAGGCACACCTGAATTAATTTTAATTAAGACAAAAATTAAATAATACATTTGAATTTTGAAATTTGAATTTCAAATTCAGGTGAGTTGGTGCCTAGCCCGAGTCCAGCCTGAATCAAACTCGAGTCGGACCTGAGCTGAGCCCGGGCCCGCACACTGCTAAAAAAAAAAGGTGCATCAATATTCGTGTGGTTCGCACGAGTGTGGAACCACAGCAATATGGGTGTCTTTTCTAGCTAAAGTCGACGTTCCGGACGCGTCGGCGAGGTCCGTTTCGTCATCCGGGTCGTCCGAATGAGTTTGCCGACGGGCAAGTCAATTTAAACCAAAATTGTGTGTGATGCAGCGAGTACGCAAAATGCGGCGTTATCGAGCATTCGGGTCAAAAGGGGTTCCCTAGGGGCTGCTCCTATTAATGTAGGAACTCGACTTGAGTTTCATGTGTCGATCCTAATCAACTCAACAGAACGTCNTTTGTCGATGGGCGAGTCAATTTAAACCAAAATTATGTGTGACGCGGCGAGTACGCAAAATGCGGCGTTATCGAGCATTTGGGTCACAAAGGGGTTCCCTAGGGGCTGCTCCTATTAATGTAGGAACTCGACTCGAGTTTCATATGTCGATCCTAATCAACTCAACAGAACGTCGAGGATTTGAGACCGCCAATGCGAAACTTGAAGGAGTGACGAGGTGGCTCGAATTTTCTAAATTGTGTGGGTTCCGTACTAGTTTTCTAAGAGAGTCGAACAGGGGAAGCCTAAAGCTAGACCCTAGGCTCTAAGGAGAGACAAAAAAGAGACCTCATCCAAAAATGAGGTCAACAGCAGTCTGACGTGCAATCTCATGCTTCTAGCCCGCTCACTAATAGTCATGTTCATGCGCTCTGCAACATCATTTTGTTATAGTGTCCCTGGAATGGTCTTCTCTATTCTGATGTTTTGAGCTACACAATACTTGTTGAACCCACCATCAATGTACTCACCACCATTATTAGACCTCAGACATTTCAACTTTAAGTTTGTCTCTGTCTCGACCACGACCTTCCAAGCCTTGAACACATTAAATACATCAGATTTATGCTTCAGGAAATAAACTCACACCTTTTTGCTATGATCATCAATGAATGTGACGTAGTAACGAGAGTCTTCAATAGATGTCACTGGAGAAGGTCCTCACACATCTGCGTGTACAAGATCCAGTTTTTCTGTCTTTGGTGTCCCGTCACTTTTCAAGAAACTGACATTTCTTTATTTTTCCATAATGCAACTCTCACACATACTGAAATCAACTGACTTCAGTTTTGGTAGTTTACCTCTGGACTGAAGTTTCTTCATATCCCTCCGACTCATGTGGTCAAGTCTGCAATGCCACAACTCTGCTGTGTTTTCTATAACAGTAGCATCAACACTGTCAATTAAATCATTAGTCATATATACAGCGTACCTATTTTCTTATCCCGAGCCAGTACCAGTGCTCCTTTAGTAACCTTCCAGGTGCTATCTGAGAATACCACTGAATGTCCACACTCATCAAACTGTCCAACAGAAATGAGGTTCTTCAGTTCAAAAATGTGTTTGACCTTTTGCAGAATACATTTGTTCTTGTTTGGAAGTGCAATGTCAATATCTATAATTCCTATCACATTTAAAGATTTTCCATCTGTCAGATATATTTTTCTAAAGTCATCTGCAACATAATTCCGCATCAATTTCCGGTGGAAAGTTGTATGGAAAGAAGCCTCTGAATTCAGTATCAAGTCATAAACAGAACTATGAACTATCAGCAGTAGTGCATCATATGCTTCTTCAGTTGTCACATTTGCACTATCATTCTCTGTCTTCTTGGGATTTCAACAGTTCTTCTTTAAGTGGCCAGTTTTGCCACAATTCCAGCAAGTTACTTGTTTACCAGACATTGACTTGCTAATGTCTTTGAGTTTTGAATTTTATATTCCTCTGTTTGAGTTCCTATCATGTGATCTCCCTCTAGAATCAGCATTTAATGTTGACCTCGAACTTAAGGTCTCGCCAGAATCTTTCATGTGCACCTCTTCAGCCAAAATCAAATCACGAATATCATCATATTTCAGTTTAGATTTACCTATAGGAGTACTAACAATCATCCTCATGGCTTCACAATTATTTGACAATGAAACCAACAAAATTAGTGCACGTATCTCATCATCGATAATTGATTTGTGATAGTATTAAAATCATTCAGGTGTTATACAACAAATGTACTTTCCATCATCTTCAAATTTAATAATTTCTTCATCAGATATACCTTGTTATTCGCTGACGGCTTTTCATACATACCTAACAGGGTTGTCATAAGATCTGCAGTAGTCTTTTCTTTGACAACGTTATGTGCAACAGATCTCGATAGGGTCAATCAAATAACCTCCAAGAATCTGTCGATCCAACAAATTTCATTTAGTCTCATCTATCATTTTCGGTATTTTAGTTAATAACGGAAAATGAAGTCTATTCCCATAGAGGTGGTTTTCTATCTCATTCTCCAGTAACCAAAATCTATGCAATCAAATTTCTCGATCTCTGAAACTTTCACTTCATATGCAGTATCATTTTTCCTTAGATACGAACTGACTATGATATCAGTTGCTGTGGTATATATATAAAATAGATAGATCGATGACGAAGCGAAAAAATAGATAGAGAAAATTCACACCATAAAATAATACAGATTTAGGCAAATTGACTACGTCTATGGAGTTGCAAATAATTTTATTACTTAAGGATTTTGTATAACAACGCTTCGATTTACACGAAACACTTTTCCCAACTTCAATAAATTACAAAGTAGATGTATTTACTTCTTCCCGTATGTTTCACCAAAAATTTTTCTGTGCGGACTCCTGACGTAGCTCTACGTGCGGACCAAGTTATTTCTAAGTTATTTTTATGTTATTTCTGTGTTATTTTTAATAATACCGAAATAACCCAGAAATATCTCAAAAATAAAGACCGCGGGTTATTTCTGGGTTATTTCGGTATTATGAAAAATAACCCAGAAATAACCTGAAAATAACTTAAGAATAACATACGTCACACGTAGAGCTACGTCGGGAGTCCGGACAGAAAAAGCGCTCATGCTTCACGCTGAAGATAACACAAGGGGAGCGGAGACTTCTTCTCCTCCTCTTTCGATCTTATCCTTTTCTCTCTCTAGCCGGCTGCTACAGTACGTAAAAGAGAGGGTGCGGGGTCCTTTTATTGCGAAGCGAGAGGCTGTTGTTCGCGAATGAAAAGAGGCGAGCGCTGCAATGTTTCGCGAATCTCGGAAGGCGGGATGGCGGTTCGCGAAACACAGGAGAGGCGGGAGAGGCTTTTTAAACTGTATATAGCATAGAAATCTCCTCCTCAGCATACCATAGCAACTGCAGAAATAATAAAAGCTTGTGGGCTACAAAGTTTCTCTTGGTCATGCCCTCTTAAGCTAATTTGATTATTTTACAGGTTTAGCTTTAGAAATGCCATGATCAAAACTTTTATATTGTAGATGCTTCTCCAAGCTATATGATGTGCTATGATCTTCCTTGCTTGACCAGTTACCATTTGCATGAGGTTGTTAATAATTTAATTTCAAGCATATCCAACCCTGACTCTAGAACGTAACAAAGTCATTAAATTTGATCTCAATTTTGAATCAGATTTAACCATATGGATGGTGCAACTCAATGCTGTTATGAAGCAACAAGGTAAACCTATAGCACTACTCAATTGCAGGATGCTAAGAGAAACATATAACATATGACAATGAACTTTCTGCATTTCACCAAGAAACCTTATATAATTAAAGAAAAAATTGCAGATTAAATGGATCACGAACCACTTCAATACCTCCAGATGCAACTAAAGCTTTAGTAAGTTGATCCATGAAATGGATGGAGTATATACAACAATTTATCTTAGTCATTTGATATAAGATGCAAAACATATGGTGGATATGGATTCATGATTTCCAGGTATAAGACATGTGGATGTGCTAGGGATGCCACTGTGCTCCCGATTTCATGGTTCCTCGATATGTTATATTTATAAAATGAGTTCAATAATCTTTGCCTTTTTTTCTCTCTCCTTTTTTTAAGTAATAGTACTTTTCAATTTTAATATTATTCTTATTATTATTCATTTATTAGTTATNGTAAGACATGTGGATGTGCTAGGGATGCCACTGTGCTCCCGATTTCATGGTTCCTCGATATGTTATATTTATAAAATGAGTTCAATAATCTTTGCCTTTTTTTCTCTCCTTTTTTTAAGTAATAGTACTTTTCAATTTTAATATTATTCTTATTATTATTCATTTATTAGTTATCCTTATGTTTTTATTTATTTTATCTAAATATATATTTATTTTTTTCTTTTTTTTTATTTTTACTCTTTTTTTTACTTCATTATTATTATTTATGAAATTAAAATTAAATTTATTGTGAATTTTNCTTTTATTTTTATTTTATTTTTACTCTTTTTTTTACTTCATTATTATTATTTATGAAATTAAAATTAAATTTATTGTGAATTTTCTCCATTTGCACATGTGAAATTTCGTCTTCCCTTCATGTGCAGCTCTAGTGATAGGGAGGAGCCTTCCAAAGCTGTTTAGTCCTTCTAGACTCATCTGAATCACAACTCTTTTCAAGTAAATAGGATGTTCTAAGTCGTTTCTTCCTAAAACTACATCCTACTTTAACTGTTGTCACGTTCAATTGAGTCAACTCGTAGAATGCNAACTCATCTGAATCAAAACTCTTTTCAAGTAAATAGGATGTGCCAAGTCGTTTCTTCCTAAAACTACATCCTACTTTAACTGTTGTCACGTTCAATTGAGTCAACTCGTAGAATGCATCCATAAGTCTACATATTTAGCAGGAATCTTCTACAAGGCTGCCAGTCATAAACTACTTAGATTCAAATAAGCCTAGACTGCTTTAGTAGAATGGTAATTGGAGGTAAATAAAAAAACAGCAACAAACACATTCACAATCACGGTTTGGATGAGCTTCAGTGCAAATAATATTTAGAACAAGCATGAAAATGACAGTTATCCCACGGAGCCAAAACAAATTGGTAACCAGTTAGATTAAGAACAAGGTGACGCTCAATGTTGCTGGAAAGTTGAAGACAAAGAATAAGCATACCTCAGTTTTCAATGTTCTAATGAAGCAATCTAGTGTGCTTTTGTACGTTGAATCACCCATCATTCTTGATTTCACCTGATGTGTCAAAATATTACCAAGTATTTCCTATTTTATCATGCTATTGGAGATATTACTTGGGTATTTGTGCAGTTTATATAAGCAAGAAATTTAGACAAAGCAAAAGGCTGACATTTGTATGAGAAGTGTAATTGAAGGCGAAGAAATACTTACAACATCAACAGGAGAACCAATACAGACTCCAAAAAGGCCAGCCCCCAACCCAGCTAAAAGATGTGTAAACACATTATCTGAAAATCCGGGAATTTTCAATATAGTCTGCAGAAAAAAAATAGTTGTATCAAGAGAAGTAATTCACTACATAATGGCAAATCATAATGAGTTGCAACTATAATAATCGGAGTGGTGTAGAAATACATGCCTGCTTTACATGATCATAGCTAGCCAACTCTGCAGCATTTATGATTGCATTTCTTACAATGTTTGGACCAAGCCCAGTCCAAAGAGCCCCCAGTCCTTCCTATGTTTAAAGGAAGATTGACTTTAGTACGTAGAACAGTTAAGTACCATGACCATGAGTGTAATTAAGCCTTTCTAAAGCACAACCTGCCTGATTATTGTGTAATAGGCATTCAATGCTCCTGAATAACATCTTGATACTCCAACTGGAAGCTTTCCCTCAGCTTGAAGCCGAACTTTCACAAGGTCAGTGGGATTTGCTACCGCAATTGCTATGGCGCCTAGTTGAAGTTGCAATATAGCATTTTGCATGAAAATAAATATCATTCGAGAGAATATCATTTCTCTCTATAACACAATAGATTAAACTTGCATATAGATAAAAGAATGTAAGTCTTCAACTACTCCTTTCGTAAAATAACCTGTTGTAAGGCCAGCAAGTATTTTCATGGATAGAGAAATATCCCCAACATAATAATCTCCAACAT
The DNA here is from genome assembly GCA_002079205.1 of Phalaenopsis hybrid cultivar. Taxonomy (NCBI): domain Eukaryota; kingdom Viridiplantae; phylum Streptophyta; class Magnoliopsida; order Asparagales; family Orchidaceae; genus Phalaenopsis; species Phalaenopsis hybrid cultivar. The sequence continues at coordinate 16,753 of JXCR01147202.1, forward strand.
AAAAGGATTTGACCTGCAAAAAAAAATAGAGAGGTGGATGAGTAAAGATGCAAATTTCTGAATTATGACATGAAATAGAACACCAAAAGGATGGTGCAAACTATTGAGTTCTGTTTCTCAGGTGAAGCAATCACAACTTACCGGCTCATACAACCCAATCCGTAACCCTCCATACAGAAATTGACGATGAAGACCAGGAATGATGCCTTTCCAAAGTGCCGCCAAGCCTTCTTCCCTAGCAATTGTGGCAACAGTTCCAAGCATTCCCCTGTATTGAGGTGCAGCAATTGCATCTACTGTAATCGCTTTCCTTTGGAGCTGAAGCCTAACTTTTGTTGTGTCCAAAGGAATGGTACAAAGCTGCATTTTCAGTAGATAAGGTTTTCAGTAGGGGCTATTACATTGGTTAGTTAGAGTGAATTAAAATTGAATATGCTAGTACATCAATTTTGCTTAACATCACCATTAGTAGTCTTATCCAAACTATTTTGGATAGATTTTAAGTCTTATCCAAACTATTTTGGATAGATTTTATAAAGTCTCCTTAAGTTCTTTCTAAGGTGCTAAACTTTATTTTGAACGATCAATTACACAATTTTTAGCCATGCTATCTGCTTTGATCTCTTGCTTCTCTTGATGATGCATCTATTGACATCAATTGTAAAAATATCCCAAGCATCTAAGTCTATTTATTACAACCTTATTTCTAATACATGCTAACCACAACATCTCAAATGTAATCATTTCCACCATATATTTGATAGTTGTATCATATATTTTATCAGATATAAAACTTAAATTTCTAATTCTTGTCGCACTCAACTTGCCTATCAATAAATTGTGTTACCCGATACTTTAGGCACATAACATATAAACGTCTAATTTCAATTTTATAAATACTGTTTNGAAAATAGAGAGGTCGATGAGTAAAGATGCAAATTTCTGAATTATGACATGAAATAGAACACCAAAAGGATGGCATGCAAACTATTGAGTTCTGTTTCTCAGGTGAAGCAATCACAACTTACCGGCTCATACAACCCAATCCGTAACCCTCCATACAGAAATTGACGATGAAGACCAGGAATGATGCCTTTCCAAAGTGCCGCCAAGCCTTCTTCCCTAGCAATTGTGGCAACAGTTCCAAGCATTCCCCTGTATTGAGGTGCAGCAATTGCATCTACTGTAATCGCTTTCCTTTGGAGCTGAAGCCTAACTTTTGTTGTGTCCAAAGGAATGGTACAAAGCTGCATTTTCAGTAGATAAGGTTTTCAGTAGGGGCTATTACATTGGTTAGTTAGAGTGAATTAAAATTGAATATGCTAGTACATCAATTTTGCTTAACATCACCATTAGTAGTCTTATCCAAACTATTTTGGATAGATTTAAAGTCTTATCCGAACTATTTTGGATAGATTTTATAAGGTCTCCTTAAGTGCTTTCTAAGGTGCTAAACTTTATTTTGAACGATCAATTACACAATTTTTAGCCATGCTATCTGCTTTGATCTCTTGCTTCTCTTGATTATGCATCTATTGACATCAATTGTAAAAATATCCCAAGCATCTAAGTCTATTTATTACAACCTTATTTCTAATACATGCTAACCACAACATCTCAAATGTAATCATTTCCACCATATATTTGATAGTTGTATCATATATTTTTATCAGATATAAAACTTAAATTTCTAATTCTTGTCGCACTCAACTTGCCTATCAATAAATTGTGTTACCCGATACTTTAGGCACATAACATATAAATGTCTAATTTCAATTTTATAAATACTGTTTTTTCTTCATGGCATTGCTTACCTCACAATCTCCAAATACTTTTTATTTTTCATGACATTTCTTATCTCACAATTTCATGAGGCATTTCTCTATGCTAACAACCTAGCTTTTACTCTATATGATTAATTACAAACAGCTCCATTCATGCTATAAAAAAAATATTATAGCTAAAATTGCATATTATGTAGAAATTTTAATGTCATACTCTTGAAATAGGATACGCCTATGATGTTTCCTATCACTAAGGCATTGCTTTTTCTTGGAATCCATTTCACTGCGGTTGATAACACTCATGACTATTCGTCCTCTGTTTCAATGAAATTCCATTTTGGTATGTTAAACATTGGCATGATTATGCACACTAGTAAGCATAAAGGCACAACCATAACATATATTTTTTAAAAAAAATTTAATTTTTGAAACAAATACTATATTTCAAACAAATATAATCTAATCAGCCTTATATGATACTTAGCTACGGTATCTATTTTATAATAAAGGCTTAAAAACTTGCAACTAAAAGATGTGAATATTTGAACTCAAAAGAGATCAAATTTACAGCTCAATTGTACCACATTCTACAATGATTAAACTACTATATGAATTAGATTTCAGGAGCATATCAAATTCTTACACATTGTCCCTACAATAGGTGATGATTGTTTGTTTCTTTGAAATGAATGCTTAGAATTTAGAAGAAAATTAGAGTAACAATGTTAATTTAACTATGAAAAAGTACCACATAAAATTATTGATGATGAATGAAAAAAAAAATTATTGTCAAACTACAAAAATTTATATTTTCAAATTAAATTATAACAAAGCTCACAAAATTTTTCATGAGTGCTAGCCAAATAATGAATAATAATTTGAAGTATGAATGAGTGTCATCATTCAAGCCCCATCAATTAAGAATGATTTTTGAAGTTAAATATTGAACCTCAAAGCACTCAAAAGATGATCCAATAATTGTTAATGCTTATTTAAGGGAGCATTGACTTTTGCATATTTACACACAATGATTGCCTTGCCACAATGATTCCAACAAAACATAAAAATGTTTGGATTAATGCACGTTTAAGAACCAAACCAGTTTATCATAATTGTGGTTTCATCATATAACCTTATTTGTTAACTCTAGGCCACTCAATGTCCCTTCTTTTCAGAAGTGGTGCACTCCCAGTCGACTTCATTTATATGATGATTTTCCCTCCCTCATTTCTCCTTATTTACAGCTGAACTATGCCGACCATCCTTTAACATAACACCCCTAATCACCAAATATCTATCATCTTTCAAGTTTATTTCAGCATTAATTGCCAAGACATGTCGTTGATCAATGCATGTACTTCAATGACTAGCAATCTCTAATACTCATTGCCCATCGTCAACCAACGCCCATTACTACCTAATTTTCTCCATCGTTCAAAATTCATAATGCTGATAAAATATCAAATTTTTTTCTTTATATTCACTGATCAGATAATTGTAGTTTGAAATATTTAGCATCACGATAAGGAATATTTGCCAATGTCTAACACCCATCATCACCATCACCTACTATTGCCCAATGCCTACCATTGTTTAACACTTTCCACTGCCCAACATCCATCATTCTAATATGACATCCATCATTATCGAACATAAATCATCAATTGATATCCAATGCTACTCGACCTGTCTACATCAAATGCCATCGGTTCTAATACTCTTCATCAGTTAATGATACGGCCGAAATGCTATGAAGCACCAGCAATACACACAAATATATATGTTGACTAAGTAGTATACGAAATTTAATACATGTATCGATTCCATAATTAATGAATGAACTACCATAGTCTATAAAAGCTTTAGTCTACTGGTTTTCAGTCTAGCATGAAGATTTGCAATTTGATGATTTTAAAGTTTCTAATCCTAATCATTTTGCAAAAAGTAAAACCTAGATATAGTTTTGAGNATTTTTATGTCAATATAGTTATGTTTAATATTTTTATATTTATTACATCATCTGGTTCAACCCCCGATTCAATCGTGAAATCTTGAGCCTCCTCCTCCACCCGTTCAATGTCCGGTTCAATTTTCTGAACCTCGAGAAAATAAACCCTTAATTAAAGTTGAGTAACAAGTTTGTAATGAAGACTAACTGAAAATTGCAACTAAAATACCTGAATATAAAGTTTGTAGCACATTCTACAACCAATAAATTTGGATCAGTTGATTTCAATGGCACGCGCATCAGCGTCCCTAANTCCCCCCGAGTATTCTCATTCTACATGTTGTCTGTTTGAAGCCCCTCTACTCTCTTCTTCTCTAGAATCCTCCTGAATTGCTCGTTTTGCATTTGGCAGAGGTTTTTATGCTTTCCATCATAAATCGATGCTTGTGAACTGCTNCCCCCCCCCGAGTATTCTCATTCTCCAAGTTGTCTGTTTGTAAGCCCCTCTACTCTCTTCTTCTCTAGAATCCCCCTGAATTGCTCGTTTTGCATTTGGCAGAGGTTTTTATGCTTTCCATCATAAATCGATGCTTGTGAACTGCTCAAACCATCAAAACATGTGAAGTGACACTTATGTGCTAGTATGTGGTACTTAGGCGCTAGTTCCTAGAGCCTAAGAGTTGGTTTTTATCGCCTAAGCGTTGGCGGTCCGGTGCCTAATTTCTACTTGCTTGAGTCCTAGTGCAAGTGTTCTGGGTGCCTAGGCGCCCATATCAAGCTTATAGAAAAATCAGCATTTTGAAAACCAGACTGAACCGACCTATTCGACCGTGAACCAGCCGATGGTCTTGTTCTAATTGTACTGAAAAATGGCTCTGCATTGAACAGAAAGAACCAACTGGAATCGATGGTCGCACCGATCAACTAGTTAAAGTGTAATTTTTAATCTTATGCGGCATTCTTATTAGAAATCATGAANGCATAAATCGATGCTTGTGAACTGCCCAAACCATCAAAACATGTGAACTGACGCCTATGTGCTAGTATGTGGTACTTAGGCACTAATTCCTAGAGCCTAAGCGTTGGTTTTTATCGCCTGAACGTTGGCGGTTGGTGCCTAATTTCTACTTGCTTGAGTCCCGGTGCAAGTGTTTTGGGTGCCTAGGCGCCCATATCAAGCTTGTAGAAAAATCAACATTTTGAAAACCAGACTGAACCGACCTATTCGATCGTGAACCAATCGATGGTCTTGTTCTAGTTGGACTGAAAAATGGCTCTGCATTGAATCAGAAAGAGCTAGTTGGAATCGGTGGTCGCACCGATCAACTAGTTAAAGTGTAATTTTTAATCTTATGCCGCATTCCTTTTAGAAATCATGAAAAATGACTTGAATCTTTTGATATTATGAATAATATATATTGCTCTAATCATTTCTAGTTTCATTTTCTTGTTTACCTTTTAAAAAATATGAATGACTATTATTCTANGAGCGTTGGCGGTCCGGTGCTTAATTTCTACTTGCTTGAGTCCTAGTGCAAGTGTTTTGGGTGCCTAGGCGCCCATATCAAGCTTGTAGAAAAATCAGCATTTTGAAAACCGGACTGAACCGACCTATTCGACCGTGAACCAGCCGATGGTCTTGTTCTAGTTGGACTGAAAAATGGCTCTGCATTGAACAGAAAGAACCAACTGGAATTGATGGTCGCACCGATCAACTAGTTAAAGTGTAATTTTTAATCTTATGCGGCATTCTTATTAGAAATCATGAAAAATGACTTGAATTTTTTGATATTATGAAGAATTTATATTGCTCTAATCATTTCTAGTTTCATTTTCTTGTTTACCTTTTAAAAAATATGAATGACTATTATTCTATTATATTTCTTTTTTTTTTGCTTTTTTACATTTTTTTTGTTATGTTTCCCTCTTGTTGACCTTCCATACTGAATTTCATCTAATTTTTATGTCAATAAAGTTATGTTTAATATTTTTTATATTTATTACATCATCTGGTTCAACCCCCAGTTCAATCGTGAAATCTTGAGCCTCCTCCTCTACCTGTTCAATGTGTGGTCCAATTTTCTGAACCTTGAGAAAATAAACCCTTAATTTAAGTTGAGTAACAAGTTTGTAGTGAAGACTAACTGAAAATTGCAACTAAAATACCTGAATATAAATTTTGTAGCACATTCTACAACCAATAAATTTGGATCAGTTGATTTCAGTGGCACGCGCATCAGCGTCCCTAAAATAGGAGACGATTGTTTATAGTTTTGAAATGAATGCTTATATTTTAGTAAGAGGACTAAAAAGGCAATGCTAGTTTAAATGGGCAAAATTACAACAACAACGGCCATCCATATTATCAAAATAGAGAGAACAAAACCAATAAAATCTTTCATGAACACTAGTCAATTACAGTATGCACGAGCTTCATTAGCCATGCCATGTGGTAGGTTAAGCTTTAATAATGTGTCTTTAATTATCAGAACAGAATAATGGCAACCGGGATGATTCAGGGAACTGAGTGAAGGATCGCCAAAATGGTTGAACTACTAACCTCTGCGAAACAGGCGGCGATCGCACTAATCGCNCTTCTATATTGAATTCCATCTAATTTTTATGTCAATATAGTTATGTTTAATATTTTTTATATTTATTACATCATCTGGTTCAACCCCCGGTTCAATCGTGAAATCTTGAGCCTCCTCCTCCACCCGTTCAATGTCTGGTTCAATTTTCTGAACCTCGAGAAAATAAACCCTTAATTTAAGTTCAGTAACAAGTTTGTAATGAAGACTAACTGAAAATTGCAACTAAAATACCTGAATGTAATGTTTGTAGCACATTCTACAACCAATAAATTTGGATCAGTTGATTTCAATGGCACGCGCATCAGCGTCCCTAAAATAGGAGACGATTGTTTATAGTTTTGAAATGAATGCTTATATTTTAGTAAGAGGACTAAAAAGGCAATGCTAGTTTAAATGGGCAAAATTACAACAACAACGGCCATCCATATTATCAAAATAGAGAGAACAAAACCAATAAGATCTTCCATGAACGCTAGTCAATTACAGTATGCACGAGCTTCATTAGCCATGCCATGTGGTAGGTTAAGCTTTGGTGTATCTTTAATTTATCAGAACAGAATAATGGCAACCGGGATGATTCAGGTAACTGAGTGAAGGATCGCCAAAATGGTTGAACTACTAACCTCTGCGAAACAGGCGGCGATCGCACTAATCGCGAACCTTCCAGGGAACGAGATCTCAGATCTGACGGCGTGGTCGACCATGGCTCGCCTGCGCCGGCTCTCAGCGTAGAATGGGGAATGCGAACGCGATTCAACTCTAGAAAGAATCAGCTGCGATCTTCGTCTGGAATGAATCCCAAGGATGGTTGACCCTTCCTCCGATTGAAGTTGTTAATTTTAGCTGTTTATGCCTTGGATTCGGTGAACTGTGAGGCCTCGTGTGCGTCCTCCTCTTTTTATAAATCATTTGCTGCTCTCCTCCTCACCTCCTCGCATTTTAAGCTGCCACGACTAATTGCTGTTTAGTGTCGTTTGGGAAATTTATAAACACAATTTACTCTATTTATTAGCATAGAAATATTCCGATATTTATTACCCAAAGTCTCCCATGGATTCTCGCTTATAAAAAAATTACATTTAGATGCTTAACTTTCTTAAAAAAATATCAATAGATGGAGATGACAATTTGAATTTTAGATATGCAAATATTTGGAAGCTTTTCAGTTAACATAAATGTTTGTTGCTCGTATTTCTTTGTAAGAAAAATCAATAGAAACATTTATTGTTGAATTCAAATCTATTATTTGGACCATGCACAAGGAATAGAACTTGATTCCAGAGGAAGGAGAAAGAGAGTGAGAGAAATAGAATGAGGATTGCCCTGTCAGGAGAGAGCAAAGAGGGGTGGTCTCCGGGCTCGGCGGCCCCTATTATTCCACACAAGTTCGGTTACAAGTGAGGGAGAAGGGGAGCAAGGGAGAGAGAGATAGAAAGAGCCTAAAGGACCTTTTTTACATACAAGGGGTCCCCTATCTATAGATAGAGAAAGAGGGGAAAGGAATATTACATTTATGCCCCTGCTTAAGGAGGAGCAGTGAAGGGTATTTTGATCTTTTTTCTGTTCGAGCTGGTCCTCCTAGAGTTTTACCTGTACGTCGTCGGCGTCAGGTGGTCGGCCGGCAGGGGATGGCAAACCCAAGTGGTCTGTTGGCTGTGAACTCCATGACCGGCCCAAGTGCCCTGTTTGTTGATCTCCATTTGGTCGGCCTAAGTGGTTGGGTGGCAAGTGGTTGCCGGTCAGGATGGCCGACAGTGAGTGACCGGACCAAGTTGTCGGTCTGCTATAAACTCTATGGTCATCTCGAATGGCTGGCTAGCCGATAAGTGGTTGTCGGCCAGGATAGTCGGCAGTGAGTGATCAACCCAAGTGGTTGGTTAGTTATAAACTCCATAATCAACCCGGATGGTTGACCAACAAGTAATGGCCAACTCAGGTGGCCAACAAGTAGGGTTGGCCGACCGGTATGGTCAGCCGACTGGATGGAGGTGACACTCGTTGGTGCTTGCGACAGCTTCGACAATGACATCTTCGGCTATGGAAACTCCCTTGGCTTGACGAGGTGGCCTGTTTTTCAGCTATACATGAAGCCCCTGACGTGCCAAAACTTTTCGGGACGTAAGTCGGTGGTACACGCAAGTGCAGTGTCAAGTAGTAATATGGTTCAAGAGTACTGTGTATCGATTCCACAGTGAAAGTATAATATTTACTTCAATAGAGAAAGCTCTAATTTACTAATTTAGTTAACCTAGCTTGTTGATTAAAGAAGATTTTTAAATCCCAAGGTCCTAACAAAACATAATTCTGAAAATAGAAAACAGGGGGAAAAATTTCTAAGTTTATTCAAGATAGGTGAGGCTCGTGCCTCTGTGATTCGGAGTTCTTGGCGACTATGGTTTTCCTAAATGGTTTCCTATGTGATTGTTCTCATCGGGAACAAGGTACTCCTTATGTCTATGTTTAGGTCAAAAAAAACCTATAATTCATGAATTTGAAGCTTCCGCAAGCCCCATGGCATTCTGCATGACTTTTCTAATCTCCCTGGGATAATTACATAATTTCATTAAAATATATCTATCCTCTTGAAATTCTATGGTTAACCATTTGTTTCCACTACACAACGGTTAGAGCATAGTTTCCTAAAACATTTTAACTTCCTAGTTGGCCAGACTAGGAGCAAATGTAGATCGGAGGTTAACCAACAACATCGGTCATGAAAAGCTCAAGAAAATAATTAACAGAAAAACATTACGACAAACCAATAATAAATCCACTACTCACTACATCACAGAGACACAAGTAAAAGCTTAGTTGCTCATTACGGAGAAAAAAATAGCAAAAAACACAACATGAAATTTCATTGCAAGCAACATAAAGATGAAAATCTTACAATAAATTATTTCTCCAACAAAGTTAGCAACTTTCTCTCTCATACGAAACTCTCACAACTCACAAAGTAAAGAAAAACTCTCCCTTGAAGGTTTCAACCCAAGGAGGAAGCAATCCCTCAAGATAATTCTCCACTTCAACTTTTTGTTGTATCTGCAAGATAATCACAAAAATAATTTTCTTTAAAGTGCAATTTGATCCACAAAAATGTATAAAATATCAAGAAATACTTGCAAACTTATCTATACATTAATGGCGGAGCCTTTTGAACTTTCTCTGCCCTTTTTTACAGTTGCGCCTCGTAAGCGACCGCCGCGACTCGCAATCCCCTTCCTGTCGTCCCAGTTAGCTCTAATCGCGACTTGTTCCAGCTTCTTCCTCTTTTGCTTCTTCTTCGGCTTCAACCGCCCAATCCCTTCATTGTCATCCCAATTAGATTTAGTTTTATAATTTGTTTCTATAGAACATTTGCTAAAAAAACTCTCCTTGATGGGATTTAGATTTAGTTTTATAATTTGTTTATTTTGATCTATATTATACCAATTGGCATGTTTTTCTTGCGCATTCTTTGTTAGTTTATGCTCCATTGGTTTGTGTTAATATGTTGAAGATAAGAAATTTAATATTCTCATCAAATTGATTTAGTTTTAATTATATAAAACAGTTTCAACTTTAGTCATGGCTAAGTGGTACTGTCTAAAGACCATGTGTTGATGGCCGGTGATATCTGGAAGACGGTTTGGCATTACATACATAAGAAATGATTTGGTTTGGGAAGTTAAATATAAACTCAGATAAATATCAATATTAATTATTAATATTTATTTTATTCAATATATTATGGCCATTTTGTAAGAAGGTACATATTAAATGAGTATATTTTGTTTTTCTTGCTTGTAGTCCAACCCATGGTTTTGCCATTTTGTAAGAAGGTAAATATCAATATTCATTTTCCCCACTCGTCCTAGCAGTGTGATCTTCAACCCAAATGATGTTATCATACTTAGCCTATCTACTTTGGTCCTTACCACTTACCAGGCCAGCCATCAACAAATCAGTTTTGACTCATCCTTATGGTCAACTTCAACGATTGGCCAAATCTTTGAATCAAATGGCGAAGTCTTATCACCAGCAATGTAATTGTCAACATCTTCTTAGATCTCTTGAATTATTAGCTAATAAAGTCATTATTGTTGTTTTTGCTTCTAGTTACATCTATGATGTCTCTACAAACAGTGCAACCATCTACATTAAGGAGGCCTGCATCCATGATAACTCTTATCAAAAATGTCGTGTACATGTTGATGACATGATGCTTTACCGATTCTGAAGTGTTTCAAACAGAGGATCAGCACAATGTCATATTGGGGCGCCCCAGTGCCCATAACCGATTTTGAGCATATCTTACTTATTGTGTCATCTTTATCAACAAGATGTGTGTTGTATTTCGAGTTTTCTCTTGTACAAAGTAAAGAAAAAATATTCTGAAGTGTTTCAAAGTGTGGAGGGGCTTGAGTGGTGTAATTTGTATGATTCTCCTCATTTTATTCATAGTAGATGTCTTGGTGTGGTGTAGTCAAATAAGTTTCCGCATTTTCTTCACATCTCACCAAATAACTAAGAGTGTGTTTGACATCATTCTAGTGCTCTTTGAAGGTGTTTAGGAAGCAAGTTCTGCTAGAAGTTAGTTTTAGAATGAGAAGTGAATGAAAATATGGGATGTCGAAGATGTTTGGATGGGGTATGATGTTCTCGGCGGCTGAAACCGGCTGTTGGAAAGCAGTTAGCAGTGATTTCGGTGGTTGTTCAGATTAAAAACAACGGTCAAATGACAAAACTATGAGGTATGGGCCACAAGGAGGATTCATCATCTGTTCTTAAGCAAGATATATATACTTCACTTGCAAAAGGAAGAGTATACAACACACAGAGCATAAAATCGAGAACAAAGTCTCTAAACACAATAACATTAGCAAACGTTTCAAAGAAATAGCAAATAATAAGATATAATAGCTCCCTAGTATAAAATAATCTAATTAGAAATAGAGAAATGGGAGAAAAATTAAAAATGAAAAAAATATGCTAAATTAGTTAAGCATGCATAGTTGAGGAGTGTGTTGACAAATGGATGGGCACTCTTGCGGTTGGATATTGAGCGACTAGGAAGTTGTTAGCAAGGAACCTATTGATATGGCAACTTAAGGAATGTACTCTAAAGGAAAATATATAGTTCAAAAAGCAAAAGAATAAAAAACGGCGAGCTTCAAAGGCAAAATGTAAATTAGTTTATTTATGTTGGCAACTTCATGACATTACTGTTGTGAATGAGAATTACCATCATAAACACGTAACTAGCATTTTTATGTAATGATGTAAATCTAAGGTAAGAGTTGGCATGAAAGCCAAGACATGCCTCCATTTCATTGTTTTTATGGTGTTTTCCAATCCAAGATGAAGTGAATAGCCCCTCCTTCCTTTCATCTTTTCAAATTTAAATTTAATTGATATAATTTTATTAATGTTAATAATTGGTTGTGATTGTCCCATGCATGTATAAATATTGGTGAAAATGAGCTTTGAATTAAATCTCCTTTCCTTTCTTCGATAGGCCGAGTGCATGGAGGCTTGGTGTTCTCCATGATTTAATTATGTGATTTATTTTTGAGGAATTGTATAATGAAAAGTATTAAACTTGTTTCTTTTATCTAATTTATCTTCAAACTTTGAAGTGGTAGATAACATTATCTACCATTATTGGCATTATTCATGAAAGATGTAATGCTTCCATGGTCATGTTGGCTTAAAGCGTGTCTTTTGCACTCCCATATGTCTTATTTATATTTATATATTTACTATTTTTCTCCATTTTTAACCCTCTCCACACAAGCAAATCCAATAATAATAATAATATCATAATTCAAGCCCTATTTCATTTCCACTTTAAAATAGTATTCAATTATTCTTTTTTATTTTTCACCTTTATATCAAACTCTAACTATGCTCTTCATTTCCATCTTCCTCTAATTATCATTGCTATTAAGATTTTGCTTTTATTTTAAGATGTAAACTTGGTGTAAAGAATGTACCTTTATGTATGTATTGTCTAATAATCATCACTTAAAAATTTCATTTAGCAAAAATTGAAAGATTAAAATATGATTATTAAATATGCCCATAGAGGAAGAGGTTATGTTTGTTGGACTTCTATAAGAGATTTTTTTAAAATTTTATTTTGGGGAAGTATTCACATGTAATTTAGAGTATTTTGGAAAGTTTATTATCAATAAACTTGAGTGCTATTCCCAAATCAATATCACACAAGTGGTTGAGGGGCAATTAACCCCCCCCCNCCATCATGATCAACTGAACATTTGCTCTTTTACATTTTGTGTATGTGCATGTATATATTTTTCTGCATGATTGATATCATCTACTTTAGTTGGATTCCTTCGGGTCACTGTCTCACCGGTATACCCTCTTTTCGGGCCCCTATCGTTATAGCATGCCCATCCTCGGGTCACTGCTTTACCGGTATACCCTCTTTTCGGGCCCCTGCCGTCACAGCATGCTCATCTCCGGGTCACTGCCTTACCGGTATACCTTCTTTTCGGGTCACTGCCGCCACGACATGCCCATCCTTAGGTCACTACGTTACCGGTATACCCTCTTCTTAGGCCCATGCCACTACGGCATGTCTATTCCTTCGAGTCACTGCCTTTATGACATACTCTTTATCACTATTTATATGTTTTAATTTGATTGCATTTGCATGTTTGCATGGATAGCGAGCCAAGTTTGTTAAGAGAGTGACCCCGTGTTGGTCGCGATGCCTTAGCGAGCATTGCTTGTTGGGTTGATCTCAGTGAGCAATGCGAGTTAAGTCATCGAGATTGACACGAGGATGACTGTGCTATAGATCTAATAGATCTAATTTGTGTCACCGCTATTCGTGACACCCTTTAGATCCTTCAGATCTTTAGNAGTTTTGTCTCTTATGGAAAATCATTCTGTCTTTCGTTGTCTTAGCCCATCCCATATTGGGTCTAATAGGCAGTTTGTCTCCCCCTCAAGAAAGAGGTTGTATCTACCTCCGAGTGGTTGCAAGTCAAAGATGAAGTGCCAACCTCCTTTCCGAATTTGAAAGATGAACTTAATTGATTGTATTTTTCCTTGAGGTTTAGGGTTTAGGAACGTCTTGTGCTTGTATAAAAGATGATTGAATCAGAGCTTTGATTGTTTGCTCCATAATTGAATCTCCTCTACTTTCATGTATTATTTTGGTCTCATCTTGTATGCCCAAATATCGGTTTATAAAAACTTCTAATTAATTTTTGTCTGGATGAATTGAGCTCACTTGTCAAAGTCGTTGAATCAAGTTGATCAAAGTTTGTCTGCCGAAATGGCTGAATTGGATTCACTTGTTTAAGTGGCTGAATCAAGTCCGCACGCTGAAATAATTGATCCAACTTGTGTCCATCTTCGTCGGGAAGTTAATTTAAACGTATCTCTATGAAGATAGCAATTTAAGCTGTATATACCAACGGATAGTACATGAATCTACATCTTGTTCAGATTCTACACATCTTTTTAATTAATCTATTTATTTATTAACTTTGAAGTGTTGGATGGTATGGATATTGATCATGAATGATTGAGCTTTGGAGTTCCAAATGGATGATTAGATTAGATATGCATATAGTTGAATAGGGTGACATCAATGATAATCTGTTTATAAAATCTTCATATAGACTGTCATAAATCTGGAAATTAATGCTTGAAATGCATGAGAAAGTTCCCTGCAATCTTGGCAACATAGCCATGTGGAGGCTTTCAGAAAAAACGTGGAAAGCAGCTCAGCACCAATAAAATAAAATAAAATAAAATAATAAAATGTGACGTTGTCTTAACTTGCAAGCTCTTCTTCTCGCCTGACTCGACCAAATGCTTTCTGCCTTCTGCGATCACCAACCCTGAAATAACTAATTAAAAAAAAACGCAATACAATTTATAAAATTATTTTTAATATATATCAATGAATATTTGATAATGCTTAATAAACTTATTAATAATAATAAAAAAATATTTGAAATGGTTGTATAAGAAAGGACAGAGGCTAATTCCTTGTGGTTGGGGGCAAAGGCCTCTGCTCCGTCCCTCATATTTGTTGTCGTCGAGTAGATGAACGTTACTTGCTTATTTTTCATTTTGGCTTCTACTGTGAAAGCTACAGTCCAGTCTGGCTATTTATTACAGGTTTATGATATGCACATTAATATCACATATATCATTTTTTTTTAATGTGAAAATTAGTCGAGTATTAATATCTAAAAGCATTTCGAACTGATTCATTACCAATATCTAAAAATATTAAAGCGTATATTGGACCAATGGCAAACTGTGGGATAGCTATGGTAAAGTATTCATACGGCTAATACTTGGAAACAAAATTACGCACAAATCTTGTCTATAATTATAATTAGAATAATGACGCAGTCAATATCTTAGTCAACATTTTATTAAAAAATTTATAGGCAGATGGGTTGCCATTTCTGCAAAATTAAATTTCTTTCAACTTTTATTAGTTTAAATGNAAATTAAGCACAAGTCTTGCCTATAATTATAATTAGAATAATGACTCAGTCAATATATTAGTCAATATTTTATTAAAAAATTTATAGGCACATTGGGTTGCCATTTTTCTACAAATTGAAATTTCTTTTAACTTTTATTAGTTTAAATGTGGGTGTTAGTTTAAATGCGCCTCATACCAGATTAGTTGGTCGGGCATCTGCTTGTCAGTTATAAGTCCACTATGGTCTGGGGTTCGATTTCCCTGGTGAAGGGTGTAGTACTCAAATTGTTAGGTGCATCGGGAATGATCGTGGCTCATATAATAGCCTAAGACCATATATATATATATATATATATATATATATATATATATATATATATATATATA
>JXCR01147202.1:33401-67385 GCA_002079205.1 Phalaenopsis hybrid cultivar
ATCTATTGAGTGCAATTTCTTATATTTCGTTGCAGCTATGGAAGAAAATTTGTATGGAGACTTTTGTGGAGCTACAACTTCTGGCGGAGAAGTGGACGTTCCTATTGGCCGGTCTCCTATTTCAGGTACAATTTTGGAGTTTCAGTTGATGTTTATTGTTAAATTCCAGTGGAGAAAGTATTGGTGAGGGCTTTTTCGGGGAGATCTCTTTAATTTTTCCATTAAGACTTTTTTGTTGGTGGAGTTACCCAAGGCTTTTCATATATCTATGTCTTTGCTTGCACTTCTTAATTTCGATTTGTTGAGGCCTGTATTTGGTTTTCTTGCCAAAGGGCCTATGATCCATCGCCCACAGGACAGGGGAGGGGGTAGCTGAGAAGCATTTATTTTTATTTACAATGGCACTTTTGTAAATTCTGGCTGCAGGATGTACTTGTTTAGGTGTTCATTTTTAGCAGTAAAGTTCATTCTTTTTTTTTGCTGTCAGTATAACGGTCATTTCTCAAGAGAAATTTTTTTTTAAGAAAAAAATTCATTTTTACTGTATTTGCAGTTGTTTATCAGTACAACTCTCATCTTTTTGCATTCATCATATCTATCAGGTAGTTCATCTTTGGTGAAGTAGATGGTGCTTGGTTAGCCTAATAAAGCAACTAAATAATGTATGCTTCTGAACAACCAGCCATAGTGTTTGGTCATGCCATGCGAAATGAGCAGTAACACTTTTGAAATCTTTGTGGTTTTTTAAACAATATTCTTTCTATCTTTTTCTTTTACCCTGCCGTCTTGGGGATATCATAGACCATAGTGTTTGGTCTCGCCTTATCAATAGAAGGAGCAACTCCTTAATTTCTCCGTTTAATGCTACCAGTTTTCTAATTGAATGCTGATTTACTTGTTTCTATTCACATTCTCAATTAGGTTGATTATTTCTTCAAGATCCATCAATTAAATTAAATAGTTTATTTTAAATTTTATACTAAATTTTTTCTGTTCTGTTTTCAGTATATCCACGGTTTGGCTGCTAGAGGTGTGCATTATTTACATCGGCCTGGACCAGTTCTTCATGATCTTGGGTTTGTCTTTTTGCCGGCAAGTGTCTTCTAAAATGAAATCATGAAATTAATTCAGTATTTGAGGCAAATTCTCACATTCTCATATTTGTGCGTCTTACATTCTTCAGGAGCTTGGAGTGCAAAGAGCTTACCTTAGCGAGACCCTTTTCTCCATCATATTTTTCTCCTTTGTTTTGGTATGTTATCTTATTCCTCACGTAGTTTCTTTCTGAGAAGATTTTGGTTTCACCCATTTGCTTTTATCATTTCTTTGAGCTAATGATCAGTTTATTTCAATGTAAGGATGATCTTATTTTGCTACTCAAAAAGTTGTATGTTTATATTTGATGATATGGTAGGACATCAAATAATTTCAATGTAAGGATTGATATGCTAAAGTGATAATTTGATTGGTAGGACATTCTAAAATTACTCTAACTTCTTGTTTCAATTAAATATAGAATGCTTTGTATAACCTTATTTTCATCTTTCCATGGCGTCTCTTAACAGCAAACAAATCCTGAATACTATGTATAGCCTTATGTACAATGGTTGTGAGATATCTTTTCCTTATTATGAACTTCTGGCTTACTACAGAGGACATGTTTTAGCTGAGTTGTATTTATCTCCTCTTTCTTTCGAATGTGCATTTGCCAGTGTCTTTAATCTACCTGGTCCTTTTTTCTGCTTTTTAATGATTATGACCATTGTGAAAGATATGAATCTGAATATATATATATATATATATATATATATCTTCAACACGAGTTTATTTATGTTTCTGCTCCTCGGATTACATAACTTGTCGCTCAAACAATTATTTTCTTGGATTTGAAGTGGTCATTTCATCCGTTCGTTTGCCATAGCAAGCGCTTCTACACCGTTCTACTGTGGCTCAGGGTCTTGTCTTGTCTAGTGGTACGTGCTAAATATGTTTGGCTTTTTCTCTCTCATAATTTGTAGTTACCACCGCTGTATTATATGATGCAATCTAATTTAAGCTCTTTCTTTCAGGTTTGCCAGACTCTAAGAATTCTTACATTCTATTCTACCATCCTCCCGGGCCCTAACTATCACTGTCGTGAGGTATATACATGTCGAAGCTTCACTGAATGAGTTGTTCAGAGATAAAAGTGTCAAAATGGTCCCTTAATTTTTTACAGGCGGCCAATTTAATCCTAGAGTTTATAAATGGCCTAAAATGGCCTAATGTAAAACGGCCAGAGACTAATTTAATCTGTTTATAAACTCTAGGACTAAAATGTCCTAATGTAAATAGCTGGAGGAAAGTTTTGGCACTTTACTTGCTGCTCTGATATTACAGTGGAATTAGTTTTTTACTGTTGCACTGCATGAACAAAAATTCCTTTTTGTGCAGGGATCACCTCTTGCCATTCTGCCCCGTCCAGACAACATATTTGAAGTCCTCCTACTAAATTGTATGCTGTTTATTGCCATACTGGATATGCCTTTTTCTAATACCATGGCCTGCATTTATGCTTGTTTTTCTACTTGCAGTTCCTCGAGGAGTCCTATATGGATGCGGAGACTTGATATTTTCATCCCACATGATATTTACTCTGGTTTTTGTGCGAACGTATTATAAGTATGGTTCAAACAGGTAATTGTTTAATTTATCGAATAACAGGCGTTCATTATATCTATTGTAGGCATCATTAATGTAAGTTCCACTGATTAAATACGAGTTCTGTAAGTATTTGGTATTTGGTTGTGCTTTCAGGATCATCAAGATAGCTTCATGGTTGATGGTTATAGTTCAGAGCCTGCTAATAGTAGCTGCTCGAAAACACTATTCCGTTGATGTGGTGGTTGCATGGCAAGTAGAAGAAAGCTTTGTTATTTTTTGTTATATTATATCTGCTGCATTTTGTCTCATCTGGTTTCACGTGCTTTGGTGTCAGGTATACTGTAAATTTGGTCGTTTTCTTTGTTGAAACAAAACTGCCAGGTTTATATATGATCTTCTCAAAATATTCATTTTATTAGCAGCTTTATATTGAAAAGATTATGGTTATAAATTTGGAATAATTTTGTGCAGAAATGCCAGATCGCTCTGGGGGAAGTCCGCCAATACTTCCTTTGAGTTCTAAAGAAAAGGAAAGCAAAGCCAAAGAAGAGAACCAGAAGCTTTTGAATGGTGATGCTGCTGATTGGGTATGGCCCCATTGCTGTTTATAATTGCTTTTATTTTATTTTATTTTTGTTAGGGCAGTGTGGTGGAGTTCTTAGCTGAATATTTTCATGTTTGAAATAATGCTGGATGTGGCATTGCTAATACACAACTTGCATGCCAGCTTGGTTTTAACTGTGAGAGAAAGGCAGACAATTTTAATGCCCAGGGTGTGCTGTGCCATTTTTAACTGCCTTTCTCTCTGTGTTTCCAGCTTGGCTTGTAGAGAAAATTGAGAGGGAGGGAGAATATTAATGATAAAATGTGAAAAGATTTTGTGGCCTGATGGTTGAAGGAGATGAATATTTCCTGGGAGTCATATATTTGACCCACATACTTTATGTTTTATGGCTCATCATTTCAACTCGTCTGGGTTGTACGGTCGGATAAAAGGCAGGCAAGAAGTCCAGCTTCAGCCTTTTCTATTTAAATCTGTAGAAAATTGTCAGCAATGAGTAATAAAGTTAAATATTATAAATAGGTTGAGACATTTGATAACTTTGATATGGTAACAATAATGAATGGAGAAGGATTTGTAATTACTTGGGGTAAAGACTAATGATTATACTGATTATTTGAGAGATTTAGGAGGAACTTTTTATGGACATCCTAAGCTGAATGTTGTTGATTCTAATTTCTAATCTTTTACAGAGGCAAAGAACACAAATGAACGGGAAGCATATGGAAAATGGCAATCACCACGCTCATTCTGAAGCAACAATGAATGGGGTCTAGAGCGTAGCGGGCAGAAGCAGCACAGATCACAAATGAGAGAGTAGTAAGTGGGAGGGACATAGACACAGACAGGATATGTTCGTTCCAGACTGCTGACAAAGCTACTCTGCAGATTGAAATATCTGAGATTGTCGGAAGAAATTTGCTTTCATTGAACAATCCTTCTGTCAAAGATGCTTTATTGTATCTCTTAGGATTCCCCCGCTGGCAATTTTGAAATTTCCTTTGTCATTGCTTCCCAATTCATTATTTCTTGAAAATTTTCTTTTAANTTAAGTAAGGAGCCAAGCTCCAATTCATTAATATTAAAGTAAACCAGTTACAAAGAGAAAAGAAAGAGGGCCTATAAAAGGAGGCAACCTCTCAAAACAACAAAAAATAATGAGCTATCTGATATAAGGAAGAGGCAGCAAATCACTGGATAAAAAGAAATCCAATGGGGGAGGGATCCTTCTGCTCACCACAGATTCTTTAGTATAGAGACCCCTTCTAGCCAGCTAATTAGAGGGTCTATTTCCTTCTCTGTGGATATGGGAGAACTTTATAGGGTAGTTCTTCAGCAATTGATGAATCCCATAAATTCAACTGATTAAGTTCCATGGAGTGTCATAGGAGCCCTTGATAATGTTATATATATATGTGATTGAATTAACAAGAATTTGAGGATGTGAATAAAAAGATGACTGAAGAGATGGATGATGAAAATTGGTTGGAACTTACAGATGAAGTAAGTGAGCAGGTAATGGGAGATTAGAGGAGGTACATTACAAACTAAACCTAACAATAAAATGGTAGGAGGACTTTCTTAAGAGGAAAGCAACAACATTTCATTTTCGTAATGGAGATAGAAATTCACACTATTGGCATGCATGCATAAAAAATAAAAGAAGAATAACAATAATAATGAGAATTAAAAATGAGGATAATGGTTGGTTCACTTCATGGGAGGACATAAGCAGGAGTGGCGTTTCATTCTTTGAAACCTTGTTTAGCGATCATGGTGAAACAGAAAATATTGAGCTTAACATGTTATAGGATCAGGTACATTACAGTAGTGAAATAATTCTCACTGATACAGCAATAGAGGGAGAAATATGGGATCCTTTAAAAAGTATAGATGACAATAAAATAGCTAGACCAGATGGTTTCACAACTAAGTTCTATAAGATGAGTTGGAAAGTCATTAAGGATGAGGTAATCTTTTCAATACAAAGCTACTTTGTGGGGCATGATTTGTGCAAATATTTTTCCACATCCACTATTGTTCATATAATAAAATGTAATGAGAAATCATCTTGGGAACATTTCAGACCCATCTGTTTAACATCAGTTTTATCTAAAGTAATCAACAAATTTGTAGTTGCTAGATTGCAGCCACACCTATCTCAGATAATACAAACAAATCAATCTACCTTTGTAAGTGGTAGAAGCATTACTGACAATATTTTGCTGGCTCAGAAAATAATAATTGATCTATATAAGAAAGGCAAAGGGGCAATTAATTCATTAAAATTGAATTTGAAAAAGGATATTACACAATTAGCTGGGAATTCATATTAAATGTACTAAAAGGGAGAGGTTTCCAAGAGGACTTTTGTAATTATATCAAGAGATGGCTAGAAGTTAACCACTACACTATGCTTATATATGGGAACTTGAATGGTTTATTCTATTTGGGTAGAGGAATAAAATGAGATGATCCACTCTCTCCATTAATCTTTATACTTGTTTTTTACTATTATTCAAGAATGTTTAATGATTGACAAAGAAGAAGTTATAGAACTTAGTATCATCATAGAGCTTCTATGATGATTAACCACCTTGCATATGTAGATTGTGTCATTTTATTTACCAATGCAAGGAATCATGTGGTGATAAAGGTACACAAACTTCTTATAAAATTTCAAAATATTTTGGGTATGTCTTTCAACGTTAACAAATGTTTACTTTTCTTTGGTAATAATTTGAATATGGGTGTAAGAAGATGCATGAACAATATACTGATTTCTCCATGGCGGATTTACCTCTCAAATATTTGGGGGGTGAATCTTCTTAAGGCAAGAAAAAGCCAAATCCAATTTGATGAAGTGGTGAGAACAATTAAGGGGAGAATCAGCGAGTGGACTAATTCTTTCCTCTCTTTTGCAGGGAGAATCACACTGTTGAAAAGTGTGTTAAATATTATCCCTTTATATGTATAACAAGTGATTAGAATTAACCAATAAATTCTTGAAAAATATTTAATAAATTCTTATTGATTGGTGGTCAATAGAAGAAAGTATGGGCTTTCTGAAAAAAAACTATGCAAACATTTTTTTCTAGAACGATTGAGTTTCAAAGATCTGAATCATATCACCATAATAAACTGTATAAAATTTTGGCTTAACTTTAGAGAGTTAAAATCCATTCGAGCTCATTATATGGTTGCTAAATATTGTAAGAGAAAACACCCTTTTCAAGTGGAGGTTAGAAATGGCAACTCTAAAGTTTGGAAGTGTTGTTAATGGTGAGATCATATGCTAATAAAAATATATTTTGAAATGTTGGGGAAGTCAATATTTCCTTGTGGAAGGATAACTGACATATGGAGGAACTAAATGACTCACATATTGCGGGGAAGAATAACATACAAGTATTTTATTGTTGAGTTAGAAATAGTGGAAATATGGAAATGTTGAATGCACTTGTGAGTATGATTTAGTAGGAAAAATTTCTAAGATTTTGTTTGATAAATCAAATAAAGACAAACTTCTTATGAAACATAACCCCAACATCTCTATAACTAAAGCTATCTATCAAAATTTACATCATTGGGTGAAAATGGATTGGGGTAAAAATGTCTGTTGCAAATGGCTATCTCCTTCTATGTCTTTCTTTATTTGGCAAGCTTATCATACTCTACTCCCTACTTATGAAAGCTTAAAATTAAAGGGGTCATGTTTCCATCTCAGTCCACCCTCTCTAGAATGGAAACAAAATCTTTGATACATCTATTTTTTTCTTATGCATATGCAGTTAAGGCATGTAAACATATTGGGTCGAGGTTTGACTTGCAAGCACTAGATTTAGGGTGGCATTTTATGGAACGGTGTAATTCTTGGTGGAATTTGGGAGTGAATAAATCATAATAGAAACTTGATACCTTGTAAAATAATGTGGTTTATTTGGATGGCACATAACTGATCCACCTTAAAATTTCCTATTTTTATGTACATTTTATGCTCATTTTTTTAGGATATTATGCTTTAATGAAGGATATTTTTATTTTTTTGGTTGCGGGTGCAAGAAAATGAGTCAAAGAGTAAAAATGAGAAAAAAACACATCAAAAAGGAGAAAAATTGGCGAAATTGAAGAAAAGTACCAAACCAACTGTCGGCACTATTTTTAGTGTGGGGTTTGCCCGTAAGAAGCTGTCGGTCATTGGAATTGAAATCCCGTTGCNAATCATTTCAATATTATTTTGACTATAAAATAAGGATATGAAATCATTGATTTCTAAAGTTATACCCCTAAATTCAAAAGTCATTTTTATGCTAATGAAATTTCCAANTTGGAGACTCGACAAACTCAACAAACTCAGGACCCAACAAAGAGCTGCTATTTTGATCTCTGGTTTTAGTCCCACAACAGCCATGCCCACACCTGGATGGCACTTGGGGTTCCCAAAGAATGTTATCAAGCAACTTGCAATCTCCAGAGCCTGACATGCAAACTCGAAAGAGTGAAGCATTCAGTGGGGAAGCTCTTGATAGTAAAGAAGTAGTAGCGTGGCTGAGACCTGGATGATAAGGGCTGAAGGCACTTAATCTAGCAACAGGTCGAAAAATGGCAGATGGCTGTTTAAATTCAGGTCCAACTGTGTTTGCTCTGTCTTCAAAATAATGGGATAAGCTTTCTACTGAACTAATGTCTCTTCCTTCTGTGCTTGTGATGGCCTTAAGATCCTCAAAAGATTGAGTTTCCTCTGAAGATCCTTTAGTTTTGTCTAAAATATCAGCACTATTATCTTCCTGNTTGACTATGTTCTTCATGTTCTTTTCTAGAAACTTTTGTCATTATATCCCTTGTTTTTTGTGTAAAGTTTTTTCTTTTCTAAAGAAAGTCTATGTTATAGTATTAAAAATGGTTTTTTTTTTTTCTAATAACTTCATAATTAAATATGCAAGCGTCTACAACTGTTTGAGATCCTTGTTTTGAAGCCGGCCTTCAAAAATATACTGAAGTTTAATCCTTAAGATTAAAACCTGGCATTTGGATGAATTTTAACAGTTTGAATGATCTGATTTATTATTTAATTTAACCAATTAGTTTTGGTTAAATTAAATAATAAATGTGGTTGGTTGTGTTTATTATGTTTTAGATTGAGTTTTTGGATTATGTTTTAGATTGAGTTTAATCAAATAAGAAATCAATCCTTATTTGATTATGTTTTAGATTGAGTTTTAACTTTGTCAGTTTGATTTGTATGTTATACCTGCCTGTCATGCGGGTGGCCCGGGTTCGATCCTAAATTTCTCTGTGCGATACCAATAACTCGCAGACAACGCCAGCAACCATGGAAATCAATGTGGTTGGTTGTGTTTGACCCACGATCAAACTTTCTCATTTTATATGTTTTAGGCGTGTTTGGCACAATCCAGGATTTTGCGATTCAGTAAATCTAATAAAGTTGGATTTATCAATGGATTCACAAATCTGAATGCTTTTAAATTTAGAATTGTGTTTGATACAATTATGAATAAATCTGCTTATTTTTCATGTCGTCAACTCCATTCTCACCCGTCATTGGATTGTTCAATCTTTCAAATTTGTCTGGGCATCTAGTACTTCAAGATATTGACCCACTAAACATGAAATGGAAACAGAACTCATGCTATTCATCAAATTATTGAAAACCTCACACTTTTCTCCTCATGTGCGACAAATATTCTCTAATTATGTGTTGAATCCTGATTCGTCCATGAATCTCGCTCAAAGAATAGAATGTAAATAAAAAAAAGACAATAGAGAGTTAGAAAGACAGAATGAATAATAATAAATAATAATTCAATGTGCCAATCTTTATTTATTGATTCTCTTATTTATAGAGAAGAGAGTACATGATGATCCCCGTTTTAAAGGATTGGGGTATTTTTGGTATTTTATATGGGTAAACCTATCATTCGGCTACTTTATGACTAGGTAGGCTAATCTTAGCTGGCTTCAGATCAGCTGGCTAAGCTTGGTTGATATAAATTAGCTGGCTTCAGATTAGCTGGGTTTGCTTAGTATAGATTGGCTGACTGATGCAATCAGGTTGTCAATCATTGACCTCTGATAAGGAGCCTCTGGGCGTCCCTCTGATGCTTGGTTGGAAATGTTACAGAACTGGATCTTCCCTTGAGTCGGTTATTTTGTGATAGTTGGCTGAGAGGCTCATTCTTATATCTGCTTGTTGTTTTTTATCAGTCTCGTGATTCAGTAGGCTTTACCCTTGTTGGCTTAGCTCAAACAACTTTACTGGTTCGGGCAACTAGGCATCATGATCTTATGTCAGTGGGCCCTTCTTCATCATATTCTTCCTTTATGGATCGTTAGATCTCCTTAAGAATAGCGCTGACATATTTTGATGTATATATTTTAGTTCCTCACTTATCTTACTTGGTAGCGACGTTGCAAGAAAAATAAGATAACACTCTTGATTTATTTTGTCATCGGGTAACCGAAAGGGTAGGACACCCGGCAGGAGGAGTGAACGGAAGGAGAAAGTTGTCATCAAGAAGAGAAAAGCAGTTGCACTCTTTCTACCATAACAGGCTTGCATTACATTATAATAATACACTCCCTCGCTAGTAGTTAATACAGTCTTCTCAGCATCGACTGGATGCATCTTGATCTGATGGTAGCCAAAAAAGGCGTCGAGAAAACTCATCACGGCATGGTCAACCGGCAGATCCATGAGCATATCGATCTGTGGCAGTGTAATCCTTCGGGAAGGCAATGTTTGGATTAGTGAAGTCCACACACATTCTCCACTTACTGTTTGGCTTCTACACCATAACAATATTTGATAGCCACATCGGATGCTAGCCTCTCATATGTAGGCGGCCCTCTACAACTTTTGGAACTCCTCCCGGATTGTGTCGTAAGCAAGTGGCGAGTTAACTACTATGAAGTTTGTCATGTTGGTGAACTGCTTGTCTTTTTCTCACCAAGTGACTAGTAGAGCGATGATTCCCAAGGCTTGCTTCCTCTCGCCAGAAATCTCGGTTGCATATGCAATCGTTCGTTGTCGAGGCATATTTTGCCGAACACTGACTTCAACAAAATGTTCATGGAGCAGATAGTGTCGATGAGAGTGCTACTAATCTGATAATTGTTGATTAGGGCAGTGATGATGATAGCATCGTTGTAGGGGCTAATCATAAGGGGCAAATTATTGTTGGTGAAGGCAATGGGAGGATGTAAACTGCATTTGGGCATAAGAGATACTGCACATAATTCTCCCAATCAAAGCCTCTTTAGGCTGGCTCAACGTGATGAGTCTCCACCTCCTCCAAAAATGGCACGAACAATGCCAAAGATGTAGATTTTGTGGGCTCGAACTGGCTTATCTGACAATTCCTCCACTGGAGCCTTCCCTTGCCACTGTGTCATTGATCTCAGTGCCACAAACTCCTTTAGCTTATCGGTCTCAATCAGCTCTTCGATCAGGCCTCAAGGTGTCAACTCTCCTCCATGTCGTGTACATGATCCGGTGATAGACAAAATGCTTCTTGGGGTCTCAGAGGTAAGCTCTAGTCTTCATTGGTGGTGCTCTCTTGAAGTAGTATTTATTTTGTACGGTCGTCACTATCTTAGTCATTAAAACTCTCAAAGGAGTTGTTTTGAGTAGTTTGTAGTTTGGTAGTGGATGCTCATCATAAGGAATAGTCTTTGGTCAGGATATCGGGTTTGAATCCATCAGTGATGTGTTATGTCAGTCGTCCTATGATATTGGGGCAGTTGAATGTCTTCATATCAAAGATGGGCAGAAGGATATGAATCAGGTCTCAGTCTCCACCCTTCGCTTGGGACAGCCCTCTTCTATGGGCAACGAGTGGAGGAATATACTCTGGAGAAGGTTATAAGAAAGGTCATTCTTTTAGCGCTTGAGCTCTAGAGAGATGGGCGCCCAAGTTCCGCAATTCCAACATCTCCTTCTAAAGCATACGATGAATGAGTGAAGGTTTTCAAGGTTGTCGCTCTCTCTTTAACGGATCTACATGAGGGCTTGCAAGTTCTTTTAAGACTTTTGGGCGCTGATAAATTGCAACACAAACATCCATTTGGAATAGGTGAACGAAGCGATAATTCATCGAACCACCCAATGGTCAACTCCCTCAATTTGGTAAAGAATAGACGACAACACGTCGGTGATTCTGAACAAACACATAACTGACTCAAATGAGGCTATGCAGATAGTCAGATCGATCTGCCTCATATAGGACTCTAGTGTCAGGATCTTAAATCATTTTGGGGCTTGGCCTCAGAGATTTGTCGAGAGTATACATTCTCAAGTTATTGGGGCACCTAAATATCCCCGAACCGATGTAGGACGATCAATGTCGACCCACCAGTATCAAAGTATTGTCAAAGTAGGGGGACTCTTCTATCGTTGGGCATTGGTCCATCATTTCGGGGGTGCTGATATTTTCACCGTGTCAGTGCATCTCAAATGATGTTCAATATCTAATCCTTTAACTCCAGGATCGGTTGAGATACAAATTCTCTGGTATACTCCATGTTGCGGTGTCTATGGTGTGGGCATCTTCTCTTTGGGGTACTCCTCTTCTTGTTTGTGGCATGATTTACACTTATCACATCTTTTAGAATGTTGAATCCTTATTTGTCTGTGAATCACACTCAATAAATAGAGATTAAATAAGGAGAGAGAGAGAGAAACAGACTGAAAGAGAGAATAAATAATAATGACTCGTGTCAAACCTTCTTTATTCTTAAAATAAATCCACTTTTTTATAGAGAGGGTAAATGTTGATGATATTATATTTTTGCTCCTGCTTTAAAGGAGTTTGTACTTGGATATTTATTATTTTTTACATGGATAGAATTATCGCCCCACTACTTTTGACTTGCGGACTTACCTTAGTCGACTTCGGATCGGCAGGATCAGCTTGGTCGAAATAGATTGGCTCGGTCGGTTGAGCTTAATCGGTGTGAATCGATTGACTGATATGGCCCAACTATAGATCATTGACCTCTGAGGAGAATCCTATGAGCGTCCCTAAGATGGTTGGAGATGCCAGAGAACCAGATCTTCCCTTGGGTCGACTTGCATGTGATAGTTAGCTCGAGTACTCTTTTATATCTTTTTTAGCCAAGTGGCTTGTTCTTGTATCCTCTAGCTATCTTTGATCCTTCTCGTGGTTCGGTAGACTTTGGCCTTGCTGACTTGGCTCGGACAACTTCACTCAGTCGGCGAACTAAGCCTCACGAACTTCCATCAATGGGAACTTCTTCGTCGTACTTTTTCCTTCTGAACTATTAGATCTCCTCAAGATACACATTCTTAATGTACAATATGCATTTGCATCTTTCAAATAACTTGGCACTAACCAACAAAAGCCCAGATTATTTTTATGCAGTATGTTCATGGCAAGAGCTTCGCCCAGTATGCTTCCAGCACTCACACAACAAGGCAACGATTACCGATTCCATGGCATACTTGTAGCATAATCCAAATATCTTTAACTATAAAATATGAAATGAGAGAAAAAATCAAACTCCAAACACGCTGTGCAGACTTCGANTGTAACTCGTTATCTGTCAGCAAGTTGATGAATGATATTGATTGCCTTGTTAACTACTCTTCTGATTGTTGTGTTTTTCAGGATTTGTTATTCGGGGAGAATGATTGGAACTGCTAAGAGAGTAGCCAGACTCTACTACTTTCAAGAGATAAGTATGAAGCGTGAGGACACACCTCTTAAGAAATGTAGTTTATCTCGGGTCATTGAATATTTCATTATGTTGTTGCATTGTCATTTAAGTCATCCTAATTTTCAGTATTTAAAAAATTTATATCATTTTATGTTTTCTATAAAAACCTTTCTAATTTCAATTGTGAGCCATGTCGGTTGGTCAAACATCATCGAGTTCATTACCCACTCAATATCACACATTCCGCTCATTTTTTTTTCATTCACAGTGACTATGAGGACCCTCTCGCACTCCCAGCTACACAAATGAATGGTGGTTCCTGACTTTGATTGATGATCACATTCGAATGAAGTGGGTCTACATTTTAAAGGACAAACCGGTGTTTGTTGTCACCTTCCAAAACTTATACACCTTCATTTCAACTCAATTCAAGGTTGTGAATTATTCAATTCTATTTTTGGTGAATTCTTGGTGAGTAAGGGTATCCTCCACCACAGCTCGTGTACAGACACTCCTCAACAAAATAGGAATACAGAGATGAAAAACTATCACATCCTCGACATTGCTCGCTCCATTATATTTCATTCTAATGCCCAAAAACGATTTTGGAATGATGTCATTCTCATTAACACCTATCTCATAAATAGAATCCCTTCTAAAATTCACAAGTTTAGAACTCCTCTTGCTGTCTTAATGTCATACTTCCCTACCAATCAAGTCTTCTCAACCTTAGACCCCAAGTTTTTGGGTTCACTACTTTTGTTCAGAACACTGCCCTCAATCGAAGTAAATTAGAACTCAGATTCACAAAATTTATCTTCTTTGGGTATTCAGCCACACAAAAGGGGTATCGATGTTATGTTCCTACCACTTACAAAATCTATGTGAGTGTTGATGTCTCCTTCTTTGAAAGTGTTCCCTATTTTCCTAGCTCAGACCCAAGAGAGGAGAACCTTGGGTTCTTAGACACTATCCCTTATCCTGCTCCTATGATGTTCCCCTCATTGTTCTTGTCACTGAGGAGTCCCCTGTTCTGATGACTGCAACATCCGGTGAGCCCCCTGATTTGGTGAGTTCACCGTCACCTCCTCCCACTATATGTGTCTACACTCGGCGCACCCATTCAAATGCTCCTACTTTGAAACACGCTGCCTCCTTACAGGACCCTAACTCCACTCCGGGAGACATCATTAGCATCCTCCAAATGAGAAGATGAGTTCTTCGAGTAAGGTATGCAATCAGACATGCTCCCTCTATTCTATGGCAAAATATGTCTCTTTGAGCAGTTTATCTCCGACCTACAGAGCATTTCCTACTGCCCTGACGGACCATCACATCCCAACAACCATTGAGGTTGCTCTTGCTGATCCAACTTGAAAAATGACAGCAATTAAGGAGATGAATGTCCTTCAGCAAAATCATACATGGGACGTCGTTGATCTTCCTCAGGGTAAGAATGTTGTAGGGTGTCAATGGATTTTCAACACCAAGTTCAACTCTGATTGGTCTTTTGAACATAATAAGGCACGATTGGTCGCCAAAGGGTACTCACAGACCTACGAGTTGACTATGAAGAGATTGCTCCAGTGGGTAAGTTAAAACACTATTCGAGTCTTGTTCTCTTGTGGTGAATTTGGATTTGACTTTATTTCAGCTAGATGTCAAAAATGTGTTCTTGTATGGAGAGCTTACAGAAGAGGTATACATGTCTCTATTCCAGACTTTAATTCTACTACCTTCAGAGGGCAAGTGTGCAGGCTGCGAAAGTCCCTCTATAAGCTAAAGCAGTCTCCAAGGGTCTGGTTTTTCAAGTGCACAAAGGTGGTTGTAGGCAATGTTTTCACTCTGGCTCAATCAGATCACACACTCTTCTCCCGACATTCTTTCATTAGTCACGTAGCTATCCTTAGGTAACAAAATCCGAGCATTGGAGTGCTTGAAAGACATTCCTGTTATATCCTTTAAAATGAGGACTTGAGATCTCTCTGATACTTCTTAGGCATGGAAGTCGCTCGATCATCACGGGGCATTTGTTTATATCAACGCAAATATGTGGTTGATCTCTTGTCAGAGAATAATCCTCTTCTGTACAAACTCGTGGTTGTCTCTATGGATCTCAATGAAAAATTATTTGACATTTGTGTCTGTCAACAAAACTCACTACCATCGTCTTGTGGGAAAACTCATCTACCTCGTCATACTCGCCCCGACATATGTCATGCAATTGGTATAGTAAATCAATTTATTCACGACCCCTATGAGAAACAACTTCAATTTGTCCACCAAATTCTCCGCTATTTAAAAGGCACACCGGGCTCAGGTTCGCTTTTCTCTCGATACATCTATCGGTCTATTGCTATTTATACAGATGGGGTCGATTCATGATCGACATTCCACATCGTGGTATTGCTTGTTTGTATGGGGAAATCTTATCGCGAGGAAAAGCAAAAAACAATCTACGATTATCTGGAGCAATGCTGAAGCTGAATTTCGGTCTATCTTTGGGGATTTGTGAAGCCCCCTAGTTACGCATCAATATCCGTGAACTTCGTATGTCAACCTTCATCACGTTGTAGCTATTCTATGATAAAAAAACCACCATCTGCATTGCTCACAATCCAGTACAGCATGATCGTACCAAACATGTGAAGATTAACAGACACTTTATTAAAGAAAAGATTAAGTCTAGGAAAATTTGTGTTTTGTTTGTGCCCTCCACTCGTTAATATTCTCACCAAAAATTTTTCTCGTCCTTTGTTCGATGAGTTCAAATCCAAGTTGAACATAATTGACATTTATGTTTCAACTTGAGGGGGAGTATTAGATTTATGATGACAATATATAGTCATTATTACCTATTATTAGTTTTTATTCCCTCATTATATATTTCTTATTTATTTTATTTCTTTCCCATTTATTTTATTTGATTTTATTTCATTCCTATTTATTTTATTGTGTTTTATTTCTTTCTTCTATCAATAAAATTATGTTGCTCTATTTAGGGCTGTCAAAACGGCTCGTTGTTTGCAAACAGCTCATGTTCGGCTCGTTCGCTAAGTTAACGAGTCGAACACGAACAACACGAACCAATATTTGTTTGTTCGTGTTCGGCTCATTTTGGCTCGAAATATTACTAATCAATTAAAAGTATTAATTAAAAACTTTGAAAAAATTAATTGACTATAATGCTACAAAGATTTATAATCAATTAAAGGTATTAATTATGAATATATAATAAAAATTATTAAAGTAGATTCAAATGATGTTTTAAATCTTACCCCAATCCTTAACATCTTATGATTACGTGATTGTTGACCTCATTTTTGTGAGGTCTTTCCTTCTTATTACTAGAGCCTAGGATCTAGCTCTAGGAGTTTCCTATTGACTATCTTAGAAAACCAGCATTGAAACCTGTCNTATTCTGCTTTATTTAGTTTTTATTTTTTTATTCAATTTTATTTCTTTCCTTTGTTGTGTCTTATTGTAATTGGGTTTAAATACACTTCTTCTATCAAAAAAATTGCGCTGCTCTATTCCAAATCTCATCAAAGTATCAGAGTTTAATCTTAGATCCAACAACCGCTGGCCTCCTCTGCTGATTCCAGCAGTTGGTGATTTCCTCTTCTGATTTTTTTCTGCTACAGTTTTTCCCTGATCCTGCTGCCATTTTCCTTCTACCATTTTTCCTGGTTCTACAAGCCGCAGGTTTCCTTCTGTTTCCAAGCAGCAGCCATATGGTTCTCCGTATGATTCCTGCAGCCGTTTTCCTTTGTGCCGCTCCTTCAGCCACTGCTCGACTGTTTTGCCTCTGCCTCTCAAATCACTGTTGCATTGAAGAAGATAGAAGGTTCTGATGAGAAGAAATGGCAGAAAATTCATTGTTTTCTGGATCTTCTTCATCTTTGTTCTCCTTTTCATCTTTGTTCTCCTTTTCAGCTGTTTGTCACGGATTAACTTATTTCAAGTCACTTGTACAGCTTTAGCGCTCTTCTTTGACACTAAATCGACCTAACCCTCACCATGCTTGGACTTTTAAAAACAAAACTCTCTTGGAAGAAGAATAGGAAGAAATATTGGAGAAAGAAACACTTCACTAAGAAAGAGTAATTACAATATTTGAATGCTTAGGAACCTTGGAGAGTTCTTGGATGGTTTCAAATGAGGGGAGGGATTCCTATCTATAGTTCCCTCCAAGTCTAAGCGAAATTTCTAGATTACATTAGAATATACTAATTTCTAGATAGTTCTACATTATTCGCTTATATGCATGCATAGCCCTAGATCTTTTGAGGTTATTCTTGAGCTCTCCTTGGAGTTTTTCTTTCTAATATTCTCTAGAATGCGGTGGAGTCTTCTAGAGCTACTTAGATTTCTCTCCTCCATCAGGTCTGTTGTAGAATCTTCCATCCCTTAGTTTTCTTGCCAATTTCTTGAAGATGACGGAGTGTGACACAGTTGCTCCTAGCAGCTTCTCTCAACCGGCTGATCTCAATTATGCCGCTGAAGCTTCCTGCTCTTTTCTCCTTCCAGCCCAGTTGTTTTTCTTCCGGCTGCTGATCCCATCAAGCTTCTCAAAGCCGACATTTCTGCAGGCCTTCCTGTTGTTTTTGCTGACTTGGTAATTAAAAAGTCACTGGCCCTCCGATCCCCTGTTTCTTCCTGCGAATTCACCGTAGTGTGGCTTCTTCCTGCAGCGCTGTTTTTCACCTCAGTGTGGCTATTTCCTGCAGGTTTTCTTACACACTCTTCTACAGCCTTCTTGCAGCTTTTCTGCATCGTTCTTGCACCTTACTTGCACTTTACTGTAGCATTATTGTAGATCTCGTGTATCCTTCCTGCAGTTATACGTCAATTGAAGACTTATAAATCCATCAATGTCTCGGAATCCGAGTCACATTTCTTTTAGCTCAGTCATAATCATCTTGAATTGTCCTCAACCCTCGTTCATGCCACCTCGGACCGATCACTCAATTTGTGTTTACTGTCACAAACCCAACCACCCTCGGGATAAGTGTTGGAAACTTCATATAGTAAATTAGCTTACAAACCTTCAGCCAAACCCTCTTCTACCAAAGGTCTCACGGCAACGTCCGAATCTACCACGATTCAACCAATGTCCTAATCTACCTGGAACATCCCGGAATCCTCCGAATCCCTGAGAAACCAGATGGAGCTATTGATCAAGCTACTTGGAGCACATCAAATCTCTACGAGTCCATCANCGAAGATCAAAAGATTGGAAATAGATTTAAAGTAAATGGACACAGATTAAAACCATATTTTAAGGGTAAAAGACCAAAATNACATCTTATGGCTACGTGATTGTTGACCTCATTTTTGTG
This sequence comes from Phalaenopsis hybrid cultivar, assembly GCA_002079205.1. Lineage (NCBI taxonomy): Eukaryota > Viridiplantae > Streptophyta > Magnoliopsida > Asparagales > Orchidaceae > Phalaenopsis > Phalaenopsis hybrid cultivar. The sequence goes on from JXCR01147202.1 coordinate 51,645, forward strand.
ATGTCTTTCCTTCTTCTTACTAGAGCCTAGGATCTAGCTCTAGGAGTTTCCTATTGACTATCTTAGAAAACCAGCATTGAAACATGTCCCCTTAGAAAAACACTTCTTAGTTTTCTATGATGTCTAGCCTTTATGGTCTCAAAACCATCGTCTTATGGACGAGCGCTTAAGGGTCATTATGTGGAGACTCAATGAGAAGTTCCCAATATGACCTCAAGCCCTAGGAAAACCTCCTCGCGACTTTATCGTCACACACACACACCAAATGCACAAAATTCACTAAGTCACACGAGATAGGACTTCAATTAAGCTCAAAGGATGGGTGAAAATGCAAACTTCTCCAAACGACATTCGATGACAAATTGAATTGCTTAAATGCGTCTGGGACACCAATTTTAGTAGAAAAAACACTCATATTATCATATTTCCGACACGAGAAAATTTGCACGTAAATCAATGAATTCGTCAAAACGACATCCGACGGTGAAACAGACCGTGCCAGCGCGTCCTGAACGTCAGAATTACCCAAAAATGATATTAATTTTGTTATGTTTAGACGCACGAATAAAACACAAATTAAATTTTTATTTTTCAAAATATTNGACGCACGAATAAAACACAAATTTAATTTTTATTTTTCAAAATATTAAATATTTTTTTATAAATTTTACCCCTAAATTATAATCACATTAATCCCTAAACCCTATTTACCCCTTCGCCCACACGCTTAAACCCTTGTTCGAGCCATCTCAGGGCTCGATCCCGCGGCTCGTCTCCCTCTCGTCCGTGTGCCCTAGTTCCACGGTGGATCCACGCGGCTTTCCTTTGCCGATCTTGTTCGCGGCTCATCTCCTCAAGCTTCCCCTTGACTTTTCGGCTCTCCAATCGCAAGGAGGTGAGCTGGCCGACGCTTCTCCTCGAGGTTGTACGCTCTCCCTCTTTATTGTGTTGATTCTGTCCCTCTTGTTCTATTCGGCAATGAAGCGATGGTTGGTGGCTGATTCTTCCCCTCTCTTCTCTGCCCATAAAAAATTTCTTAGATTCTTTGTGTTGGGTTGTTGAAAATTTTTGGAGAGAAAGGAGAGGCTATATTTTTGCTGTGGGAGGCTCTAGGGAAGAAAACTCTTCTCTAAAATCTGATTCTCGTGCGCTTGGAGTGTGGGGTGTTCGTGGAGTGCTCTTTACTTTGCCGAAAATCCTCTCTAAGCTATACTTTCGGGTGTCTGTGGTGTGGAGCATTCGTGGNCTGTGGGAGGCTCTAGGGAAGAAAACTCTTCTCTAAAATTTGATTCTCATGCGCTTGGAGTGTGGGGTGTTCGTGGAGTGCTCTTTACTTTGCCAAAAATCCTCTCTAAGCTATAAATTCGGGTGCCTGTGGTGAGGAGCATTCGAAGTTGTCGTTTCTTGAAGTCTTTAGGAGGAACATTTCTCTTGGAGTGGTTTTCTTGAAATTGTCTTTCATTTTTTTTATCTTAAAACTGTTGAAAAGAGGTATTCTTCCCCTTCTTCCTATTCTATTTTATTTAGGATGGCATTTTGAGGCATCTCTATCCTCTTACGAAAATTAATGGAAGCATGGTTTAGTTTATTCTGAAGCTTAAACATTGATACATGATTAGATTCAGTAAAAGGAAAGCATGTATGGGTTGCCTCTATTCTTTTTGCTTGAAATACTTGGAAACATTATATTAGTAGCTTGGAAATGAAGTTGGCCCTCTAGAAATGCATGTTAGGAGAAATTATCAAAGCTTTTATCATTGTTATTCATGCTTAGAATAAATGTTGGAAAAAGATGTCTCTAAAAGGATTTATTCATGTTTACCTATTGTCTATCATCATTTGATACAAAAGTTGGAACCCTCTTATCTTATGGCTCGGTTTAGCCTCTATACTACTCGGTTTTGTCCATCTTGGGTTCGGTTTTATTTGTGCAGGGTTGGATAAATGCTGAAATCATTGTTCTTATCTTTGCCCATAAGCTGGGCTCGGTTTTGGATCATTTTAAAATATGCAAATAGATGGAATTCGGTTTCAAAATTTTCTCTAGTGGATGTGGTTTTGTTTTTGCCCCTGTGTTGGGCTGGGTTTTACCCCTTTGCTGCTCGGTTTTTGTCCCTTCTTTGGGCTCGGTTTTAGTTCTTTTAAAATGAGTAAATGCTGGAAATATTTTTGTTTGCTCGCCCATGTGACTGGACTTGTTTTACTCCTGCGTTGGACTGGGTTTTACCCCTTTGTTGCTCGGTTTTTGTCCCTTCTTTGGGCCCNGGATGGTTCTAAAAGGATTTATTCATGTTTACCTATTGCCTATCATCATTTGATACAAAAGTTGGAACCCTCTTATCTTGAGGCTCGGTTTAGTTTCTATACTGCTCGGTTTTGTCCATCTTGGATTCAGTTTTATTTGTGCAGGGCTGGATAAATGCTGGAATCATTGTTCTTATTTTTGCCTATAAGTTGGGCTCGGTTTTGGATCATTTTAAAATATACAAATAGATGGAATTCGGTTTCAAAATTTTCTCTAGTGGATGTGGTTTTGTTTTTGCCCCTGTGTTGGGCTGGGTTTTACCCCTTTGCTGCTCGGTTTTTGTCCCTTCTTTGGGCTCGGTTTTAGTTCTTTTAAAATGAGTAAATGCTGGAAATTTTTTTGTTTGCTCTCCCATGTGACCGGACTTGTTTTACTCCTGCATTGGAATGGGTTTTACCCCTTTGCTGCTCGGTTTTTGTCCCTTCTTTAGGCTAGGTTTTAGTTCATTTAAAATGAGTAAATGCTAGAAGTATTTTTGTTTGCTCTCCCATGTGATTGGACTTGTTTTACTCCTGCGTTGGACAGGTTTTACCCCTTTACTGCTCGGTTTTTGACCCATTCGTTGGGCTCGGTTTTGGTTCTTTTGAGATGAAATTATGTTGGAAATTAATCTCCGTTTTTGGCTCATTTGATGGCCTTGGTTTTAGATCTTTTGGAATGGTTAATGCTGGATATTATTTTTCATGGTTTGCCCTTGTGCTGGGCTCGGTTTGCCCATTTTTTGGACTCGGTTTGGGCTCCTTTTGATGATTTATGTTGGTTGAAATCCTTTGTTGTTTTGGAACATTCCTTGGGCTTGGCTTGCCCCTGTGCTAGGCTCGGTTGACCCCTTTCTTGGGCTCGATTTGGGCTCCTTTTGGTGATTTATGTTGGCTGAAATCCCTTGTTGTTTTGGAACATTCCTTGGGCTTGGCTTTCCCCTGTGCTAGGCTCGGTTTGACCCCTTTATTGGGCATGGTTTGATTGGGGTCTCCCCTTTAATGCTCCTCTTCCTAAGATTTTTATTGGTAATCAAGTTTGTCATCCAAAAATGCATGAATTTCAATAGTTATCACTATGTGGGAATGTTTAGTTTGAGCATTGTTATGTCTTATGGGATGAAAGTGGGTTCGATCTCAATGATGTATAATAGTTTTTGCATTCACTCTCTTATGTATGTCAAATATAATACAATGGTAGTACTTATGGTGATTTCTTTATGCTGCCTTTGGGGCTTTCTTCTTGGCCCTTACCCGTAGGTCTATGCTGCCTTTGAGGCCTTCTTCTTTACCCCTACCCGTGGGTTTGTGTTGTGTTGGGTTCCTCCTTGCCATATGTGGCCGTGAGCTTCTTATTGGAGGTTTGGCTGCCCTATTTCCTGGTCTTACCCGTGATCCCTGTTCCCTTTCCTGGTCTAACCCGTGAGCCCCTACCCTCTTTTCTGCTTTACCCGATAGCCTTACTGTTGATCTCTTCGTGGAATAAGTTGGGTTGATAGTCATCCCTCTCTGTGGCCTCTGGTTGTGAATATTTATATGGTTCTATATGGCTAATTTCATGTTTATGCGAAATGAAAAGCTTTTAATGAAGGTTGGATTTAAATGATTTTGATATTGGCATGATTTTCTGGAAAGCTAGAAGGTTGCCCCCTCTATTAATTAGTCTCTCTTATTTTGTGACATATAAAAGGCTTTTATAGCTTTATTTCAGAAAATCATGAATTTGATATAAATTGAATTCATGAAGGGTTTGGAAATTCATAAAATTGTCATTTGGAAAGGATACCCTTCCTGGGTGATCCAATTATAAAAAGTTGAGAAAATGATATCCTTCTTGAATTGGTCTTGGACTCTCTTTTTAGATCTTTTTTATATAACTTTGAAGATTGCTTCACCCTTATTCCTTTGATCTTTTGAGTGGGTCAATTCCTCATCTCTCCCATCCCCATTTTTATTATTTTCTTTCATTGCTTCTTAGTTCGGTTTTATGTGCTTATGTCTGATACATAAGTGCTCATGTATAGCATTATGTTATATGTGAAATCATCAAGCAATGTCGCAAGTAAGTCGGTTTTGTTTTGGGGTTTAAAGCGATGATGACAAAGGCACGCCGGTAGTAAAGCAGAATGATATCTCATCCTACAACACCAGGACTTAATTCTGGGACCTGATGAACTGTATGATGAAAGTATCATTCACCGACATAAGACTAAAGGGGGACCCGTACCTTCTTAGGTTGTTGGTAGTCCTAGGCCCGATGACGTGATCAACTTGTGGAAACCTATATTTTCTTTTAAAATTGATAAAACAAATTGATAAGAACGGATACAATATTTATAAAAATGTTTTCATTACAAAATTAAAAAAAAAATTTATAACTTTTCTTTTGTATGCTTGAAAAATATGTGCATGCTAAAATTTAAATTTTAAATATGTTACAATTGGGTTGTCCACTTGTTGATTACCGATTCTGGGCTAAGGAATACCCTCCTAAGTTAGGTTTAGTAGGATATCCTTCTAGTGGAGTGGCGGGTTTTATACATCTGGGTGACCGAGTAGTTTTCGACGACCCTCGAGTACAAATATATAATTTTGAGCATAGCCCCGACCCGAGTGCTTGCGGTCCCCTCTTTTCGGAGTTCAATATGCTAAACTGAAATTGCCATGTTATGTTAAGATTTACTAGAACAATCCGTTTTCAAAAAAAAAAAAAAAAGAGAGAAGAAAAAGAAAGAATGGAAAAGAACATGCTTGTACTACAACAACATCCCACAAAACCGGGTTGGTAACATGCTTACTTGTATTGAAATGATAAAAATGCTTAGCAATACGTATTGCCTTGTACAAAATAAAAAGGAATTACATAAGCAATTACTTGCACCCAGGCAAGAAGCCTGTCGAGTTCCTAAATTCTTTTTAGGACCTTATAGCTAGAACAAGATATTCATTTAATGATTGACAACCTGTCAATAAATTTACCAAGATCTTATAATTTCCATTAGAAATGAGGTAGTATATGACTTGGACGTTGGAGAATATATTTAATTGAGCATAACCAAACAAGTAAAAAAAAACCTCTGAATTCTAGGTCTAGAACAGCTCCTAGGAATCCTACTGAGACATCCAATAGGAATGCAGTTCGATTTAAAAATCATAAAAGAGAGCACATTCAAAATCAAGGAAAGGCCCAAATCATGTTCCTAGATTACTGACAATTTTAATGTTGAATATGATTTAGAGAACTTATGACATTAAGCATCACAATTTAATAATGTCCCCTTAGCCATCATTAGAAGTGCGAATGTTACTAGTTCCGATTCAAAAGATTGGAGAATGACAAACATATTTTAATTTTATGCAACCTGCAATGATAAAAAATGTAGACTAATCATAGATAATAGCAATATTGTAGGTGTTCTTTCTACACAAGCCATAAGTAGGACTAATATAAAAAACAAACTACACCCAACTCCATTTCACGTAAATTGAATCAACATGACCCGCCCTCCTGTCACCACTAAATGTTTAATGCCAATTTAGATGTGAAGTTATGAAGATAACATATAGTGTGATATTATACCCATGTGCATAGCACACCTTCTCTTAGACAGGCTATAGTTGTATGCCATGGATGTAACATATTATGAGAAAGGCAACAATTATGCATCCAAACATAAAAATAAATAATCAAATTTTACCCTATATAGCCAGCAAACAAGGTAGCCCNGCTGCAAGGGAGTGCGGCGAGTGCGAGAGAGAGAGAGTACCGACCGAGTTAACCGCAACTTGGCTATGAGCTGAACGTTGGGACCAGGGACACTCGATTATATTGTTAGTAAATAACTAAATATCGTTAATTGAGATTTTTAAGCAAATTTAATAGAGCTCCCAACTCCCTACTCAACTAGGCTGCGTAAAGATGTAATTTTTCAAATTGATTCGTTTTTTCTAAGAAAAAAAAAACTAAAAATCGATTATTTTTTTAAATTTGAAAGAGGACTACACCATCACCTTCCAATGGGCAACATGCTTTATCCTATTTTTTTAAAATTTTGGCAATTTCATGGGTAATATGAGAAAAGCTATTTTATTATTATTAGAAAATGGTATAAATTTTTCTAGTGAGTAGATTTCAATGAGTTTTTTATTTTTTTTAAATTTGTGCACTGTAATAAAAAGTCAAATTTTAACTTTTAATTAATACAAATATAGTCAATAATTAATTTTAAAATTTCAGAAAATGATAATATTNCAAAAAAAAACTCTCTTTTCAAAAATTGGATTTAAAATCATTGAAAGATGAATGCTTTCAGCGGGTTTCTTTGTCTGTAAAATANCACCCATGTGCATAGCACATCTTCTCTTAGACAGGCTATAGTTGTATGCCATGGATGTAACAAATTATGAGAAAGGTAACAATTATGCATCCAAACATAAAAATAAATAATCAAATTTTACCCTATATAGCCAGCAAACAAGGTAGCCCCACATAAAACTCTTCAAATATTCAGCCTGTAAAAGCATCCAAGGAGACTCATTAACCTTGAACTATTGGTATTTGACCCCCTTACTGAATGATGCTTCAGACACTTCTAATTAAAGAAAAATTAGGTTTAAGACACTTTAGATGGTCTTAGTGTTCTTGTTGTTGAGTCTATCTTTCCAATGATCTTGTTGTTGAGTCTATCCTTCCAATGAAGGAATGGATGATGATGTTACATTATCCCATAAGTTTCATATATATGTTATGGCCTCCATCACTTATTATCCCTAGAATTTTCTCGTTAGCTAGCATTTTTTAGGTGTTTTGACCTTCCTGTTTTAGTTGAGTGGCTTTCCCCTGATTTGCATGTCGTTGCATTCTCTGTCATGTTATTTATCTAGTAATTAATCACTGGCATTTTAGGCATTTGACATCAATGATTACAAGTGCCTCCAAGCTATTTTCCACCCAAAAAAAAGAAGCCTTGCAAATATACTGCTCAACGATATAGTTGAGCTCGCAGTCTTGTCCCCACCTATTTAGATATAAAATACTGTGTTGTATAGGACTATGAGACCAACTTGATATTTTCAAAGCTTGTCTCCTAATGACCTATTGTGATGGTAGACAACAGTAGGAGCGATTTTTCTTGAACTTAAAAAAATATATTTTTTCCTTTTAAAATTATATAAAAAGTAAATAATTTATTTGCAACCCTTAAAAATAGTGAATATTTGTATCATCTTCTATTCTAAATCCTATAATTTTAAGTGAATATTTGTATCATCTTCTATTCTAAATCCTATAAAATCCACTTTGAGGATCTGAGAGATATTCATTTNCAATCACTGGCATTTTAGGCATTTGACATCAATGATTACAAGTGCCTCGAAGCTATTTTCCACCCAAAAAAAAGAAGCCTTGCAAATATAATGCTCAACTATATAGTTGAGCTCGCAGTCTTGTCCCCACCTATTTAGTTATAAAATACTGTGTGTTGTATAGGACTATGAGACCAACTTGTTATTTTCAGAGCTTCTCCTAATGACCTATTGTGATGGTAGACAACAGTATGAGCGATTTTTCTTGAACTTAAAAAAATATATTTTTTTCCTTTTAAAATTATATAAAAAGTAAATAATTTATTTGCAACCCTTAAAAATAGTGAATATCTGTATCATCTTCTATTCTAAATCCTATAAAATTCACTTTGAGGATATGAGGATATTCATTTTCCCTCAAGGCTTTGATTTTCCTCTGTAAAGAAACAAAAGAATAATGTACAATAGGCATAATTATGAGTGACAATCGAGCCTCATTGTTCTTGTTTTGATTTACTAGTTTTCCTTCAAAAGGAAGGTCGATAGTCCTTGCATTTTTTGCCCAAAGATTAAGGTTGAGTTCTGATCTTCTACTTAAAATATGTCAATCATCCCCAAACTCAACATCCAATGATAGAAAGATGGAGGTTGATGTGATGGCTCAACATAAACCGGGTGATGTGAAGTTTGATCAATTTTTAATGATCCAATGTGTTTTTGATATTTTGACCATACATTTTTTCATCGTAAGTTCCTTTTTTAATGATTTACTAGTTAGATTTTTTTTTATTTAAGAAAATATAATTCTTTCAAAAATTTTTATGTTGAAATCATGATGCCTTTGCATTCGACAAATTTCTACAACTAAATCATACTATTAAAAATTTTTAATTTTTATTTATATTGTGTACATAATGAGCTTATTCCATGATTTTTATGCTAAAATATTGCAATTTATGTATAAAAATATTCCAAAATGTGACTTATCGATTTTGTCCTTTCCTTTATTAAGGAATTTAAGAAATTTTTATGATAGGCATGTGCGCTAAAGTTAGATGAATTTTTTAGTGGACACTCCCCTTAATGACATCATGCTCTCCCCCCAAAAACTTATAGAAGATGAGCAACATGGCAATAGTTGGTGACTTGTTCAGTATCAATAGTGATGCCCTGGCAATGCTTCATAAAACGTTTGATTTGCCCAATGCTCTAATGCATTGCAAGGCTAAGGCCAATGCAAGTGACTTTTCTTGAGCTAAACATCCTAGGACTCTTCCCCAGCTTTTAAGGACAATGCAAAGAGTAGGCGAGCAAAGGAGGTCTTCAATGACCCTGATAGTGCGAACACTTCATATTTCTTTTCCCAACGTATTGCTCACCTTTTTGGATGTAACGAAAAAGCAGTAACTTAACCACAATACTTAGCCATCCTAGTTGCATACACCTTTAATCATTATTAATAAATTACTATTTTGTTCAATTTTTAGACAAAAATATTTTTAAAATTTTCATGTCCTTGTCCATTATTGCATGGTTCTTCATTTGCTTCTCTTCATGTAGCATGTTGAGCTATGGGAAAATAGACTGTATTGTCCTAGAGGCTAGGGAATTGCCTTTGATCCTTACTTAGAGAGCTTTGTTTGATTTCAATCAAATTATGGTGTTAGGAGCGAAAAACTACATTAGCCAAACCCTTGTGTTAGAGAGATTGAAATTTTTTAGAAATTTTCTCCTAGAGGAGACCCAGCCCTTTAAACATCTTAGAGAAAGTCAATTAAACATCCAAATTTTACTAAAGTGAAACAATTCAAACTAGTTGGAGCAAAACCTTTAATGTAATGGTGAGAAGATAATGCCCTCAAATAAAACATAGTGGATTTGATTCCTCAAATGACGGAGTTAGGTAGTTTCATTTAAGATGCTACACAGTGCACTTTTGTGGCTCAAAAAAAAACTCTCTTTTCAAAAATTGGATTTAAAATCATTGAAAGATGAATGCTTTCAGCGGGTTTCTTTGTCTGTAAAATAGGGTCGTAAATCCCATCTTGACCAATTTGATATTCCTCATTGAGAATAGAGTTAACAAAATTAGGCTCTACTAAGCTAGCTAGATCATCTCTTTACAAAGACAAAAGTTGACAAGACTGATACCCTAATAATATTCAAGCAATAAATTTTAAATAAAATTGCAATTACACTTCTATTGGAGAATTCTTATAACAATATACCAACAGTATCTGATGAATTTTTTGAGGTATCATCGACTATAATTTGCATTTATTGTATCATTTTACTTCCATCCGAAACCTAAACCCTCCAAAATCATGTGCCTACAGTATTCTTGCGGTAGCTCACTATTTTGAGCCACAATCTTACTTAGGAAGTAATGCTTATACATCCACTTTTTTTTTTTTTAATAATTAATATGTGGTATTGAATCCTATGGTATCTACTTGATCTTCAATGACTACTGACTTAAAGAAAAAAAAATAAAGGTACTCTATCCTTCCTTTATTGTATAAAACTTTTAACTTTTTTCCCTATTATAATTTTATAGAGTTCAAAATTGTTCAATTAATTAAAATATACTAAAAAAAATGCATAAAAATAATTGATATTCGGCACATATTATGAGTTATTCATAACCAATACCACGGACAGAAGTTATGTTCGCCCTTAAAGACTTGGTCACTCCACAACTAATTATAATGAAAGTACAAACGCATACCATAATTTTTCTAAAAATTTAATAATGACCATACTTGTATATGAAAAACGTAAGCTAAAAAGTTATTAAAACAAATATTAAAATAAAAAAGTAACATCTCAATGATGATGCTAGAACGTGTAACATATAGGTTCGAAATAAAGCAAAGAATCCCAAGGTGTCAGGTTCAAGTGCTACCCCTACCCGAGAAGAAAAATAACATCACCAATAACCATGCCGCATACATATAGAGTTTTAAAACATACCAAACACAATTCTCCAACTAAGATAAATATCAATATGAATCCAATTTCTTATCAACAGTTACAATGCAAAACCATCATAAGTTACATAACTGATAAAAAGGCTACCATTCGACCCAAAAAAAAAATCATCATACCAACATTTCCAAGTTATTGGACTACCCTAAATTGTTCAGTATTCGTCGATTCCTTGTTAAGGTATTCAGATCATCTACATTCACTTAAAACATAACCGCGCAAATTTAAAAATTTGCAGACCAAAATCGCATGGAGCTAATAACCAAAAAAGCACATGGAAACACACAATGAGTTACGCAGCATCAAAAAGGATCAAAGCTATGAAAAACAATAATATTAACAACAGTAATAACAAAAAGGATCACCGGTGAAGGGCTTCCTTTTCACATGAGGATCGAGTTGATTACACCACCGAAGCCGGCAAGATTTTCCGGAACGCCCAGGAACACCTCTCGCGATAAGGCTCCAATTTCTGGGCCCAAACTTAGCAACAAGCCGGCTAAGAATGGCGTCTTCCTCCGGCGACCATGGTCCCTTTACTCGATCTTCTTTGGAAGCAGTTATCGACTTCATAACAAACCCTTCCGCTTGAGATCCGGAACACTCGATGGAGACGGAAGGGGAAGACGGGGGCGGAAGAGGAGGAGGAGAACAAGCAAGATTCTCCGAAGGTTGCGGAGGAGGAGTTTCGTCGACGGCCATGTGATCGGCACTGGAACCCATTGATGCCCAGTAAGCGCTGCAAGGGAGTGCGGCGAGTGCGAGAGAGAGAGAGTACCGACCGAGTTAACCGCAACTTGGCTATGAGCTGAACGTTGGGACCAGGGACACTCGATTATATTGTTAGTAAATAACTAAATATCGTTAATTGAGATTTTTAAGCAAATTTAATAGAGCTCCCAACTCCCTACTCAACTAGGCTGCGTAAAGATGTAATTTTTCAAATTGATTCGTTTTTTCTAAGAAAAAAAAAACTGAAAATCGATTATTTTTTTAAATTTGAAAGAGGACTACACCATCACCTTCCAATGGGCAACATGCTTTATCCTATTTTTTTAAAATTTTGGCAATTTCATGGGTAATATGAGAAAAGCTATTTTATTATTATTAGAAAATGGTATAAATTTTTCTAGTGAGTAGATTTCAATGAGTTTTTTATTTTTTTTAAATTTGTGCACTGTAATAAAAAGTCAAATTTTAACTTTTAATTAATACAAATATAGTCAATAATTAATTTTAAAATTTCAGAAAATGATAATATTGCATTATTATAAACTTTTAAATTATTAAGATAAGATAAAACATTATAACACATTAGAAAGATTTAAATGTTTTTTTTTCTATTTATTTCAGTTAATGAGTTGCAGTTTTTCTATCAAATTATTTGAGTTAATAAAATTCTAATATCTTATATATTCGAGCACTTCTCTACAAATGATTGTTTATAACCATGTCCCTGGATTTTGTATAACTGGCAGGAGTATATTAAATGAAATTAATTCACCAATTGCTTTACCAACCACCATAGTAAATTGATGTAATATTAGTTATGAGATATGATTAGTTTGATCAACCATCTCATCTGGAATATTTTTGAATGATTAGTTTGCTTGTCTGTAGCTATGATTCCACCAACCTTTTAAGAATATAGTTTGTTGAGTGACACATCTAGAATCTATCCCTACTAAACTAAACCTATGCTCCTCATCTGAAAATATATATATATATATAGGACATCAATCACTCACTGCCACGGGACAGTTCAGGCCCACCAGGTATTAAATTATTTAATTTTGTTTTACTAAGAGGGCTAAATTGTACACGTGACACATAATAATTGGAATCCTGATGTATTCCCTGATGCAATGTTTTCTCCCTTATCAGACCATCAAAAAATATATATTTTGATGATTTTATTTATGTGCCATTTCAATCCTTAGAAGGGTCTTGGTTCAAAATCCGCATTAAAATGACTAAAAATGATTGGTGATACATTATTCATCATCTCATTATTTTCAACAAAAGTGTCATACCAATCTGAGCAGCGGTTTATGTCGGGCGACCAAACGCAAATGGATCCGAAGAGCACTATGTTGAGCAGATATGTAAATACATAGAAGTTAAGCAGGTTCGGCGAACAGATGACGGAGCAAGGGAGCCACCACTGCAATACTGAGACTGTTCCCCAGTAGGGCGTACCTGAAAAGCATGATGACAATTTCAATGGTCCAGGAAATTAGTACTTACAAGGATTAGCAAGCAAAATTAACAAAATTAATTGCAACACATGCTTAAATGGGTAAGAAACGCTTATTTTCTGACAATAACAGTTTATCATTTGCAATACCAGGAAAAATTCCTCAAATAGCGACTTAAAAAAGTACTGATCATCAAATTCGAGCCACTCCCAGCTGCACCTTAAATTTGATTAATTAATCGAGATAGAGTTTAAATACGTGCTTAATTCTGTGAGTTTGAGTAAGCTCGCAATCCTATGAAGTCATGCTTGGGATTAGTAAAATGATATATATATAAATATCAATTAAGAGATGAAAAAAATATGAAGTGATAAAGTGATATTTATTAAAATGTTTTTCAAGCATTAAAAAGTTTTTTTTTTTCCAAGTATTTTATATTGAAGTAAAAAAATCGCAGAATTTTTTTAAAACAACATGAAAAATATTTTAGAGTTTATGAAGTATTATATTTATTTTCAATGTAACGTAGATATAAAATATATTTATTTTTACAAAGAAAGTATATGATTGAGAATGGTATATATATAAAATAGAAGAACTATCTTCGACGATGAAGCGAAAAATAGAACGAAAAAATTCACACTAGAAAATAATAACACAGAGGAACACAGATTTACGTGGTTCGGTAAATTACCTACGTCCACGGAGTTGCAGAGGATTTTACTACTTGAGAAATTTAAATCAGTCAATCGTCTCGACTTACAAGAGAAATTTCTCACTTCCTTGATCTCTCTTCTTCTCTCTCTACATCAAGATACACCGAAAAAGATAAACTTACAAGAGAAATAAACTCAATTTTTCTTCTGCCACAAACCACCAAGAAGAAGCCAAAGGAGAACAATATTCTTCTTCTTCTTTCTTCTTCCTTCTGCTACAAGGAACTACTGTTTACACTTCTCTTCCTCTATCTCATGGAAGTCTGAAGAAGAACACAAAATAACCGTGCTTAGAAACTGAAAGAGTTGTGCGATGCCTTTTATCGCGAACAGGAAGGGAGGCGCGACGATTCATGAACGTCAGTGTGAGTTGGCGAGAGCGGTTCGCGAACAAGAGAGGCGGGAGCGGTCGCGACATTTCGCGATCGGGGGAGCGGGAGCAGTCGAACCGAGCTCCAAAACTCAACAAATACATGATAACAAAAAATATATTACCATTATGCAACTGTTATTTCTTTTCCCCAATATGAGTTTGTGTAAGAAGAGATTGCAATCGAGTTTGTGTGGGGTAGGATGGCATGTAGGACTCAAATCGATATTGTATCTCTAGTCAATCTGTTCCAAATAAGATTTTTTTCTCTTTTTAGAAATGATATGTTCATGAACTCATCCTATAAATTCACATTTTGTGACACTCCATTGTCGATACAATTTTATGTCTGTATGCAATTCGTCGAGTGCGTGTCAATTTCATAAACTAATATGTTGGACCGTAAAATCTCATGATAGCTCATTTGTCTGAAATGAAGTTCAACTGAATGATGATCAATCTCTTCAAATTTGTTTAAGACAAACTTACATCCAGTACTACTAAAAAAGTTTTCTCCATGATCATAATATTTTTTTATAGTTTCATCATGTAATTTGAATAATAATTTATCACGATCTCTCGTCCAAATATGCATATAACAATGATATGCTCCGTTTAACGTCACTNTACAATTAATTATAATGAAAGTACAAATGTATACCATAATTTTTCTAAAAATTTTAATAATGACCATACTTGTGTATGAAAAATGGAAGCTAAAAAGTTATTATAAAAAAGTAACATCTCAATGATGATGCTAGAACTTGTAACATATAGGTTGGAAATAAAGCAAAGAATCCCAAGGTGTCAGGTTCAAGTGCTACCCCTACCCGAGAAGAAAAATAACATCACCAATAACCATGCCGCATACATATAGAGTTTTAAAACATACCAAACACAATTCTCCAACTAAGATAAATATCAATATGAATCCAATTTCTTATCAACAGTTACAATGCAAAACCATCATAAGTTACATAACTGATAAAAAGGCTACCATTCGACCCAAAAAAAAAATCATCATACCAACATTTCCAAGTTATTGGACTACCCTAAATTGTTCAGTATTCGTCGATTCCTTGTTAAGGTATTCAGATCATCTACATTCACTTAAAACATAAAACGCGAAAATTCAAAAATCTGCAGACCAAAATCGCATGGAGCTAATAACCAAAAAGCACATGGAAACACACAATGAGTTACGCAGCATCAAGAAGCGTGAGAAGTAAAAAAACAATAATATTAACAACAGTAATAACAAAAAGGATCACCGGTGAAGGGTTTCCTTTTCACATGAGGATCGAGTTGATTACACCACCGAAGCCGGCAAGATTTTCCGGAACGCCCAGGAACACCTCTCGCGATAAGGCTCCAATTTCTGGGCCCAAACTTAGCAACAAGCCGGCTAAGAATGGCGTCTTCCTCCGGCGACCATGGTCCCTTTACTCGATCTTCTTTGGAAGCAGTTATCGACTTCATAACAAACCCTTCCGCTTGAGATCCGGAACACTCGATGGAAACGGAAGGAGAAGACGGGGGCGGAAGAGGAGGAGGAGAACAAGCAAGATTCTCCGACGGTTGCGGAGGAGGAGTTTCGTCGACGGCCATGTGATCGGCACTCGAACCCATTGATGCCCAGTAAGCTGCAAGGGAGTGCGGCGAGTGCGAGAGAGAGAGAGAGAATACCGACCGAGTTAACCGCAACTTGGCTATGAGCTGAAGGTTGGGACCAGGAACACCCGATTATATTGTTAGTAAATAACTAAATATCGTTAATTGAGATTTTTATGCAAATTTAATAGAGCTCCCAACTCCCTACTCAACTAGGCTGCGTAAAGATGTAATTTTTCAAATTGATTCGTTTTTTCTAAGAAAAAAAAAA
>JXCR01147202.1:70636-121765 GCA_002079205.1 Phalaenopsis hybrid cultivar
GATGAAATCATAAAAATATATCATGATCCTAGAGATAAATTTCTTAATGGGATTGGATGGAAGTTCGTCCAAAATAGATTTAAGGAGATTGATTAACGTTCAATCGAACTTCATTTCATACAGATGAAGTATCATGAGATTTTACAATCCAACTCAACAATTTCTAAAAATGACAAGCTCTATAACAAATTATGTTCATATATAAAGTTATATCGATAATGGAGTACTACAGAAGATGAATTTATGTTGAATTTATATGATAAGTTCATGAACTTATCAATTCTAAAAGAAAAGAAGAAAAAATTCTAATCTGGAACTAATTGGCAAGATATACGATGTTGCTTTGAGTACTATAACTCCTATTACCTCTTGCAAACTAAATTATAATTTGATCTATATGAGTTATTGGAGGAAATAGAATAACAAAGTTGCATAATAGTAATATATTTTTTGTTATTATGTACTTTCAATTATATTTTGTGTTCGTAAGAATAAATAAATTTTGCATCCACTTTTTATTCAAAATAAAAAAAAAAACATTTTATCAACTCTAAAATCTTGTTACACTGTTTTAAAAAAATTGTGAGTTTTTAATTTTAATAGAAAGCACTCGAAAAAAATTTTCATAAATATCACTTTGACTCTTATTTTTTAATCCCTAATTGACAATTGTATTTATCATTTTATTAAGTTCAAGCATGACCTTCTAGGCTTGTGAGCCGGATCTAACTCAAAGAAATAAGCTAGAATTTGACCTCAATCTGGATTAATTAATCAAAGTTCAACTCAAGTTGAGGGTGACTCGAAATTTACTCATCTTGTTTATACTCATAAATCTAACCAATCTAACCATACACAATTTAGGGTTTCTTTGGGGCAGCTGATGATAAGTAGATTATCCTGACAATCTGATAATATGCAGATTATAAGGATAAGTTGGTTTGTTGTTTGTGGGAGCTTATGCAGAACAGCTTATTGGCAGTTGTTGTTGGATAAATGATCATTTTACCCATGTTTAGTGAAATTATTTGCAACAGAACTATATGAGCACAGAAATAGATAAGACAGAACACAGGTATTTCTGAAAAAGTTACCCACCACTTCAACTCACAAATAACTAGCATAAATATATATTAATAAATGTTCAATTAAAAGCATTCAGCAATATATATTAAAAAATCCTATTAAGCATTCAGCAACCCCATCATCCTCTAGAATCCTCGTCCGTTTTGAATTCAGCCGCTCCTCCGTGATCCAACCGCAGATGGGGCTAAAATTTCGGCCGTTGGAACGTTCATCCCGCCCCTCTCCTCCTTTTTCTTCAAAATCGTCCTCCTCCCCACGGCGCCGCCAATATCCTCCCCGCCTAAAGCCATCATCGTAGTTCAGCTATCGTTCCCGCCCTCCACCGCGCAGACAAGGCCGTTGTCCTCCGCTTCTTCTCCCACGCAACCCTCCCCATCTTTCGCGTCGCCTCCCTCCCCATCCGTCTTGTCGGTCCCCACATCCTCCACCATGTTCTCTTCTCACCCAATCCCTCCTCTCTTCTCTCCTGCATCATCCCTTCTTGCGCATCCCTTCCTGCGCGGCAAGAGCGATCAATCGAGGCAAGAGAGATCGGAGGAGAAGATAGAAGAAGGGCACGGGAGTAAAAATCCACTCGACGCTGATTCAAGACGTAGGTCGCGGGGACGCCGATCCAACGTGCGAACCAAAACTTTGTTCGACGTTTTGAAATCGCTAACCGCGCAAATAAGCTCCCCCAAACGCACCCTTAATTTCATTCATACATACACAATTTATCATACCTTTTTTTGTTAGTTTACTTGTATTTACAGATTCATTTTATAAGATGTTGGTGAGACTTGTAATGCTCTATGGGGCTGAATGTTGACCTTTAAAAGAGAAGCATAAAAACAAAGCTAAGTGTTGTTGAGATGAGAGTGCTTAGGTTGATGAGTGGCTTAACACTTAGAGACAAAATGTGAAATGAATATATCCGTGATAGGGTTGGTGAAGCTCCAATAGCAAACAAGACTAGAGTCGTCTTAGAAGGTTGGTCACAACAAACGTCAACCATCTGATGATCCAGTTCGGAGAGTAGATGTTTTAGATTTGACTTATAATAAGAAAGGCAGAGGTGAACCTAAAAAGACTTGGGCATATTGTATTAAAAATGGTCTTATTATATTAGAATTAAATGAAAATATGACAATCAATAGGACACAATGGATAAAAAGAATTCATGTAACTGACCCCACTTAGTGGGATAAAAGCTTCTTGTTGTTGTTGTATATTTACAAATTCAATTTTTAAATTAAAAATTAATTATTATGAAACAATCTTAATTGACGTTTTAATTTTAAAAAAATTAATTAAAATGCACCTAACAAGGGCGTTTTATTTTAAAAATATATTTTTTCTAAAATAAAACAAACCCACCAAGTGCATTTTAGTACCAGATTTTTTTTTTTTCTTGGCTGATTCCTAATGCAAAAACAATTAGTGTACACATTTCTTCTAAAAATTTGTCCAAGAAGTAGATATTAGCTAACCAAAGGGATCTATAAATAAGTTATTGTAAATTTTGAATTATAAAGTGTCATTTGCNTTAAGATATGTAAATACATAGGAATTGGGAGGTAGGTATATAATACCCCAAATAGAAAATAAGTTATGTACAATCATCAGTGCAAACGCATAGCATTAGAATCCAAATGTAAGGATACCCATGGCACTCCCCCACCTCTCTATCAAACTGTGGGGAACAGCAAATTTTTCCGATAAGTCTCCAGGCTCTTTGTCAGAAAAGTCCCGCTCCGATTCCATTAAAGACACAGATGTTTCCAGAAAATTCTTTACGGGTAGGCATGATAAGTAACATTGTTCTTTTACCTTCTCAGGCAGGCATCCATCCATCAGTGTTTCGTCCTCGGATGGTACATGTGGAGCGAGTGCATGGCATAATTGATAATTAAAAGATGGATTCTTAAAGCATAATGGCTTTCTTTTTGCCTAGGAAGAAAGAGCAGGTTAGCGCAATGGTTTTTCAAATTTACAACAAAAATATAGGTCCTTAAGAGGAACAAAAACAAGGTCGCTGGCTTTTGCACTGCAAATACAATAAGTCACCCGCACAATAGTTTCCATTGAAAATTATTAATGCAAACTCTTTAGATATCACGACAAAAAGGCATATCAACAGAAAAGTATTTAAGTTTTACCCAAGGGTTTAGGTTCCCAATGCAACTAGGTTGATATAATGATTGCCAAGCACATACAATTAATTAGAATCCATTGAATTTTTTCTCATTTTATGCATCTTATCTTAGGTTGCATCAGCGAGCACAGGACAAATAAGCGTCCTACATCACTAAAATGAAGAAAATCTAGACCTCAGGTTAGTACAAGAAGATGACCTTTCGAAAAATAGGTAGTCACGTTTGCATTACATTCAATAACATAAAACATCCAAGAGGAACACAATTGAAATCGAAATTCAAAATTTATTAATCAATTACTCCCCCATTACATGCATTGATATCCTCAGATCATAGAAACTCTATCCCAAAAACTTAAATCCATCTGAAAGAACAGAGATACAAGATACAAACCCTTAAAACTAGAAAAAACCGTGAGAAACCAATTCATTAACCATGGACATCACGTGCCCGTATTGTTTCCTAGATATGAACACAAGATCATGAATCCAAGACTCCACGTCCAAAGAATTTGAAGGCGGCAAAAACTATTAGTTATGATATGTACAATAACGAATCACCAAAAACCTGGGGTGCTTGCAAACTGCCAAAGCCCGTCAACCGAAACCAACTACAAAACTCTCTAAAACTCCAAAGACATGTCAAGGAAATCGGCTACCAACATCAAGATAGAATCACCCTGGGAAGGCAAAAGAGCTCAAAATTATCAATTCAATGGACTAACCAGCTGCAAGCAGTCATAATGGATATAAACTCAGTAAAAAATTCAGTTAAAAGCTTCCAAAGGAGCTACAAACCACCATCAAGTAGGAGAATAATAATTTTCATAACAGGGAACAAGTCAACAAACATGTGTCATTGAAAAGGATATACAAGGAAGTCCTATTAAAATAAACACCCAAACTACTAAAATGAAATCCGTCTTTCAAGTCATTTAAGATTGCATCGACAACTCAACGGTGATTATCATGAACCTCCATTAATACACTAATTAATGCAAACATAAGACTGACTAGCATGTATAACTAGCCATTAGACTAGTGATTTCTACTAGCAAANGAGTTCCCCAAAAGTTCGAATACACATAGGTTACACCCTAGGCATCCTATTGACTACTTCACGGGGGGTAATGAAACCTCCAGATCAGACTATCTGTCGATTACATCCTTATTACCAATTGCATTTGGGAGTGTTTGGGAGTGTCGACAAGCAACTTGGTGGTCTCAGCGAGCGCACCTTCACCTCGATGAGTAATCTCAAATCCAAATGGAAAATCAAACACCAAATTCATCAGGGCAAACTAAAATTCAAGCATGCCTAACCTTTAGGAGCGAAAGCTTCTCCAATCTGGGAGAAATCGCAGAATCAAACACAAAAAATACGAAAAACATTATGACAATGAACAATTCGGAAGAAGCTCAAACAAATAGAGAAAAGAAGAACAAAAACAAGTAAGAGAATATGCTTACAGAGTAAGAAGCTGGCGGAATCGGAAAGTTTAGAAAGAATGAGCAGCGCAATGAAGTGATGTTTTCCACGCTCCGACAAACACGAATGGCAATCCCGACGGGATGAAAGGGAGGGCGGAGAGCGGCGGGATAAAGTGAATGGGCATTTACATGCACAATTGACACTAAACAATTTTTATGTATTATACTTTTATATATCTAAAATCTTAACATTCATATTTACGTGCATACAGCTAAATTCTTCAGCATCATCTCCTTAAATTTTCAGCGTTTAAATGATATATTACCTTATTAATACACACAAATAAAAATAAATATATAAAAAAATATCAAAAAAATTTATGTGAAAAATTTAAAGTGGTAAAATCACAAGAGTTGGATCAATTTAAGCTATTTTCACTATGTTAATATAGATCTATTTTTTTACCGGCCCTCGGATGGTAGAATGTAATATTTATACATGTGGGATGTGAATTCGTTGCTGGTTGGAAAGAAATGATGGAGATCTTGCCGAGTATCGAGCAACGGTGGTCGTGGCCTGATGGCCATGGTCGAGTAGTGGTGGTCTGACGATGGTGACCGCCAAATGAGGGCGAGCGGGAGGGCGGTAGTTTGACAGACAAGTTTTTAAAAAAAAAAAAAGTTGCAATTTGATTTTTTTTTAATAGCCAACGCGGGGGCACCACCAAAAATGCCAGAATTGTGTCGCTTGCTGGGAAAGAATTTGGGACTAGTGCTGAGGCGTTGTATACCTCGGTGCGCACCACATAGACTCCACAACATAACAATCAGTGACTAATGCAAGGGAAAAGTTGTGATGCACTAGACTTCTTTTCAAAACAAGAGTAAGGCCAGTAAGGGTCTGANGTGTATCCATCACACGACAATGTTCTTTTAAATAATGGAGGTTATTAATATGCTGATATACTTCAGTTCTGGACTAAATAAAACTGGTCTATTTGGCATTGTGCAGAGCAAGTAATGCTAGATTTTCCGATAACCAATAAAATAAAACAACAAAAGAAACATTATAATAGCGAGGGAATATTGAAAACTAGATAACCCCAAGGTATTGAAACCTGGAAGGGCCGATGTCCAAAGTTGTGCATGTACACATCGTTGGCTAGATCATTGATGTCGAACGCCTCTACTACCTTCCCATGAATCTCAGCCCTCATTAGAGAGTACCTCTACAATGGAATAACAGACCAAAAAAAAGTTTTACTATAAAAGATGAAACCAAGCCAATTTCAAATATGGAATAAATTGGAGGATAGAGGACCGTTACAATCAGGTTCATGCTTACCATACCACCGATGCTACTGTAGAATTCAAGAATTTTCCAGGGGCTTTCTCTAATGTGCTCTGTCATTACTTCATCTGCTGGGAACGCACAACTAAAACGAAGTAAAACAGAAAACTGAAACGGTTTGGATCTGGAAACAGATACAAAGGGGTTGAGTTCAAGAGATTCCAAAAAGAAAATTTTCAAGATTCAGAAAAGTGAATGAATTGCTATATGAGCGATCAATGATTTTACAAATCAATATGGTTCAGACCCAGAAACAGAGATTAAATTGAAATTGCGAATGACCAAATTATAAATTATAATTTAAATGCATGAGAAAAATACTAATTAAGTTCACTGAAAGTTTCAAAAGCACTCATGCTCTTGTGCTGTGGTCCGTTTTCTTCTCGCTCTTCTGAAGCTTAAGAAAGCACAAGTGGCAAAGAATTTGAAGGAAAACTATGTAATTGTACTTAGGGCTGTCAAAAAAGCTCGTTCTTCGCGAACAGCTCNATATTATTTATATAATAATATATTATATATATTTATGTATAAGTTTAAATCATAACAACTCATGTGACAATGTGGTTAGTGCCTTCTTCTGTATATATTTGATCCAGGTTCGAATCCCATATTTTACAACTATTTTTCTCAATTTAAGTTTAACGAGCCAATTTCGAGCCGAACACGAACACAAATTTTTAAATCGAGCCAAACACAAACACACTGTTCACGAGCCGATTTCGAACACGAGCCCAGCTTGAGCTCGCTCAAGCTCGGCTTGTTTACAGCCCTAATTGTACTATAAATTTCCCCTAGATAGCAATTTGAACTATACATGATTTATATTACATCGGGCGGATTGAGGTTTCCCCAATGATTAATTACATCTCGGGCCCAATGCTCAAGAACACTCTCTATTAAAGATAACATTGCGCCTTACAATGAGGGATCAATTGGATTTTATTTTTGGTTTCGAGCATGATTGAAAATGGGTGATCAACCAGATCAGATCCATGATTCCTTCACTCAGTTCAATATGTTGGATCCAATCTATTAACGGAGAATCAAAATGACACATTATACAGGAGCCTGATTAGCAACCATAGGTTGCCTCCTATCAGATATCTCAAATAGGTTGATGTGGTACTCACAATCTTTGGTCAGAAGTAGGGNGCACTCAGGAAACAGTACAATTTAATTGTCTCAAATTTTTTGATACTTTTAACATGAATTTTGGGGCTCAATTTGAGGGTTGGCATATCAGTGTAGCAGAGTCCGGACTTACAATTTGATCACAGTGAAGCCCAGAGGATCTGATCGGCTTCATTTAGTTAAATATTTATAGCAATGAGGTTTAAGATCGCTTTAAAGCTCAAAGATTTGCACGTTGGCTCTATAATAAATCCAAACCAACAACCCCAATCAAAAGAAAAGCCTGGATGGATCTATTCAGCTTGGCTTGACTTTACATGGTTTGCATTGGTTTAACTTGGCCTGAACTATTCAGTATTTTGGTGTTTTATTGAAATTAAGACATAAACATCTTGACAAGCATCAAATTATTTTAGTAAAAGTCCATTGGCATCTTAGTGGGTGCTATGGACAGCTCTGCGAGCAATAGCGAGTGCACTGATAAAAAGTCAAGTGTAAGAGCAAAGTGCCAAGTAAACATATGGATAAATAAATTAGCATCTTGACAAGCATCATGGACATGAAATTGCTACAGATCCCAAATCCGTAAACTAATGGAGTGGCTTGGACAAGTATTCAAGATGCTCAATGGTTGTCCTGGCAAGTACAATATATGCCTTGGCGAGTACATGGTGTGTTTTTTCTGCCTTCAATAGTATCTGAGTGTCATGGTGAAAACATTGGTGGTTTTAGACAATGCACTTTCATCTCAGTGGGTACCTTAGTGACTCAAAATGGGACTGTATTGCAGCAATTGGGTGATCATAGTAGATTTTACTTTCTCCTTCTCTGTTTTCATCTATTTTCACCTTTTGTTTTCCCGTGTTAGTAAGACTTTGGCATAATTCGTGGACAAAATCAAATCAACAACATTGGCAAAAATGAGCATGCTTTATTTCTTTTGATTCACTTCATTTCAACAAGCTTTATTTCTTAATAATTTAAAATTTCACATTTGATTTTAGTTGGCTTCAGTCCATTTGTTCTATTACAGATTTAGAGGTTTAGTTTTGATTGCTTTTTCACAAAATATATCTGATGCAGTCCTGTTTGAAGTGTTTAAGGTATCAATGCTTGAGATATGATCGAACATGAGGGTGGCATTAAGAAGCAGTTTAATTGTTAGCAAGAAAAAAAGAAAGGGAATTTTCACGCCATTGGTAAGGATTTTGAAGAGATTTTATTATACAATTTATTCTTTTTTATTTTTCACATAAATAGAGTTCCTGAATATTACACTTCCATTATAGCACTGCCTAAGTTTACAGGGAGGTGATTGATTATGCTTTAACAATTGGTTGTAAAAAAGATTCAATCTTTACTTTCTCCACTGCACTTTAGCGAGCCTAGCTTCCTGTTGCATTGGAGTGGTAGGCTCAAGGCTGCTTTCAATGGGGCGGGAGAATTCATGAGGCATGTTTTAGACATGTGAATCAAGAATCAATGGAGGCTCATGGAGACTCAACTTAAGGCATGTACATGTTAAGCAAACCCTCCCTTATGGTTGAAGGACAAATTCACGGGGGCTCCATAAGGCATGTACAGTGTAAGTAAGCTCTCCCTTAAGATTGGATGAAGTAACTCATGAGGACACCGCTTAAAGCACATACACCATAAGCAATATCTCCCCTATCTCTAGAGTACAAGGAAGAAGGGTTTATGCATGTGGTGTCTACATGCCTTATTTCTTCCAACCAACCAACAATCCTCGCAACAAGGAAAAGAATGTCGTGTTATATAGAGAAATGAAGAACAAGCAGCGGCAGCACCATCATGTGCTAGCCAATGTGCATGCCGCTACAACCTATTGATCAAAATAATAGAACGCCATTCAATATGGCAGCAAGGGCTTTGGAATATGATGTTGTAGAGTGAGACACCTATCACGGGGATCAAATGTACCTTCATGTGACAATACAAGAGTGGGTCGTGATTTAATGACTGCACGTTTTTCATTAAATGCCTTGGCATAAACTAGAGGGATGAACTATAAGATCAATCATCAAGAGTTGAATGCCCGAATTTTAGGAGATTTTACTTAAATCAAGCTCCATTGGACTAGGTTTGAGTCAACCAACAATCGAGTTGACCTATAGTCAGTGTGTCAAGTGCAATTCATGGGTTGAACTTGTCAGAAGAAAAGAGCAAAACATAGATGATTATGTAAAGGGGTTCTATAGGTTTTGGATGTTTGTTGAGGAAAGACATGTAGATTTAGATGAATTTGAGCTACCTCAGGTTCTTGTTCCTCCAATTGGCTAAAGGGATAATGGCCTTAGTGAGTTCCCCAAAAGTTCGAATACACATAGGTTACACCCTAGGCATCCTATTGACTACTTCAGGGGGGTAATGAAACCTCCAGATCAGACTATCTGTCGATTACATCCTTATCACCAATTGCATTTGGGAGTGTTTGGGAGTGTCGACAAGCAACTTGGTGGTCTCAGCGAGCGCACCTTCACCTNCGGGGGGTAATGAAACCTCCAGATCAGACTATCTGTCGATTACATCCTTATTACCAATTGCATTTGGGAGTGTTTGGGAGTGTCGACAAGCAACTTGGTGGTCTCAGCGAGCGCACCTTCACCTCGATGAGTAATCTCAAATCCAAATGGAAAATCAAACACCAAATTCATCAGGGCAAACTAAAATTCAAGCATGCCTAACCTTTAGGAGCGAAAGCTTCTCCAATCTGGGAGAAATCGCAGAATCAAACACAAAAAATACGAAAAACATTATGACAATGAACAATTCGGAAGAAGCTCAAACAAATAGAGAAAAGAAGAACAAAAACAAGTAAGAGAATATGCTTACAGAGTAAGAAGCTGGCGGAATCGGAAAGTTTAGAAAGAATGAGCAGCGCAATGAAGTGATGTTTTCCACGCTCCGACAAACACGAATGGCAATCCCGACGGGATGAAAGGGAGGGCGGAGAGCGGCGGGATAAAGTGAATGGGCATTTACATGCACAATTGACACTAAACAATTTTTATGTATTTATACTTTAAAAATCTAAAATCTTAACATTCATATTTACGTGCATACAGCTAAATTCTTCAGCATCATCGTGTCCTTAAATTTTCAGCGTTTAAATGATATATTACCTTATTAATACACACAAATAAAAATAAATATATAAAAAAAATATCAAAAAATTTTATGTGAAAAATTTAAAGTGGTAAAATCACAAGAGTTGGATCAATTTAAGCTATTTTCACTATGTTAATATAGATCTATTTTTTTACCGGCCCTCGGATGGTAGAATGTAATATTTATACATGTGGGATGTGAATTCGTTGCTGGTTGGAAAGAAATGATGGAGATCTTGCCGAGTATCGAGCAACGGTGGTCGTGGCCTGATGGCCATGGTCGAGTAGTGGTGGTCTGACGATGGTGACCGCCAAATGAGGGCGAGCGGGAGCGCGGTAGTTTGACAGACAAGTTTTTTTTTAAAAAAAAAGTTGCAATTTGATTTTTTTTTAATAGCCAACGCGGGGGCGCCACCAAAAATGCCAGAATTGTGTCGCTTGCTGGAAAGAATTTGGGACTGGTGCTGAGGCGTTGTATACCTCGACGCGCACCACATAGGCTAGAATACACCATGCGTCCTTGCTAGAAAAATCTCCAAGGGCTTTCTTGTCATCAATGTGGGATTTAGGATGTCGTGGGTGGGTGTTTTAGACTCCACAACATAACAATCAGTCACTAATGCAAGGGAAAAGTTGTGATGCACTAGACTTCTTTTCAAAACAAGAGTAAGGCCAGTAAGGGTCTGANGGGGCAAACTAACTTTAGCGAGCCCTAATAAGACTCACATTCAAGCATGCCTAACCTTTAGGAGCGAAAGCTTCTCCAATCTGTGAGAAATCGCAGAATCAAACGCAAAAAATACGAAAAACATTATGACAATGAACAATTCGGAAGAAGCTCGAACAAATAGAGAAAAGAAGAACAAAAACAAGTAAGAGAATATGCTTACAGAGTAAGAAACTGGCGGAATCGGAAAGTTTAGAAAGAATGAGCAGCGCAATGAAGTAATGTTTTCCACGCTCCGACAACCACGAATGGCAATCCCGACGGGATGAAAGGGGGGGCGGAGAGCAGCGGAATAAAGTGAATGGGCATTTACATGCACAATTGACACTACACAATTTTTATGTATTTATATTTTATATATCTAAAATCTTAACATTCATATTTACGTGCATACAGCAAAATTCTTCAGCATCATCGTGTCCTTAAATTCTCAGCGTTCAAATGATATATTACCGTATTAATACACACAAATAAAAATAAATATATAAAAAATATCAAAAAAAAAATTGTGAAATATTTAAAGTGGTAAAATCACAAGAGTTGGATCAATTTAAGCTATTTTCACTATGTTAATATAGATTTAAATTTTTACCGTCCCTCGAATAGTAGAATGTAATATTTATACAGGTGGGATGTGAATTCGTTGGTGGTTGGGAAGAAATGATGGTAGTTTGGCGCGGATCGAGCAGCGGTGGTCCAACGGTGGCCGTGCCTGATGGCGATGGTCGAGTAGTGGTGGTCTGACGATGGTGACCGCCAAATGAAACCGAGTGGGAGGGCGGTAGTTTGACAGACAAGTTTTTTTTTTGTTTTCTTAAGTTGCAATTTGATTTTTTTTTTTTAATGGCCAACGCGGGGGCGCCACAAAAAATGACAGAATGGTGTCGCTTGCTAGGAAAGAATTTGGGATTGGTGTTGGGGCGTTGTATACATCGGCGTGCACCATATAGCCTAGAATACACCATGCGTCCTTGCCAGAAAAATCTCCAAGGGCTTTCTTGTCGTCATTGTGGGATTTAGGATGTCATGGGTGGGTGTTTTAAACTCCACAACATAACAATCAGTGACTAATGCAAGGAAAGTTGTGATGCACCAGACTTCTTTTCAAAACAGGAGTAACACGAGAAACATGATTTAGAAGGCGCAACAGCAAAATCACATGAAAATAATGGATTATGCACATTGGAAAGTCAATTTAGCTACGAGAGCGAGATATCCCAAGAATCTTGTGATCCAAAAGACGACGATTATGATTACCAAAAAGAAGGATAAGGAAAGTTCGATTATTACATATCACTCCCTTAAAAAAAATTGATCCTCAAATTTATACATGAATTCATGAATAATTGTGAATGCCTCGTGATAATCTCTTCTTCAGTCTCATGATTTTTCTCTCGCTTTGACTGGTTCTTCCAAAGTACTACGACAAAATGAATAGATGAACAATGAGATTGTTGAATTTCGCATTGTTGAATTTCGCGGTCCAAAATGTGACAGCATTTCTTCACGACTTAAGTATTCTAAAAAATTTACTTAATGGGTTCACACGATAGCTATAGATTGATTTTTTTTTATGCATATTTTAAATGTTAGAAAAAAGCATACATAGACTTAGAAATATTTGTATGCATGCTAGCATACATAAGTAATTAAAGTCGAATAATGTCCCAATTCAAATCTATTGGCTCTTTTATAGTCCAATTTAATTTAATATATTACTTGATTTGTTAAACAATGAGGTTAGTTTATTTATCTTGATACGTCACCATTAGTCTACATCATCCAACATAAATCCTGAGGCATAACACGGATCTGAAAACAATTTTTTGAGCAAGAAATGTTCAAACATTGATTAAAAGTCATCTAGTGTTCCGATTTCATCAAAATTAAAGTCAAATTTATCGGCTCGATGAGACGGACCCAATGATATCAGCATTGATCCGGTTGAACTGAATCAAACTCCAATCAAGTCATTAAATCACTTTTGAAAGCTTTCTATACACAACTGAAATGTCGAACTGATGTTGAACTGATGTGTTTATAATTGAGTCGAGCGTCTTGAAAAAACGAAACCAACGAGCCCAAACTCACTCAATTTCAACTTCCTTGAGGCACTCAAAGGTCTATCAAATGCGGCTTTCCAGACAGTTAGATCGAAGTTGTTCATATTTCAGCATCAATTTCACTCATAATACTATAAATAAATTCTTACCCCTCTTATGAGATGGGAGGAGAGTTTGAGATTTGAGGAAGAGCTTGAAGTTCAACACCACCGTCACCGATTGTCATCAACTTTCGTCGATTGTCGTCGGTCGTCGTTCACCGCCGTCGACCACCACCGACCTCCGTCAACCACCACCGACCGTCATTGATCACCGTCAAATGTCGTCGATCACCACCGACCGAACATCACCAATTGCTATCGGTTGTTGCCCGTTCATAGCAACAAATTCATCAACATTTCGATGTTATAATTCGGAAAGCATAGTAACCATTTCTTGGCTAGGATAAGTGCTTGCAACTATAATTGTTTTTTTATAGTAAAACTCTTTAATTGGACAATGCATCGTGTTTTCTCCTTTTTCGGGTTTTCACCGTAAAAAAATATGGTGTCATTATCAGTTGTGTTCGCCTTATCAGGTAAACTGACGATCACCTTATCAGGTAAACTGTTGAACCATCTTAGCGCATATGACTTCAGAGTTGCAAAAAACAATTTGCATTTGAGAGCATTAGAGATTTTTAGCATACATGTGGAAGATTCAAACAACATGAGGTGGTTGTTGGGGTCCGACCGCCCTTTGTATGACTCTAGGACGGACATTTTAAACTTTTTTGGGGTCTCAACTTCTGAGACTTGCAGCGAGATCTCCGACTTTCGCAGTACGTCGGTCCACACTAGTCGATTCCTCTCCTCCAAGGGGGGCAAATTTGACACCATCTCAGTATAACACATTGTCATGCTTCTCTTACAGACAAATTGTCCTACTTATTTCGTTCACCAGCTGTTCCCCTTGAGGGGGGTTGGGTGCCCCTTGTTGGGTCGGTTCTTCTCTGGGAATTGGGATTGCCCATAGGACAGCCACTGCTCCGAGTACCTTTGTGAATTGTCCTAACTGGTTAGTGATTTGAATCCTCAAGTCTTTTAAGCATTGCTAAACGAATTCATCCATGAACTCCCTAGTGCGTGATATTTCTACCATGTCACTCTGATTGAATTAACCTTCTTATTGTTGCTGAGCTCCTTTTTTTATTGATGACATGTTTGCACGCTGACCAAAACTTAAAGAATTTTGAATCTGAAAGTGTTTGGGAAACACACCTAAGATATATAATGTCACACTACAAAGATAATATAATAGAGAATAGTAGAGAATACATCTTTTATTCATGATATCGATATTTTTATATGAATGGACCTTGATTTTATAAAATTACAGATTTGCCTTATCATTATTAGTCTTTTAAGAGTTCAGTAATTACAAGAAAATTTAAATATAATAAGATGGTGAGAAGATTGTCAATCGCTTGTCATGCTTTTGGTTCATCTATACTCAATTTGGGATTGAATCATCTGATGTTCGATTCCAATAAAGCCACTGTCGTATTGGGGGTCGAAATCCTTTGATAGGCCCTTTTGGTTGTTCATTTCATATTTCTTCCATCCACATCTGATTCGTCAGTCGTTAGAAGCTGTAGCCAACAGGTTACGCGACCGATCGTCCATTTCTTCTTGAGTTGTCTATTTGTCTTAAGATTCGCGTCGGCATATTCTTTGTATACATATATTGAGGTAAATAGAGAAACAATAGTTAATGTTCAAGGGAAATGTCATGGAAGATGAAAAAAGAGATGAAGATTTATGAATTAACAAATTGAAACTTATAGAAATATATATTATAATGAGGTAAATAGAGAAGTAATAGTAAAGTTGAAGGGAAATGTCATGGAAGACTAAAAAAGAGATGAAGATTTACATACATACTGTTCAATTCCTATCCAATTATATATATAAATTCTAGAACTTCAATTTTTATCTACATGCCAGTGCACAAAAAAAATATGTCATAAGAATCGAGAAAATCTAGTGGGTTTTGCTTATAAACACCAAACGACAACACTTTGGAAAGGTCAAAGGACAAAAATATTTAACTTTGTTTACTTCAATCATAATTATCAGCTGAACGAACGAAAGCACGACCAAACAAAGGAATGGAATGAGTCCAATCTGAGGGACAGTAGTTCATGCTGCCCAGCTGATTCCGGAACACCTCATAAAAATGGCAAAGGGCCCATCACAAACGCCTCTGTGTCCCTCCAAGAAGGTTCATTGATAAAAAAAATCCGCCCGTTTGATTAAGATCATACACCATCTGTGCGACGATCCAGTTTATCTGAACCCAATACACAAGTACTTATTTTCAGAATTATTCCTCAAAAATATCAGCCCGGGAAAATCAGACCGGCGGTAATGCTCCAAGGGCTGTCCCTCCTCTGTATCCCAAAGCCTCCATCTTTCCCTTCACACTCCCCCTCTGCCGNTCGTCGTCGACCATCGTTCACCGTCGTCGACGACCACTGACATCCGTCAACCACCACCAACCGTCATTGATCACCGTCAAATGTCGTCGATCGCCACCAACCACTTTTGACAGCCACCTACCGGACATCACCAATTACTATCGGTTGTTGCCCATTCATATCAACAAATTCATGAGCATTTTGATGTTATAACTTGGGAAACATAGTAACCATTTTTTGGCTAGAATAAGTGCTTGCAACTATAATGTTTTTTTATAGTAAAACTCTTTGATTGGACAATGGCTCGTGGTTTCTCCTTTTTCGGGTTTTCACCGTAAAAATTTATGGTGTCATTATCAGTTGTGTTCGCTTTATCATGTAAATTGATGATCGCCTTATCAGGTAAACTGTCGAACCATCTTAGCGCATATGACTTTAGAGATTCAAAAAACAAATTGCATTTGAGAGCATTATAAATTTTTAGCAGACGCATGGAAGATTCAAACAACATGAGGTGGTTGTTGGGGTCCAACCGTCCTTTGTATGACTCTAGGACGGGCATCTTAAACTTCTATGGGGTCTCAACTTCTGAGACTTGCAGCGAGATCTCCGACTTTCGCAGTACCTCGGTCCACACTAGTCGTTTCCTCTCCTCCAAGGGGGGCAGATTTGACACTATCTCAGTAAAACACATTGTCATGCTTCTCTTACATACGAATTGTTCTACTTATTTCGTTCACCGACGGTTCCCCTTGAGGGGGGTTGGGTGCCCCTTGTTGGGCCTGTTCTTCTCTGGGAACTGGGATTGGCCATAAGACAGCCACTGCTCCGAGTAGCTTTGTGAATTGTCCCAACTGGTTAGTGATTTGAGTCCTTAAGTCTTTCAAGCCTTGCTAAACGAATTCCTCCATGAACTCCCTAGTGCGTGATATTTCTACCATGTTACTCTTACTAAATTAACTTTCTTATTGTTGCTGAGCTCCTCTTTTTATTAATGACATGTTTCCACACTGACCACAACTTAAAGAATTTTGAATCTGAAAGTGTTTGGTAAACACTCCTAAGGTATATAACGTCACACTGCAAAGAGAGTATAATAGAGAATAGTAGAGAATACATCTTTTATTCATGATATCAATTTTTTTATATGAATGGACGTTGATTTTATAAAATTACAGATTTGCCTCCTCATTATTAGCCTTTTAAAAGTTCAGTAATTACAAGAAAATTTAAATATAATCAGATGGTGAGAATATTGTCAATCTCTTGTCATGCTTTTGGTTCATCTATACTCAATTTGGGGTTAAATCATCTGATGTCCGGTTCCAATAAAGCCACCGTCGTATTGGGGGTCAAAATCCTTTGATAGACCCTTGCGGTTGTTCATTTCATATTTCTTCCATCTACATCTGATTCGTCGATCGTTAGAAGCTGTAGCCAACCGATTACGCGNTGTCACACTACAAAGAGAGTATAATAGAGAATAGTAGAGAATGCATCTTTTATTCATGATATCAATATTTTTATATGAATGGACGTTGATTTTATAAAATTACAGATTTGCCTCCTCATTATTAGCCTTTTAAAAGTTCAATAATTACAAGAAAATTTAAATATAATCAGATGGTGAGAAAATTGTCAATCTCTTGTCATGCTTTTGGTTCATCTATACTAAATTTGGGGTTAAATCATCTGATGTCCGGTTCCAATAAAGCCACCGTCGTATTGGGGGTCGAAATCCTTTGATAGGCCCTTTCAGATGTTCATTTCATATTTCTTCCATCTACATCTGATTCGTCGATCGTTAGAAGCTGTAGCCAACCGATTACGCGATCGATCATCCATTTCTTCTTGAGTTGTCTATTTGTCTTAAGATTCGCGTTGACATATTTTTTGTATACATATAGTGAGGTAAATAGAGAATAGTTAATGTTGAAGGGAAATGTCATGGAAGCTGAAAAAAGAAATGAAGATTTATGAATTAACAAATTGAAACTCATAGAAATATACATTATAATGAGGTAAATAGAGAAATAAAAGTAAAGTTGAAGGGAAATGCCATGGAAGACCAAAAAAAGAGATGAAGATTTACGTACATACTGTTCAATTCTTATGTAATTATATATATATAATCTAGAACTTCAATTTTTATCAACATGCCAGTCACAAAAAAAATATGTCATAAAAATCTCGAGAAAATTCAGTGAGTTTTGCTTATAAACACCCAATGAAAACACTTTGGGATGGTCAAATGACAAAAATATTAAACGTTTTTTACTTCAATCATAATTATAAGCCGAACAAACAAAAGCAGAGTCAAACAAAGGAATGGAATGAGCCCAATCTGAGACAGTAGTTCATGCTGCCCAGCTGATGACAGAACACCTCTTAAAAATGGCAAAGGCCCATCACAAACGCCTCTCTGTCCCTCCAAGAAGTTTCATTGATAAAAAAAAATCTGCCCGTTTGATTAAGATCATACAACATCTGCGTAACGATCCAGTTTATCTGACCCAATACACGAGTTTTTATTCTGTGCGGACACCGCACGCAACTATGCGTACGGTGTCCAATAGAAAGATGACACCTGGAGTAGTGGGTCCCACAACTTAAAAAATTAAATTGAGGCATGTATACGGCGCGACCCGGCCCGAATCTGGCCCGAAACATGTANCAGAAACAATAGTTAATGTTGAAGGGAAATGTCATGGAAGCTGAAAAAAGAAATGAAGATTTATGAATTAACAAATTGAAACTTATAGAAATATACATTATAATGAGGTAAATAGAGAAATAAAAGTAAAGTTGAAGGGAAATGTCATGGAAGACGAAAAAAGAGATGAAGATTTATGTACATACTGTTCAATTCTTATGTAATTATATATATAAAATCTAAAACTTCAATTTTTATCTACATGCCAGTCACAAAAAAAATATGTCATAAAAATCTCGAGAAAATTCTGTGAGTTTTGCTTATAAACATCCAATGAAAACACTTTGGGATGGTCAAAGGACAAAAATATTAAACGTTTTTTACTTCAATCATAATTATAAGCCGAACGAACGAAAGCACAGCCAAACAGAGGAATGGAATGAGTATCTGAGACAGTAGTTCATGCTTAGTTCATGAGACAGTAGTTCATGCTTAGTTCATGAGACAGTAGCTGATTACGGAACGAAAGCACGGCCCATCACAAACGCCTGTGTCCCTCCAAGAAGTTTCATTGATAAAAAAAATCCGCCCGTTTGATTAAGATCATACACCATCTGTGTAACGATCCAGTTTATCTGAACCCAATACACAAGTACTTATTTTCAGAACGGGAAAATCAGCCCGGGAAAATCAGACCGGCGGTAATGCTCCAAGGGCTTTCCCTCATCTGTATCCCAAAGCCTCTATCTTTCCCTTCACACTACTCCTCTGCCCGCATCTCCATCCGCTGTTCCTCTTCCTCCCCTTCAACCTCATCGGAATCGCTTACTGCCACAGCCGACGGCCATCTCAACGCGAGGGAGAGGCGGCAGCTAAGGAATGAGAGACGAGAGCGGAATGCCGCGGTTAGCGGTCGCTGGAGGGAAGCCGTGGAGGAGCACCTCGCGCGGCGGCGGAAGAAGGAGTACTCCACCTGGAAGGAGAAACTAAACCTTGACAACCTCGCTAAGCTCGGACCGCGGTGGTGGACTGTCCGCGTTGCCCGGGTTAATGGCCAGGAGACCGCAGATCGCCTGGCAAGAGCCCTAGTCCGAGGTTTCCCGGAAATGGAGTTCAAGGTTTCTCTCCCTTTCCGTTCTGGTCCTCTTTTTCTGATGAAATACTCCGGATTTGCTGTTTAAGGCTCAGTTAAGCAGCACATCGCTATAATTCAAGAAAAGATTTGCACTTTCTGAGTTGTGTTACTATTTTACTGTTTACAAGCACTTACTAATAGAAAATTTGGTTGCACCTTCTCTTTGATGAAGCGTTCAACTAGGAGCTTTGGTTTTTTATTTTCTTCATTCCATNGTGAAATACTCCGGATTTGCTGTTTAAGGCTCAGTTAAACAGCACATCACTATAATTCAAGAAAAGATTTGCACTTTCTGAGTTTTGTTACTATTTTACTGTTTACAAGCACTTACTAATCGCAAATTTGGTTGCACCTTCTCTTTGATGAAGCGTTCAACTAGGAGCTTTGGTTTTTTATTTTCTTCATTCCATTATTCGTTGCGTTAGATTATTGAGATAGCCCGACTTCATCTTCATTATCTGTCCTCAGGTTTATTTTCCTGCCGTTCGGGAGAAAANAGCAAATTTGGTTGCACCTTCTCTTTGATGACGCGTTCAACTAGGAGCTTTGGTTTTTTATTTTTTTCATTCCATTATTCGTTGCGATATACTTTGATTATTGAGATTGCCCGACTTCATCTTCATTATCTGTCCTCAGGTTTATTTTCCTGCCGTTCGGGAGAAAAAGAAGTTAAGGAANACATACTTTGATTATTGAGATAGCCCGACTTCATCTTCATTATCTGTCCTCAGGTTTATTTTCCTGCCGTTCGGGAGAAAAAGAAGTTAAGGAATGGCTCCTACTCTGAAAAAATGAAGCCTCTTTTTCCAGGTTGTGTCTTCCTTGAATGTGTTTTAAACAAGGAGGTTCATGACTACATCAGGGAATGTGATGGCGTAGGGGGCTTTCTGGGATCTAAAGTTGGAAATACGTAGGTGTAATTAATCTCTATCCTAATTCTTTCTCTGCATTCAAATCGACTTTCTGTGATCATACGTAGATGGTTTTGTTTGTCCAGTAGTTTATTATCTTCAGATTCCTAATCAATATTTTTGTTGTTGACTTTTCATTTTATCAGCAAGAGGCAGATCAACAAACCAAAACCTGTCGAGGCAGAGGAGATGGAAAAGATCTTCCAACAAGTTAAAGAAGAGCAAGGACATTTTGGCCAAGCATGTGAAAAAGTAAAGGAGCAGAATTTCAAGTATGATTTAGATTCTAAAAGTTCTAAGTCCAAGAAGGTTAATAGCACCAAAGGACACTTAGGGAAAGATTTGGGACATTTCGGAGATGTCTCACCGGTTGGAGAGGATACTGAATATCTTATTCCTGGTGCAATTGTTCGCATTCTTTCGGGTCCATTTGCACAGTTTACAGGCCGGCTTACGTATATAGATTATTCTAATACAAAAGTAAATCTTAATCAACTTTTAATTCTTCATTTTAGTAAAAATCAAATGGTTTACACGCACACACTTATAGATATGCACGATAGAATCATCTACTATATTAAGTTTGTGTTAACCGTTAATTTTACAGAAATGAAGTTTATAATTCACCTTTCCTTTTGAATTTATAAGACGTGTTGGTGATTCTAAAGTAACCAACATCATGGTGCAGGCTATAGTAGGGTTTATGCTATTTGGCAAAGAGAGTTATGTGGATCTGGAGCTTGAGCAAATTGCTGCAGAGAATAATGACAGTAATATTCTCTCCTTTTACACTAGTTTATAGCATGAATTTAGTTCTTTGTGAAAGTCAGTCAGATTTGCATTAATTTGATCGTCTACATATCATGTCTATGTGCTGGAATCCGAAACATGAGTAGTTTTTTGGAATTGAATGATTCTAATCCTGCGTGGTGTGGGAGCAAATATAACTATATAAATTCTATATGGATTAAAACAATTATTAGTTTCCCTGTCATATTTTGATTCTTTGCTATTTTAGTTGAGCTGCCTCAAAACAACATATTTTAGTAGAGAAATTGGTTGACATGATAGGTTAGAATGTGGAATTAAATGATTGTCCTCTCATTAAACAAGAAAGAAATCAAATACTAGGATTGCTTGGTATGATCATTTGGTATGATGAACTCGGTGAGCAAGAATAAGAAATTAGTATTACTTTTTGTAATAGTTTTAAGGACCAGCTTATGGAGGATTGAAATGTTGTAACCTGTCATACAACTACTCGGCTAGAGAAGTTTATCATATACATACATACATACATACATATACATACATATATATACATACATATATATGTATGTATGTATGTACATATATATATACATATATATTTATTTATCTGTGTTCGTACTGTATATGACACATACTCATAAACATTTTTACATATATAGAGGAAAAATATGCCCACATTATATTGTTCGCATGATAGTGTGCTACATTCTCTTGATGAGCATGATGATTATAACTATGCTTTATGTGGTTATAATGATGCTGAATGAATAAAATTAATTTGTCATATGAAGATGGTAATTCTTTGAATGACTTGTTAAATTATTTATGAAATATTAGACTTATAAAAAAACAATAATATTTTAAAATATAACTAGCATATGTATTGAGCACCTAAATTTAATTATTATTTACGCCTTTTTTAATTATAATGTCATTTTATCTTTNCAAATTATTTATGAAATATTAGACTTATTAAAAAAACAATAATATTTTAAAATATAACTAGCATAAGTATTGAGCACCTAAATTTAATTATTATTTACACCTTTTTTAATTATAATGTCATTTTATCTTTTAATTTAATTTTCTTTTATATTTATATGAATTTTCTTAATAAATTTTTAATTTTTTGCTTTATATTTAAAATAGAGCTATTTAATAAATTTTGATTGGTAGTGATAAATGTTATAATTAAAATGGATACACTTTTTTTAATAAAATATTTAATGCCTTTTGTAAATAGATGCATGTTTCTTTCTTAAATCTTAATGTTTTTTTNATGTTATAATTAAATTGGATACTTTTTTTAATAAAATATTTAATGCCTTTTGTAAATAGACGCATGTTTCTTTCTTAAATCTTAGTGTTTTTTTTGGTATTAGTCTGCTTAAGGTAGGTTGTTGGGATGAAGAGTCTGTTTAAGGCAACTGCAGCTTAGTAAAAAGCTGCTGCACAACATCTGTGTCAGGAAACTGTTGTGGGGAAGTTGGGTGTGTTTGTTTTGTACAGTTTTGCAGCAGTTGTGTTGCAACTGTTTATGAACAAATCACCTTTCTACCCCTACAGTATAGTGTTGTTTATAACAAAATTAGTTCTGCTCACACATTTCATACTTTAAAATAAATATCTAGTTTGAATATTACAAAGTAAAATTGAAACATCATTAAACAGTGAGTAACATGACAATTAAAATTAAAAATAAGACTATTAAAATAACAATTAATATTATTATAATATTGTTTTTAAGATATAGCCGATTGATGTCACGATATAATCCATCCTCCAACGAAACTCTACAATTGATCCTTATCCGCAGTGAAATCCTCAAACCGATCCGCCTACCTGAAGAAGTCACAATTCTCTGTTCTATTTCTTGGTCACCTGTAAAATTGTCTCCCATAACTATGCCCCTGCCGCGAAGTAAGCAGAGAACATTGCAGTCCACAGTAGCAGTATAATACTCTGGAGACACCGAAAGTCATCATGCTAATCTCTTCTGAAGATTTAAAACCACAAAACACAAACTCTTAGATGCAACATTAGCAATGAAGAACAATAGAAATACTCAATTAAAGTTATATAAAATTGTGAGGTCTTAAAGGATAGAGTATAAATCAACAAATAATCTGTCACTACAAGATGGTAATTGATCTTACAAAAAATGGTTCTTGGTTGCCTTTAAACCACATAATATCGAACTCGTATGTATCACTTATGCATATCACCATAAAAACCATCCATAAGAACCCAAACACTCATACGACTAATAAAGGAGAGGTATTTGGTTTCTTTCATTGAGATTTCTTGTGTCAAGAATCAATAACAACATATAAGTCATATAGAAGAACCCATAAGGTCGTATATAACATCGTAGATCTCCAAACAAAAAAAAATAAAATATTCAATAAATACTTACATTAGATATTATACCCACGGTTGCCTTGCAGACCATCCATTTGGGAAAAAAATACATGTAAAAGAAATGTAAATAAATGTTTCAACAAATTGAGATTCAAAATGTACATCATTGCATAAACCATCATTTCAATAAACAATAAGCATTTTCACAATATAGTGAAAATAAGTAATAACAAGAAAACATATAACTTATTTTCACCAGCTTAATGATGATATTTGTAATTCACTCTCTCAACTCTATCATCTCCTATGCACCTTCCCCATGACTCAGGCAATTCACTTTTACCACTCAACAAAATCACACCATGTCACAAAAAAACATCCACCAACTTTCACACACACCTCAACTCACCACCAACACCAACATCACCATGTAAGCATGTCACCAAAAAATCACCACCAACATCCCCACATGCACCACCACCATGTCACCAAAAAAATCATCACCAACATCCACACACACCACCTCAATGACAAATAAACCATCTCCAACAACACCACTGCAAACATTACAATCAACACCACCACCTCCGTTTCACAAAAAAATCACCACCAACATCGACGCACGCTAGCACCACCATGTCACAAAAAAAACTACCACCAACATCCACACACATAACCAACATCACTTTCAACAACACTACCTCCATGGCAAAATAAAAATCACCCCCAACATCAACACACACCACCAACATCATCACCAACAACACTGCTAACAACACCACCAGAATGACACAACATCACCGCCAACAACACCACCACTAAGGCAAAAAAAACTATTACTCACGTCATTAGTGCAAACATCACCACCAACATACTGTTGCCAAATCTAACAAAGAGGGAAAACCGCTAACAAGAACCAAACCGACAAGTAGAGGAACAATATAACATTACAAGTCTGCTCGAATTGAACCAAAAACAAAATAGAGCAAAGAGCCCCAACTAAGAAGCCACATCTGGAAAAAAAAGGAAAATCTTTCCAGAGGCCAACAAATCGCAAAAACCGAACCACATATCACATGGATCAAAAAATGAAAGGTAAGAACAATGCCAGAAATCCGTTAGGGCCTCAATTCATACCCTTCCAATATAGAACACATAACACAAGCCACAGAGGTAATGGTAAATGCCAGAAATTGCAAAGAGGCTAACATAGATTCCCCTTCCAACATAGGCCATAGAGCAAAGGCCACACACAGGGCAATGGAAAAAATGTCAGAAACTACAAATAGAGCAAAACTAAAAATCGTAAAGAGCAAGCCACACAGGGCAAACCAAAAGACCATAATCGAGAATATCAACACCAATAACATAGGGTAGAGAATACCACAAGTGGATATGGGAGAGTGCCACCGGAACCGAAGACCAGAGAGAATGGAGGAAGGAGATGAGAGATGCCACNACCACACACGGGGCAATGGAAAAAATGTCAGAAACTACAAATAGAGCAAAACTAAAAATCGTAAAGAGCAAGCCACATAGGGCAAACCACAAGACCATAATCGAGAATATCAACGCCAATAACATAGGGTAGAGAATGCCGCAAGTGGATATGGGAGAGTGCCACCGGAACCGAAGACCAGAGAGAATGGAGGAAGGAGATGAGAGATGCCACCAGAATCGCTGACTGAAGTTAGGGGGGAGAGGAGAAGTGAGCTAGGGCAAAGATATGTGAGAGAAGCACAACAACAACAAAAGGGGCACGCATACAAAATGCGAAGCCATAGAATTACAAATAAAACGTGGGCCCCGTGGCTTGCGTTGACATCTTCTTATCCCAAAAAGCCGCCACTCCATTTTNACTGACTAAAGTTAGGGGGGAGAGGAGAAGTGAGCTAGGGCAAAGATATTTGAGAGAAGCACGACAACAACAAAAGGGGCACGCGTACAAAATGCGAGGCCATACAATTACAAATAAAATGTGGGCCTCGTGGCTTTCGTTTACATCTTCTTATCCCAAAAAGCCGCCACACCATTTTTTCCAAACTCCTTTTTCTGCATTTAGAGGCCTCGCCACAGCTAAAAAGCTGCCCCAAATGAACCCAAAATCTTAATTATACTCACAAAACTGATTCTCGACCAATTTTGGATGCTAAAGAATGATGGTTGAATGATCAACAACTTGTCAAACTCACTTTCCCAAAAATTTTGATATGGTAATTGATTTATTGTTTTAAAGTTTCTACATTCCAAACATATTCATCTATTTATATATTATTTCACNATGATATGGTAATTGATTTATTGTTTTAAAGTTTCTACATTCCAGACATATTCATCTATTTATATATTATTTCACTATTTTTTAAACTGAATGAATGCAATTAGTGTTGTGGTATATATATAATTGAATAATTGACGACGGAGCGAAAAATATAATGAGAAAATTCACACCAGAAAATAATACAGAAATTTACGTAGTTCGACAAATTGCCTACGTTCACGGAGTTGCAGGAATTACACGTCATTCGCCTCGACGTTTACAAGTACGAACTCTTTCTCTCTCTACTTCTCTCTACCGTAAGCCAGGGAAGGAGAGAAATAACATAGGAAGAAGCGGAGAAAGAGCCAATGCCTTTTGGCCTCACCGAAATTCCTTCTTTTGCTTGTAGAATCCTTCTTCTCTTGCTTCGCCACCAGCAACGTTCGGTTCGCCAGAAAAACAGGGGAGGTTGGGTGCTTTGATTCGCAAAAATAGAAGAGGCGGAGAGCGGCGACGTTTCACGAAACGAGAGGAGGGGTAGGCGGGAGCAAGTAAGTTATTTTATTTTTCCGTGTTTAATTGGGATCCACCTCCAACAAATCTCTCACTTGGAGACCTATACACAGGCTACAACGTCTCTTTTTTCAAACTGATATCCTCTACTAGCGACGTTGATCTTTTCTTCAAACGTAATATCCTCTACCTCTGCAACTCAAAACCCCTGTCTTCAAGCTAGAAGACTAACCGAAGTTGCGCACATCTTCAATTTCTCAAGAGTAACTCCATTTGTCAACATATCAACAGGGTTTTTGCTTTCACAAATTTTCTCAAGCAACAACTGTCTATCATCCAACTATGACTGTATGAAGTGATACTTGATCTGAATGTGCTTGGTTCTGGACTGAAATGCTGGATTTCTGACAAGGAATGTGACGCCCTGACTATCATTGTAGAGAATACCCTTATGGTTCTTTTTGCTCAATTCTTCCAATAAACTCTGTACCCATATCATCTTTTTTGCAGCCTCTGACACTGCTATATACTAAGCTTCTGTAGTAGACTACGAAATATTCTTCTACAAATTAGAGCCTCATGACACTGTTGTGCCACTAATAGTATAAATATAACCCACCCTTAGTACTTCTTCTGATATCGATGTCTTTAGCTAGATCAACTTCAACATTGCCTTATACTTCTGAACTATTTCCTGAGAAACACAAACAATCTTTTGAAGAGCCTCTTAGGTACCTCAAGATCCACTTCATTTCTTCCCATTGTTTC
This sequence comes from Phalaenopsis hybrid cultivar, assembly GCA_002079205.1. Taxonomy (NCBI): domain Eukaryota; kingdom Viridiplantae; phylum Streptophyta; class Magnoliopsida; order Asparagales; family Orchidaceae; genus Phalaenopsis; species Phalaenopsis hybrid cultivar. The sequence goes on from JXCR01147202.1 coordinate 97,518, forward strand.
TTTCCGGGATTACTCATGTATTTGCTAACAACTCCCAGTGCATGAACAATATTCGGTCTGGTGCAAACGATAACATACATAAGTGAACCAATAGTTGAAGTATAAGGAACCTCACTCATGTGGTCTAATTCCTCATTTGATTTGGGTGACTGATTCTTGTCGAGTCTGAAGTGTTTGTCTAAGGGTGTGCCAACTAGTTTGACCTTATCCATATGGAACCTGCTAAGTACATTTTTCACATACTCAATCTAAGAGTGTCTCAACGTACCTCTGACTCTATCTCTTACAATTCTCATGTCAAGGATTTGTTTTGTCGCTCCTAAATCCTTCATTATAAAGTGCTCTGACATCTGCTCCTTCAGATTATTGATCTCATCAATACTCTACAATAAACATATCATCCACATATAACAGTAGAATAATATAAGAATTGTCAAAATGTCTGACATAACAATGATCTGCTTGACATCTGTTATACGCTTCACTGTTTATAAAATTATCAAATTTTTTGTACCATTGCATAGGAGTTTGCTTCAAGCTATACAAGGTCTTATTCAATCTGCAAACTGAGTCTTCCTCTCCCCGTACCACGAACTCTTCAGGTTGGTGCATGTAGATGTATTCTTCAAGGTCTCCATAAAAAAAGGCTGTCTTCACATCTAACTGCTTAAGGAAGAAATATTCAGTAGCCACCATAAACAATATCATTCTGATGGTTGTGAGTTTCACCATAAGAGAGAAAATCTTAGAATAATCAATATCATGCTTCTGCTGAAAGCCTTTTACAACAAGTTTAGCTTTGTACCTCTTACCGTCATCATACTCAGTCTTCACCTGGTATACCCACTTGTTGTGAAACGTCTTCTTTCTAGGTAGAAGTTATACCAACTCTCAAGTCTAATTTTTCTAGTAGAGAATCCATCTTCTTCATGACAATCTCCTACTTGTTTGAATTTTCATCTCACAATGTTTCTTCATAACTCTGAGATTCTCCAGCATTTGTCAGCAGAATGTAGTTTAAAGTTGGAGAGTAACGCTGTGAAGAACATTTAGTCCTTTCTGACCTGCGAACTGTAGCTGTAGAGGTGGACTATTCTGAAACTGGTTGTGAAATAATAGGAATGAGTGCCTCAGACCCACTCTCCTCGTCACCTACATCTCTGCCCTGTACTGTGACCTCTGGTAAATCATCAAACTTTATAAATTCAGATTCGTGCAATGCTGTTTCAAAAACTGTACTGGTCTTGTCCTTATACAAAACCTTCACATTGAAAATCACATTTTTGCTCCTTCTGATCTTCCGATCCTAATCATCCCAGAAACGATACCCACATGCCCCGTCTCCATAGCCAATGAAATAACACTTCTTTGACTTAGCCTCGAGCTTGCTACGAACCTTAGGATTAATAAGAACATAAGAAAGACATCCAAAAGTCTTAAGGTGAGAAAATTTGTCCTCTTTCATCTTCCAGATCTCCTTTGGTAATTCACAGTTTAATGAAACAAATGACCTCCTGTTGATCAAATAAACTACAGTGCTGACTACTTCTGCCCAGAAAGTAGGTGGCAGTCCAACGTGCAATCTCATGCTTCTAGCCTGTTCATTAATGGTCCTGTCATGCGCTCTGCAACACCATTTTGTTGTGGTATCCCTAGAATGGACTTCTCCATTCTGATGTTCTGAACTGCACAATACTCTTTGAACCCACCATTAATGTACTCACCACCATTATCGGACCTCAGACATTTCAGCTTTAAGCCTATCTTTGTCTCAACCATGATCTTCCAATTCTTGAACATACTAAATACATCTGATTTATGTTTCAAGAAATAAACTCATACCTTTCTGCTATGATTATCAATGAATGTGACGTAGTAACGAGAGCCTCCAAGAGATGTCACTGGAGAAGGTCCTCACACATATGTGTGTACAAGATTCAGCTTTCCTATTTTTAGCGTTATAACACATTTCATGAAATTGACATTCCTTTGTTTCCCCATAATGCAACTCTCACACATGCTGAAATCAACTAACTTCAGTTCTGATAGCTTGTCTCTGGACTGAAGTTCTTTCATACCTCTCTGACTCATGTGGTCAAGTCTGCAGTGTCACAACTCTGTTGTGCTCTCTGCAACAGTAGTATCAACACTGTTAATTAAATCAGTAATTATATATAACGTATCTGTTTTCTTACCCCAAGCCAATATCAGTGTTCATTTAGTAAAATTTCAGGTGCTATCTGAGAACACTACTGAATGTCAACACACATCAAACTACCCAACAAAAATGAGGTTCTTCTTTAGTTCAGGAATGTGTCTGACTTTATGCTTGTTTTTGTTTGAAAGTGCAATGCCAATATCTCTCATTCCTACCACATTCAAAACTTCTACATCTGCCAGATATATTTTCCCAAAATCATCTGTAACATAATTTTGCATCAATTCCTGATGTAAAGTTATATGGAAAAAAACTTCTGAATCCAGTATCCAGTCATCAACAGAATTATGAACTGTCAGCAGTAATGCATCTTATGCTTCTTCAGTTACCACATTTGTGTCATCATTCTCCTTCTTCTTAGGATACCTACAGTTCTTCTTGATGTGGTCAGTTTTGTCACAATTTCAGCAAGTTACTTGTCTACTAGATCTTGGCTTGTTTCTGCCTCTGTGCTTTGATTTTGATATTCAGGTGTTGTACAATTGAAACACATTCCGCCATTTTCAAATTGAATAACTTTTTCATCAGATATATCTTGCTATTCGTCGATGGTTTTTCATATATATCTGACAGGGCTGTCATGATATATGCATTAGTATTTTTCTTGATGACGTTGTGTGCAACGGACCTCGATAGGGTCAATTGAATAACCTCCAGAACTTATCGATCCAACAAATTTCATTCAGCCTCATCCATTCTTTCAGGTCTTTTCCCCAATAACGGAAGATGAAGTTTCTTTCTATAGAGATAGTCCTCTATCTGCGTCCCTCAGTATCCAAAATATGTGTCATCAAATTTCTCGATCTCTGAACCATTCACTTCATCTGCAGTCATCATTTTTTTCTCAGATCCGAAAACCATGACTCTGATACTTGTTATTGTGGCATATATATAATAAAACGATTGACGACGAAGCGAAAAATAAAACTAGAAAATTCACACCAGAAAAGAACACAGAGATTTACGTGGTCGACAAATTGCGTACGTCCACGGAGTTGCATAGCATTTTATTACTTAAGGAATTACATCGTCGTTTGCCTCGGCGTTTACAAGTACGAACTCTCACTCTCTCTCTACTTCTCTCCACCGTAAGCCAGGGTAGGAGAGAAATAACACACAGGAAAAAGAAGCGGAGAAAGAGCCAATGCCTTTTGGCCTCAGCGAAATTCCTTCTTCTGCTTGGAGCATCCTTCTTCTTCTTCTCTTGCTTCGCCACCAGCAACTGCACACTTCGTTCAGTTTTCCGGAAGAACAGGGGAGGCCCCCTCCGGGTGCCTCGATTCACAAAAATAGAAGAGGCGGAGAGCGGCGGCGTTTCGCGAAATTGGAGGGGTTGGCGGGAGAGCACTTAGGCGGGAGTTGGTAAGTTTTTTTTATTTTTATTTTTGTGTTTAACCGGGCTCCACCTCCAACAACTAGCTCCCAAGATCATTTATATGTTTATTAGGGTTATTTATAATGTTTAAAATGTAACTTTAGTTTATATTTGTTGCAGTTTTATTGGGCTNTTCATATGGTAATTGATTTATTGTTTTAAAGTTTCTACATTCCAAACATATTCATCTATTTATATATTTTTTCACTATTTTTTAAACTGAATGAATGCAATTAGTGTTGTGGTATATATAATAGAACGATTGACGATGAAGCGAAAAATATAAGGAGAAAATTCACACCAGAAAATAAAACAGAAATTTACATAGTTTGACAAATTGTCTACGTTTACGGAGTTGCAGAGGATTTTATTAATTGAATAATTACACCGTCATTCGTATCGACGTTTACAAGTACGAACTCTTTCTCTCTCTACTTCTCTCTACCGTAAGTCAGTGAAGGAGAGAAATAACACAAAAAGAAGCGGAGAAAGAGCCAATGCCTTTTGGCCTCACCGAAATTCCTTCTTTTGCTTGTAGAATCCTTCTTCTCTTGCTTCGCCACCAGCAACGACACATTCGTTCGGTTCGTCAGAAAAACAGGGGAGGTTGGGTGCTTCGATTCACAAAAATAGAAGAGGCGGAGAGCGGCGACATTTCACGAAAAGGGAGGAGGGGTAGGCGGGAGCAAGTAAGTTATTTTCTTTTTTTTGTGTTTAATTGGGAATCAGCTCCAACAAAACTCCCACTTGGAAACCTGTACACAGACTACAACGTCTCCCTTCTCAAACTGATATCCTCCACTAGCGGCGTTGACATTTTCTTCAAACGTAATATCCTCTACCTCTGCAACTCAAAACCTCTCTGTCTTCAAGCTAGAAGGTCAACCGTAGTTGCCCATATCTTCAATTTCTCAAGAGTAACACCATTTGTTAACATATCAGTAGGGTTTTTGCTTTCACAAATTTTCACAAACAACAATTGTTCATCATCCAACTATGACTGTATGAAGTGATACTTGATCTGAATGTGCTTGGTTATGGACTGAAATGCTGGATTTCTGACAAGGAATATGATGCTCTGACTATCATTGTAGAGAATACCCTTATGGTTCTTTTTGCCCAATTCTTCCAATAAACTCTGTAATCATGTCATCTTCTTTGCAGCCTCTGACACTGCTATATACTCAGTTTCTGTAGTAGACTACGAAACATTTTTCTTCAAATTAAAGCCTCATGAAACTGTTGTGCCACTAATAGTATAAATATAGCCCTTAATACTTCTTCTGATATCGATGTCTCTAGCTAGATCAACATCAACATTACCTTGTACTTCTGAACTATTTCTTGAGAAACACAAACAATCTTTTGAAGAGCCTCTTAGGTACCTCAAGATCCACTTCACTGCTTCCCATTGTTCCTTTCCGGTATTACTCATGTTTCTGCTAACAACTCCCACTGCATGAACAATATCTGGTCTGGTGCAAATCATAACATACATAAGTGAACCAATAGTTGAAGCATAAGGAACCTCACTCATGTGGTCTAGTTCCTCTTTTGATTTGGGTGACTGATTCTTGTCGAGTCTGAAGTGTCTGCCTAAAGGTGTGTCAACTAGTTTGACTTTATCCACATGAAACCTCATAAGTACATTTTCACATACTCAGTCTAAGAGTGTCTCAAGGTGCCTTTAAATCTATCTCTGACAATTCTCATGTCAAGGATTTGTTTTGCCGCTCCTAAATCTTCATTGTAAAGTGCTCCGACACCTGTTCCTTCAGATTATTGATCTCATCAATACTCTGCAATAAACATGTCATCCACGTATAACAATAGAATAATATAAGAATTGTCAAAATGTCTGACATAACAATGATCTGTCTGACAACTGTTATACTCCGCACTGTTTATGAAATTATCAATTTTTTTGTACAAAGTTTTATTCAATCATCCTTGTAGGAGCTTGCTTCAGGCTATACAAGGTTTTATTCAATCTACAAACTGAGTCTTTCTCTCTCCGTACCACGAACTCTTCAGGTTGGTGCATGTAGATGTATTCTTCAAGGCCTCCATTAAGAAAGACTGTCTTCACATCTAACTGCTCAAGGAAGAGATCTTCAGTAGCCACCATAAACAGTACCATTCTGATGGTTGTGAGTTTCACCACAAGAGAGAAAATATCAGAATAATCAATACCATGCTTCTGCTGAAAGCCCTTTACAACAAGTTTAGCTTTGTACCTCTTACTGTCATCATGCACAGTCTTCACCTGGTATACCCACTTGTTGTGTCTTCCTAGGTGGAAGTTCTACAAACTCTCAAGTCTAATTTTCTAACAGAGAATCCATCTCCTTATTCATTGCAATCTCCTACTTGTTTAAATTTTCATCTCACAATGCTTCTTCATAACTCTGAGGTTCTCCACCATTTGTCAGCAGAATGTAGTTCAAAGTTGAAGAGTAACGCTGTGGAGAACGTCTAGTCCTTTCTGACCTGAGAACTGTAGCTGTAGAGGTGGACTACTCTGAAACTGACTGTGAAATAATAGGAATGAGTGTCCAAGACCCGCTCTCCTCGTCACCTACATCTCTGCCCTGTACTCTGACCTCCGGTAAATCATCAACATTATAAATTCAGATTCGTGCAATGCTGTTTCAGAAACTGTACCGGTCTTGTCCTTATACAAAACCTTCACATTGAAAATCATGTTTCTGCTCCTTCTGATTTTCCGATCCTGATCATCCCAGAAACGATAGTCACATGTCCCATCTCCATAGCCAATGAAATAACACTTCTTTGACTTAGCCTCGAGCTTGATACAAACCTCAAAATTAATAAGAACATAAAAAAGACATCCAGAAGTCTTAAGGTGACAAAATTTGTTCTCTTTCATACTCCAAATCTCCTTTGGTAATTCACAGTTTAATATAACAGATGACCTTCTGTTGATCAAATAAATGACAGTGCTGACTGCTTATGCCCAGAAAGTAGGTGGTAGTCAGGCGTGCAATCTCATGCTTCTAGCCCGCTCATTAATGGTCCTGTCATGCGCTCTGCAACACCATTTTGCTGTGGTGTTCCTAGAATAGTCTTCTCCATTCTGATGCTCTGAGCTGCACAATACTCTTTGAACCCACTATTAATGTACTTACCACCATTATCAGACCTCAGACATTTCAGCTTTAAGCCTATCTCTGTCTCAACCATGACTTTTCAAGTCTTGAACATACTAAATACATATGATTTATGCTTTAAAAAAAACCCATACCTTTCTGCTATGATCATCAATGAATGTGAATGTCACTGGAGAAGGTCCTCACACATTTGTGTGTATAAGATCCAACTTTCTTGTCTTTAACATTATACCACTTTTCAAGAAACAGACATTCTTTTGTTTCCCCATAATGCAACTCTCACACATGTTAAAATCAACTAACTTTAGTTGTGATAGTTTGTCTCTAGACTGAAGTTCTTTCATACCTCTCTGACTCATGTGATCAAGTCTGCAATGCCACAACTCTGCTGTGCTATCTGTAACAATAGTATCAACACTGTTAATTAAACCAATAGTTATATATAACACACCTGTTTTCTTATCCCAAGCCAATATCAATGCTCATTTGGTAACATTTCAGGTGCTATCTGAGAACACTACTGAATGTCAACGAACATCAAACTACCCAACAAAAATGAGGTTCTTCTTTAGTTCAGGAATGTGTCTGACTTTATGCAGAGTCCACTTGTTTTTGTTCGAAAGTGCAATGTTAATATTTCTCATTCCTACCACATTCAAAGCTTCTACATCTGCCAGATATATTTTCCCAAAATCATCTGTAACATAATTTTGCATCAATTCCCGATGGAAAGTTGTATGAAAAAAAACTTCTGAATCCAGTATCCAATCATCAACAGAATTATGAACTGTCAGCAGTAATGCATCTTGTGCTTCTTCAGTTACCACATTTACGCTATCGTTCTCTTTCTTCTTAGGATACCTGCAGTCCTTCTTTATGTGATCAGTTTTGTCACAATTTCAGCAAGTTACTTTTCTACCAGATCTTGACTTGTTTCTGACTCTGTGCTTTGATTTTGATATTCAAGTGTTGTACAACTGAAACAGCTTCTGCAATCTTCAAATTGAATAACTTTTTCATCAGATATATCTTATTATTCGTCGATGGTTTTTCATACATATCTGACAGGACTGCCATGATATATGCATTAGTATTTTTCTTGATGACATTGTATGCAACGGATCTCGATAGAGTTAGTTGAATAATTCCCAGAACTTATCGATCTAACAAATTTCATTCAGTCTCATCCATTTTTTTAGGTTTTTTCCCCAATAATGGAAGATAAAGTTTCTTCCCATAGAGACAATCCTCTATATGCATCTCTCAGTATCCAAAATATGTGTCATCAAATTTCTCGATCCCTGAACCATTCACTTCATCTGCAGTCATCATTCTTTCTCAGATCCGAAAATCATGACTCTCATACTTGTTATTGTGGCATATATATAATAAAACGATTGACGACGAAGCGAAAAATAAAACGAGAAAATTCACACCAGAAAAAAATACATAGAGATTTACGTGGTCGACAAATTGCATACGTCTACGGAGTTGCAGAGCATTTTATTACTTGAGGAATTACATCGTCGTTTGCCTCGGCTTTTACAAGTACGAAGTTTCTCCCTCTCTCTCTCTTCTCTCTCTCTACTTCTCTCCACCGTAAGCCAGGGTAGGAGAGAAATAACACACAGGAAAAAGATCAGGAGAAAGAGCCAATGCCTTTTGGCCTCAGCGAAATTCCGTCTTCTGCTTGGAGAATCCTTCTTCTTCCTCTTCTTCTCTTGCTTCGCCACCAGCAACTGCACGCTTCGTTCAGTTTTCCGGAAGAACAGGGGAGGTCGGGTGCCTCGATTCACAAAAATAGAAGAGGCCGAGAGCGGCGGCGTTTCGCGAAATTGGAGGGGTTGGCGGGAGAGCACTTAGGCGGGAGTAAGTTATTTCCCTTTTTTTATTTTTATTTTTGTGTTTAACCGGGCTCCACCTCCAACAACTAGCTCCCAACATCATTTCTATGTTTATTAGGGTTATTTATAATGTTTAAAATGTAACTTTAGTTTATATTTGTTGCAGTTTTGTTGGGATTTTATATACGAACAAGTATGTTCTATTTGTAAATGACATCTTGCTATTTATATATAGTTAGCACTATTTGTCACGTGGCTTGTTTATTTTGTTACTACTTTTTGATCGTTTTGTAGAATGTACTTATATCGAAGGATTATTGTGGCGGTTTTATAATATTTTGATGGTGGGATGCATTGTGATGTCGTGTGGGGTACTTTGAACTCGGTGAAGGATCAATGTGATCCGCTTTAGGTTGAAAGTAAGTCTTGGCTAAGAGCTTCTAGTGGAGAGATGATTGTGATGAAAAAAGGGCGGGGAGATACTTATGATATTTTGTAATTTCATCAACGAATTAGAAATGACCAAAAGCATGATTTGCTTGTTTGTAGCTTTACCAAAAAAAACAAGTATTCACCAAGCCTAATCAAAGAGTTCCTTGGGAGGAGATTATCAAACTAGCTCCAAGAAGATGATCTCTAAATCAATTTCAAGGCTCTTGAAATATGCACACAATAATTTTATAATTTAAATGATTGAAATTCAATAGTCTTATAGTTTGCTTCTATTGAGAATAATTTTGGCTAAGTGCAAGAGTGGTTAATCGTAACCTTCTTGGAAGTTTTCTTTTTTTAGACAATGATATTACATTTTGTGGCTCCATCACTTGGTGGGGCTTACTACATAAAAAGAAATAATTGGTTACATAAAAGAAGCAAATATTCGCAGCGAGGATTTTGACCAATGCTTTTAAGAAAAGTGGTTATCAATGCACAAATTGCTTGCCATAAGAAGGTTTTGGAATTTAACGAAGAGACGAGTTTATTCATGGCCTTTTTCATCTTGATTGGAGTTACATGATTGATAAATATTTTGAATTTTGAAGGGGGAGACAAACCATGCAAATTGGGGGTGTAGATCCTCTATTTAATCATGACCATATCTTTGATTTTGAATTCATGCAGTTGAGCTTCATGCCTATGCTTGATATTATTTTTTGTGCTACATTATTTCTACATCTTGCTTAGATCAATAGCGAACAAATATTATTGGAGTTGTGGTAGCAAAAATATCTTGATTAGCATTTGTAGATTTAGATGGTCTTTGTGATTTGGGAGCAATTGTATTAAGGTTTTGTTGGAGTTGAATTTGTATCAAGTCTTCTCAATTGTTGTGGTGGAAATGTTCTTTGGAAGTGTTGGGGAGGGTTCTATTTGTGAGGTTTGATTTAGGGCTATGATAAGGTGTAGGTGCCAAGGTTTTATAGTGATGTAGAAAGTAAAATATTAATTAATCAACTTAGAGTCTCTTTTATGACGTCCTAATATATATAGATAAGCAAATTTATCTTCAGCCCCAAATTTATTCGAGTAAATTATCTTCTTTTTTTTTGTTTTTTTATATTCAGTTTGAAAGAAAGTTATAGTTAAAATTAAGAATTTTCAAATTAATCAAATTTATTTTTTATTGCCGCTGAAGCAAATCAAACCGAACAACGCCTTCACTATGTATAACTATACAAGGGAAGTCAAAATGAGATAAGATAATGAATGATTAATTTATATGCTGTTAAGTAGTTGCAAGAGATTAAAAATCATATTTATTAGAGAAAATAATGTAAATTTTGTAAGCAAGAAAATGAGCTCTTCTTCATGGCCGGTAGACCTGCCATCATATAACTCCTTACTTTCCGTCTAAATGACATAATCAACCAACAAAATTTGCAAATTTTTGTTTATTAAATGAAATCATTAGGTGTAATTACTGACTGCGACCACTTAACAACTGATAAGAGGTCGCCTCCTTAGCTTTGAATTTTAAGCAAAATACGTATATATAATAAATTTTATAATGGAGTACCGGTTGACTTCAGCCCATCCAACCGAGCAACCAAAACCTTGGCGACACCTTTTATGGCTTCTAGACGCCTGCAAGGGGCGTGACAAACAATGCAAACAGAGCCAAAGAAACTTTGGTGCTCTAGGGAAGATTTTGAAGTTTGACGTAGCAGCGTTGAGCGGCATCGAAGGGCTTAAGTGCAGATATTGAACTTTGAGGGGTGTCTATCGGGTGTGGTATCACTCTCAATATGAAAAATTTTAAGTGTGATTGCGAGGGTAGGGGTGTAAATGAGCTGAACACAAGCGAACCCTGGCTCAGCTCGTTAAAAAATATCATTGTTCGTGTTCAACTCATAAATATAATTTAATATTTTTTATTCTATTTTTTAATTTATAATTTTAATTGATAATAAATCTTTGTAGCCTTGTAGTCAATTAAATTTTTATAAAATACAACTCATCAAATATATATATATATATATATATATATATATATATATATATATATANTCTCTTCACTTAGGGTCCACCATTATAAGTGTTAATTTTCCATTTGCTACCGCATACAGAGAACATGCGGTGGTCGGACCGAATAATTTTTCCCAATACACAAGTACTTACTTTCAGAACGGGAAAATCAGCCCGGGAAAATCAGACCGGCGGTGATGCTCCATGGGCTTTCCCTCATCTGTATCCCAAAGCCTCCATCTTTCCCTTCACACTACTCCTCTGCCCGCATCTCCATCCGCTGTTCCTCTTCCTCCCCTTCAACCTCATCGGAATCGCTTACTGCCACAGCCGACGGCCATCTCAACGCGAGGGAGAGGCGGCAGCTAAGGAATGAGAGACGAGAGCAGAATGCCGCGGTTAGCGGTCGCTGGAGGGAAGCCGTGGAGGAGCACCTCGCGCGGCGGCGGAAGAAGGAGTACTCCACCTGGAAGGAGAAACTAAACCTTGACAACCTCGCTAAGCTCGGACCGCGGTGGTGGACTGTCCGCGTTGCCCGGGTTAATGGCCAGGAGACCGCAGATCGCCTGGCAAGAGCCCTAGTCCGAGGTTTCCCGGAAATGGAGTTCAAGGTTTCTCTCCCTTTCCGTTCTGGTCCTCTTTTTCTGGTGAAATACTCCGGATTTGCTGTTTAAGGCTCAGTTAAACAGCACATCACTATAATTCAAGAAAAGATTTGCACTTTCTGAGTTTTGTTACTATTTTACTGTTTACAAGCACTTACTAATAGCAAATTTGGTTGCACCTTCTCTTTGATGACGCGTTCAACTAGGAGCTTTGGTTTTTTATTTTTTTCATTCCATTATTCGTTGCGATATACTTTGATTATTGAGATTGCCCGACTTCATCTTCATTATCTGTCCTCAGGTTTATTTTCCTGCCGTTCGGGAGAAAAAGAAGTTAAGGAATGGCTCCTACTCTGAAAAAATGAAGCCTCTTTTTCCAGGTTGTGTCTTCCTTGAATGTGTTTTAAACAAGGAGGTTCATGACTACATCAGGGAATGTGATGGCGTAGGGGGCTTTCTGGGATCTAAAGTTGGAAATACGTAGGTGTAATTAATCTCTATCCTAATTCTTTCTCTGCATTCAAATCGACTTTCTGTGATCATACGTAGATGGTTTTGTTTGTCGAGTAGTTTATTATCTTCAGATTCCTAATCAATATTTTTGTTGTTGACTTTTCATTTTATCAGCAAGAGGCAGATCAACAAACCAAAACCTGTCGAGGCAGAGGAGATGGAAAAGATCTTCCAACAAGTTAAAGAAGAGCAAGGACATTTTGGCCAAGCATGTGAAAAAGTAAAGGAGCAGAATTTCAAGTATGATTTAGATTCTAAAAGTTCTAAGTCCAAGAAGGTTAATAGCACCAAAGGACACTTAGGGAAAGATTTGGGACATTTCGGAGATGTCTCACCGGTTGGAGAGGATACTGAATATCTTATTCCTGGTGCAATTGTTCGCATTCTTTCGGGTCCATTTGCACAGTTTACAGGCCGGCTTACGTATATAGATTATTCTAATACAAAAGTAAATCTTAATCAACTTTTAATTCTTCATTTTAGTAAAAATCAAATGGTTTACACGCACACACTTATAGATATGCACGATAGAATCATCTACTATATTAAGTTTGTGTTAACCGTTAATTTTACAGAAATGAAGTTTATAATTCACCTTTCCTTTTGAATTTATAAGACGTGTTGGTGATTCTAAAGTAACCAACATCATGGTGCAGGCTATAGTAGGGTTTATGCTATTTGGCAAAGAGAGTTATGTGGATCTGGAGCTTGAGCAAATTGCTGCAGAGAATAATGACAGTAATATTCTCTCCTTTTACACTAGTTTATAGCATGAATTTAGTTCTTTGTGAAAGTCAGTCAGATTTGCATTAATTTGATCGTCTACATATCATGTCTATGTGCTGGAATCCGGAACATGAGTAGTTTTTTGGAATTGAATGATTCTAATCCTGCGTGGTGTGGGAGCAAATATAACTATATAAATTCTATATGGATTAAAACAATTATTAGTTTCCCTGTCATGTTTTGATTCTTTGCTATTTTAGTTGAGCTGCCTCAAAACAACATATTTTAGTAGAGAAATTGGTTGACATGATAGGTTAGAATGTGGAATTAAATGATTGTCCTCTCATTAAACAAGAAAGAAATCAAATACTAGGATTGCTTGGTATGATCATCTGATATGATGAACTCGGTGAGCAAGAATAAGAAAGTAGTACTAGTTTTTGTAATAGTTTTAAGGACCAGCTTATGGAGGATTGAAATGTTGTTACCTGTCAGTTAGAGAAGTTTAACATATACATACATTCATACATATACATATATATATACATATATATATATATATATATATATATATATATATATATATATATATATATTTATCTGTGTGCTATGACACGTACTCATACACATGTTTACATATATAGAGGAAAAATATGCCCACATTATATTGTTCGCATGATAGTGTGCTACATTCTCTTGATGAGCATGATGATTATAACTATGCTTTATGTGGTTATAATGATGCTGAATGAATAAAATTAATTTGTCATATGAAGATGGTAATTCTTTGAATGACTTGTCAAATTATTTATGAAATATTAGACTTATTAAAAAAACAATAATATTTTAAAATATAACTAGCATAAGTATTGAGCACCTAAATTTAATTATTATTTACACCTTTTTTAATTATAATGTCATTTTATCTTTTAATTTAATTTTCTTTTATATTTATATGAATTTTCTTAATAAATTTTTAATTTTTTGCTTTATATTTAAAATAGAGCTATTTAATAAATTTTGATTGGTAGTGATAAATGTTATAATTAAAATGGATACACTTTTTTTAATAAAATATTTAATGCCTTTTGTAAATAGATGCATGTTTCTTTCTTAAATCTTAATGTTTTTTTTGGCATTAGTCTGCTTAAGGTAGGTTGTTGGGATGAAGGGTCTATTCAGGGCAACTGCAGCTTAGTAAAAAGCTGCTACACAACATCTGTGTTAGGAAACTGCTGTGGGGAAGTTGGGTGTGTTAGTTTTGTAGCAGTTGTGCTGCAACTGTTTATGAACAAATCACTTTTCTGCCCCTACAGTACAGTGTCGTTTATAACAAAATTAGTTCTGCTCACACATTTCATACTTTAAAATAAATATCTAGTTTGAATATTACGAAGTAAAATTGAAATATCATTAAACACTGAGTAACATGACATTTAAAATTAAAAATAAAACTATTAAAATAACAATTAATATTATTATAATATTGTTTTTAAGATATAGCCGGTTGATGTCACGATATAATCCATCCTCCAACGAAACTCTACAATTGATCCTTATCAGCAGTGAAATCCTCAAACCGATCCGCCTACCTGAAGAAGTCACAATTCTCTGTTCTATTTCTTGGTCACCTGTAAAATTGTCTCTCATAACTATGCCCCTGTCGCGAAGTAAGCAGAGAACATTGCAGTCCACAGTAGCAATATAATACTCTGGAGACACCGAAAGTCATCATGCTAATTTTTTCTGAAGTTTTAAAACCACAAAACACAAATTCTTAAATGCAACATTAGCAATGAAGAACAATAGAAATACTCAATTAAAGTTATATAAAATTTTGAGGTCTTAGAGGATAGAGTATAAATCAACAAATAATCTGTCACTACAAGATGGTAATGTATCTTACAAAAAATGGTTCTCTGTTGCCTTTAAACCACATAATATCGAACTCGTATGTACACTTATGCATATCACCATAAAAACCATCCATAAGAACCCAAACACTCATACGACTAAAAAAGGAGAGGTATTTGGTTTCTTTCATTGAGATTTCTTGTGTCAAGAATCAATAACAACATATAGGTCATATAGAATAACCCATAAGGTCGTATATAACATCGTAGATCTCCAAACCAAAAAAATAAAATATTCAATAAATACTTACATTAGATATTATACCCATGGTTGCCTTGCAGACCATTCATTTGGGAAAAAAATACATGCAAAAGAACTGTAAATAAATGTTTAACCAAATTGAGATTCAAAATGTACATCATTGCATAAACCATCATTTCAATAAACAATAAGCATTTTCACAATATAGTGAAAATAAGTAATAACAAGAAAACATATAACTTATTTTCACCAGCTTAATGATGATATTTGTAATTCGCTCTCTCTACTCTATCATCTCCTATGTACCTTCCCCATGACTCAGGCAATTCACTTTTACCACCCAACAAAATCACACCATGTCAAAAAAAAACATCCACCAACTTTCACACACACCTAAACTCACCACCAACACCAACATCACCATGTCAGCATGTCACAAAAAATCACCACCAACATCCCTACATACACCACCACCATGTCACCAAAAAAATCATCACCAACATCCACACACACCACCACCATGACAAATAAACCATCTCCAACAACACCACTACAAACATTACAACCAACACCACCACCTCCGTTTCACCAAAAAATCACCACCAACATCGACGCACGCTAGCACCACCATGTCACAAAAAAAAACTACCACCAACATCCACACACATAACCAACATCACCACCAACAACACTACCACCATGACAAAAAAAAAATCACCCCCAACATCAACACACACCACCAACACTGCTAACAACTCCACCAGAATGACACAACATCACCGCCAACAACACCACCACTAAGGCAAATAAAACTATCACTCACGTCATTAGTTGAAACATCACCACCAACATACTGTTGCCAAATCTAACAAAGAGGGAAAACCGCTAACAAGAACCAAACCGACAAGTAGAGGAACAATATAACATTGCAAGTCTGCTCGAATTGAACCAAAAACAAAATAGAGCAAAGAGCCCCAACTAAGCAAGCCACATCGGGAAATAAAAAAGGAAAATCTTTCCAGAGGCCAACAAATCGCAAAAACCGAACCACATATCACATGGATAAAAAAATGAAAGGTAAGGATAATGCCAGAAATCCGTTAGGGCCTCAATTCATACCCTTCCAATATAGAACACATAACACAAGCCACAGAGGTAATGGTAAATGCCAGAAATTGCAAAGAGGCTAACATAGAACCCCCTTCCAACATAGGCCATAGAGCAAAGACCACACACGGGGCAATGGAAAAAATGTCAGAAACTACAAATAGAGCAAAACTAAAAATCGTAAAGAGCAAGCCACATAGGGCAAACCACAAGACCATAATCGAGAATATCAACGCCAATAACATAGGGTAGAGAATGCCGCAAGTGGATATGGGAGAGTGCCACCGGAACCGAAGACCAGAGAGAATGGAGGAAGGAGATGAGAGATGCCACCAGAATCGCTGACTGAAGTTAGGGGGGAGAGGAGAAGTGAGCTAGGGCAAAGATATGTGAGAGAAGCACAACAACAACAAAAGGGGCACGCATACAAAATGCGAAGCCATAGAATTACAAATAAAACGTGGGCCCCGTGGCTTGCGTTGACATCTTCTTATCCCAAAAAGCCGCCACTCCATTTTTTCCAAACTCCTTTTTCTGCATTTAGAGGCCTCACCACAGCTAAAAAGCTGCCCCAAATGAACCCGAAATCTTAATTATACTCACAAATATGATTCTCGGCCAATTTTGGATGCTAAAGAATGATGGTTGAATGATCAACAACTTGTCAAACTCACTTTCCCAAAAATTTTGATATGGTAATTGATTTATTGTTTTAAAGTTTCTACATTCCAAACATATTCATCTATTTATATATTATTTCACTATTTTTTAAACTGAATGAATGCAATTAGTGTTGTGGTATATATATAATAGAACGATTGACGATGAAGCGAAAAATATAACGAGAAAATTCACACCAGAAAATAATACAGAAATTTACGTAGTTCGACAAATTGCCTACGTTTACAGAGTTGCAGAGGATTTTATTACTTGAAGAATTACACCGTCATTCGTATCGACGTTTACAAGTACGAACTCTTTCTCTCTCTACTTCTCTCTACCGTAAGTCAGTGAAGGAGAGAAAGAACACAGGAAGAAGCGGAGAAAGAGCCAATGCCTTTCGGCCTCACCGAAATTCCTTCTTTTGCTTGTAGAATCCTTCTTATCTTGCTTCGCCACCAGCAATGACACATTCGTGCAGTTCCCCAGAAAAACAGGGGAGGTTGGGCTCTTCGATTCACAAAAATAGAAGAGGCGGAGAGCGGCGTCATTTCACGAAAAGGGAGGAGGGGTAGGCGGGAGCAAGTAAGTCATTTTCTTTTTTTGTGTTTAATTGGGATCCAGCTCCAACAAATCTCCCACTTGGAGACCTGTACACAGGCTACAACGTCTCCTTTCTCAAACTGATATCCTCCACTAGCGGCGTTGACCTTTTCTTCAAACGTAATATCCTCTACCTCTGAAACTCAAAACCCCCGTCTTCAAGCTAGAAGGTCAACCGAAGTTGCGCATATCTTCAATTTCTCAAGTTTAACACCATTTGTCAATATATCAACAGAGTTTTTGCTTTCACAAATTTTCTCAAACAATAATTGTTCATCATCCAACTATGACTGTATGAAGTGATACTTAATCTGAATGTGTTTGATTCTGGACTGAAATGCTGGATTTCTGACAAGGAATATGATGCTCTGACTATCATTGTAGAGAATACCCTTATGGTTCTTTTTGCCCAATTCTTCCAATAAACTCTGTAACCATATCATCTTCTTTGCAGCCTCTGACACTGCTATATACTCAGCTTCTGTAGTAGACTACGAAACATTTTTCTACAAATTAGAGCCTCATGAAACTGTTGTGCCACTAATAGTATAAATATAACTCTTAGTACTTCTTCTGATATCGATGTCTCTAACTAGATCAACATCAACATTGCCTTATACTTCTGAACTATTTCTTGAGAAACACAAACAATCTTTTGAAGAGTCTCTTAGGTAACTCAAGATCCACTTCACTGCTTCCCATTGTTCCTTTCTGGGATTACTCATGTTTCTGCTAACAACTCCCACTGCATGAACAATATCCGGTCTGGTGCAAATCATAGCATACATAAGTGAACCAATAGTTGAAGCATAAGGAACCTCACTCATGTGGTCTAGTTCCTCATTTGATTTGGGTGACTGATTCTTGTAGAGTCTGAAATGTCTGCCTAAAGGTGTGCCAACTCGTTTGACCTTATCCACATGGAACCTGCTAAGTACATTTTTCACATACTCAGTCTAAGAGTGTCTCAACGTGCCTTTGAATCTATCTCTGACAATTCTCATGTCAAGGATTTGTTTTGTCGCTTCTAAATCATTCATTGTAAAGTGCTCTGACACCTGTTCCTTCAGATTATTGATCTCATCAATACTCTGCAATAAACATATCATCCACATATAACAGTAGAATAATATAAGAATTGTCAAAATGTCTGACATAACAATGATCTGTCTGACAACTGTTATACCCTGCACTGTTTATGAAATTATCAAATTTATTGTACCACTGCCTAGGAGCTTGTTTCAGGCTATACAAGGTTTTATTTAATCTGCAAATTGAGTCTTCCTCTCTCCGTACCACGAACTCTTCAGGTTGGTGCATGTAGATGTATTCTTCAAGGTCTCCATTAAGAAAGACTGTCTTCACATCTAACTGCTCAGGGAAGAGATCTTCAGTAGCCACCATAAACAGTACCATTCTGATGGTTGTGAGTTTCACAACAGGAAAGAAAATCTCAGAATAATCAATACCATGCTTCTGCTGAAAGCCTTTTACAACAAGTTTAGCTTTGTACCTCTTACTGTCATCATGCACAGTCTTCACTCGGTATACCCACTTGTTATGAAACGTCTTCTTCCTATATGGAAGTTCTACAAATTCTCAAGTCTAATTTTCTAGTAGAGAATCCATCTCCTTCTTCATGACAATCTCCTACTTGTTTAAATTTTCATCTCACAATGTTTCTTCATAACTCTGAGGTTCTCCACCATTTGTCAGCAGAATATAGTTCAAAGTTGAAGAGTAACGCTGTGGAGAACGTCTAGTCCTTTCTGACCTACGAACTGTAGCTTTAGAGGTGGACTACTCTGAAATTGATTGTGAAACCCATACCCACTCTCCTCGTCACCTACATCTCTGCCCTGTACTGTGACCTCTGGTAAATCATCAAACATTATAAATTCAGATTTGTGCAATGCTGTTTCAGAAACTGTACCGGTCTTGTCCTTATACAGAACCTTCACATTGAAAATCATATTTCTGCTCCTTCTGATCTTCCGATCCTGATCATCCCAAAAACGATACTCACATGCCCATCTTCATAGCCAATAAAATAACACTTCTTTGACTTAGCCTCGAGCTTGCTACGAACCTCGGGATTAATAAGAACATAAAAAAGACATCCAAAAGTCTTAAGGTGAGAAAAATTGTCCTCTTCCTCTTTTATACTCCAAATCTCCTTTGGTAATTCACAGTTTAATATTACAGATGACCTCCTGTTGATCAAATAAACTACAGTGTTGACTGCTTCTGCCCAGAATGTAGGTGGTAGTTAGGCGTGCAATCTCATGCTTATAGCCTGCTCATTAATGGTCATGTCATGCGCTCTGCAACACCATTTTGCTGTGGGGTTCCTAGAATGGTCTTCTCCATTCTAATGCTCTGAGCTGCACAATACTCTTTGAACCCACCATTAATGTACTCACCATCATTATCAGACCTCACACATTTCAGCTTTAAGCTTATCCCTGTCTTAACCATGACCTTTCAAGTCTTGAACATACTAAATACATCTGATCTATGCTTAAAAAAAAACTCATTCCTTTCTGCTATGATCATCAATGAATGTGAATGTCACTGGAGAAGGTCCTCACACATTTGTGTGTATAAAATCCAGTTTTCTTGTCTTTAACATTATACCACTTTTCAAGAAACGAACATTCTTTTGTTTCCCCATAATGCAACTCTCACACATGTTGAAATCAACTAACTTCAGCTCTGGTAGTTTGTCTCTAGACTGAAGTTCTTTCATACCTCTCTGACTCGTGTGGTCAAGTCTGCAATGCCACAACTCTGCTGTGCTCTTTGCAACAATAGTATCAACATTGTTAATTAAACCAATAGTTATACATAACGCACATGTTTTCTTACCCCAAGTCGATATCAATGCTCATTTAGTAACATTTCAGGTGCTATCTGAGAACACTACTAAATGTCAACAAACATCAAACTACCCAACAAAAATGAGGTTCTTCTCTAGTTCAGGAATGTGTCCGACTTTATGCAGAGTCCACTTGTTTTTGTTTGAAAGTGCAATGTCAATATCTCTCATTCCTACCACATTTAAAGCTTCTACATCTACCAGATATATTTTCCCAAAATCATCTGTAACATAATTTTGCATCAATTCTCGATAGAAAGTTGTATGAAAAAAAACTCCTGAATCAAGTATTCAGTCATCAACAGAACTATGAACTGTCAGCAGTAATGCATCTTGTGCTTCTTCAGTTACCACATTTGCGCTATCATTCTCCTTCTTCTTAGGATACCTGCAGTTCTTCTTTATGTGATCAGTTTTGTCACAATTTCAGCAAGTTAGTTGTCTACCAGATCTTGACTTGTTTCTGACTCTGTGCTTTGATTTTGATATTCAGGTGTTGTACAACTGAAACAACTTCCGCAATTTTCAAATTGAATAACTTTGTCATCAGATATATCTTGTTATTCGTCGATTGTTTTTCATACATACCTGATAGGACTGCCATGATATATGCATTAGTATTTTTCTTGATGACATTGTGTGCAACGGAACTCGATAGAGTCAGTTGCATAATTCCCAGAATTTATCGATCCAACAAATTTCATTCAGCCTCATCCATTTTTTCAGGTATTTTCCCCAATAACGGAAGATGAAGTTTCTTCCCATAGAGACAGTCCTCTATCTGCATCTCTCAGTATCCAAAATATGTGTCATCAAATTTCTCGATCCCTGAACCATTCACTTCATCTGCGGTCATCATTCTTTCTCAGATCCGAAAATCATGACTCTGATACTTGTTATTGTGACATATATATAATAAAACGATCGACGACGAAGCGAAAAATAAAACGAGAAAATTCACACTAGAAAAGAATTACATAGAGATTTACGTGGTCGACAAATTACGTACGTTCACGGAGTTGCAGAGCATTTTATTACTTGAGGAATTACATCGTCGTTTGCCTCGGCGTTTACAAGTACGAAGTTTCTCTCTCTCTCTCTCTCTCTCTCTCTCCTCTCTCTCTACTTCTCTCCACTGTAAGCCAGGGTAGGAGAGAAATAACACACATGAAAAAGATGCGGAGAAAGAGCCAATGCCTTTTGCCCTCAGCGAAATTCCGTCTTCTGCTTGAGAATCCTTCTTCTTCTCCTCTTGCTTCGCCACCAGCAACTGCACGCTTCGTTCAGTTTTCCGGAAGAACAGGGGAGGCCGGGTGCCTCGATTCACAAAAATAGAAGAGGCGGAGAGCGGCGGCGTTTCGCGAAATTGGAGGGGTTGGCGGGAGAGCACTTAGGCGGGAGGAAGTAAGTTATTTCCCTTTTTTTACTTTTATTTTTGTGTTTAACCGGGCTCCACCTCCAACAACTAGCTCCCAACATCATTTCTATGTTTATTAGGGTTATTTATAATGTTTAAAATGTAACTTTAGTTTATATTTGTTGCAGTTTTGTTGGGATTTTATATACGAACAAGTATGTTCTATTTGTAAATGACATCTTGCTATTTATATATAGTTAGCACTATTTGTCACGTGGCTTGTTTATTTTGTTACTACTTTTTGATCGTTTTGTAGAATGTACTTATATCGAAGGATTATTGTGGCGGTTTTATAATATTCTGATGGTGGGATGCATTGTGATGTCGTGTGGGGTACTTTGAACTCGGTGAAGGATCAATGTGATCCGCTTTAGATTGAAAGTAAGTCTTGGCTAAGAGCTTCTAGTGGAGAGATGATTGTGATGAAAAAAGGGCGGGGAGATACTTATGATATTTTGTAATTTCATCAACGAATTAGAAATGACCAAAGGCATGATTTGCTTGTTTGTAGGTTTACCAAAAAAAAACAAGTATTCACCAAGCCTAATCAAAGAGTTCCTTGGGAGGAGATTATCAAACTAGCTCCAAGAAGATGATCTCTAAATCAATTTCAAGGCTCTTGAAATAAGCACACAATAACTTTATTATTTAAATGATTGAAATTCAATAGTCTTATAGTTTGCTTCTATTGAGAATAATTTTGGCTAAGTGCAAGAGTGGTTAATCGTAACCTTCTTGGAAGTTTTCTTTTTTTAGACAATGATATTACATTTTATGGCTCCATCACTTGGTAGGGCTTCTTACCACATAAAAAGAAATAATTGGTTACATAAAAGAAGCAAATATTCGCAGCGAGGATTTTGGCCAATGCTTTTAAGAAAAGCGGTTATCAATGCACAAATTGCTTGCCATAAGAAGGTTTTGGAATTTAACAAAGAGACGAGTTTATTCATGGCCTTTTTCATCTTGATTGGAGTTACATGATTGATAAATATTTTGAATTTTGAAGGGCAAACCATGCAAATTGGGGGTGTAGATCCTCTATTTAATCATGTCCATATCTTTGATTTTGAATTCATGCAGTTGAGCTTCATGCCTATGCTTGATATTATTTTTTGTGCTACATTATTTCTACATCTTGCTTAGATCAATAGCGAACAAATATTATTGGAGTTGTGGCAAAAATATCTTGATTAGCATTTGTAAATTTAGACGGTCTTTGTGATTTGGGAGCAATTGTATTAAGGTTTTGTTGGAGTTGAATTTGTATCAAGTCTTCTCAATTGTTGTGGTGGAAATGTTCTTTGGGAGTGTTGGGGAGGGTTCTATTTGTGAGGTTTGATTAGGGCTATGATAAGGTGTAGGTGCCAAGGTTTTATAGCGATGTAGAAAATAAAATATTAATTAATCAACTTAGAGTCTCTTTTATGACGTCCTAATATATATAGATAAGCAAATTTAGCTTCAGCCCCAAATTTATTCGAGTAAATTATCTTCTTTATTTATTATTATTATTTTTTTATATTCAGTTTGAAAGAAAGTTATAGTTAAAATTAAGAATTTTCAAATTAATCAAATTTATTTTTTATTGCCGCTGAAGCAAATCAAACCGAACAACGCCTTCACTATGTATAACTATACAAGGGAAGTCAAGATGAGATAAGATAATGAATGATTAATTTATATGCTGCTGTTAAATAGTTGCAAGAGATTAAAAATCATATTTATTAGAGAAAATAATGTAAATTTTGTAAGCAAGAAAATGAGCTCTTCTTCATGGCCGGTAGACCTGCCATCATATTACTCCTTACTTTCCGTCTAAATGACATAATCAACCAACAAAATTTGCAAATTTTTGCTTATTAAATGAAATCCTTAGGTGTGATTACTGACTGCGACCACTTAACAACTGATAAGAGATCGCTTCCTTAGCTTTGAATTTTAAGCAAAATACGTATATATAATAAATTTTATAATGGCGTACCGGTTGACTTCAGCCCATCCAACCGAGCAGCCAAAACCTTGGCGACACCTTTTATGGCCCCTAGACGCCTGCAAGGGGCGTGACAAACAATGCAAACAGAGCCAAAAAGACTTTGGTGCTCTAGGGAAGATTTTGAAGTTTGACGGAGCAGCGTTGAGTGGCATCGAAGGGCATAAGTGGGAGATATTGAACTTTGAGGGGTGTCTTATCGGGTGTGGTATCACTCTCAGTATGGAAAATTTTAAGTTTGACGGTGAAGACTTTTACAAATGAAACCAAAGATGCTGAAAAGCGTGGAAAACTATATGCAAGTCAAAGCCTGANACGTAGCAGCGTTGGTGGCATCGAAGGGCATAAGTGGGAGATATTGAACTTTGAGGGGTGTCTATCGGGTGTGGTATCACTCTCAGTATGGAAAATTTTAAGTTTGATTGTGAGGGTAGGGGTGTAAATGAGTTGAACACAAGTGAGCCCCGACTCAGCTTGTTAAAAAATATCATTGTTCGTGTTCAACTCATAAATATAATTTAATATTTTTATTCTATTTTTTAATTTATAATTTTAATTGATAATAAATTTTTGTAGCTTTATAGTGAATTAACATAT
>JXCR01147202.1:121778-168351 GCA_002079205.1 Phalaenopsis hybrid cultivar
TTTAATTTATTTACATTATTACCAGGTTGCAAGGATTATGTAAGACTTTTTGTTGGCTGATATGACTGAATGAGAAAAGAACATTATCTTGTATGGAGTATTATAAAAACATAATTGGTTTGCTTACCTCTTTATTATCATCTTTAATTTAAATAATGTAATTTTATTTTGCAGATGAGAACATGTTGGATTAATTTAATGGTACCTTTGGGACAGGTGTCATATTTTAAGTTGTTATAGATTTTTTTTTTTTTTTTTTTTTTTTNGAACATGAACAGATAAATTTTTTTTCGTGTTCAGCTCGTTAACTTAACGAACGAATCAAACACGAGTTGTTCGTGAACAATGAGCCATTTTGATAGCCCTAGTGAGGGTCTGAGAAATTGAGAGGGTACGTGTGAGAAAATTGTAGAGATAATTTAGGAGGATTTTTTTTTAGTATGGTGATCTTCAATGTACTAAGCGAGAGGAGTGAAGAACATGGGAAGCACTACAAGGGTGTATAATGTTTTAATTAATAAAGTATGTTTTGTGTTGTTTCAAAGCATGTATACTATCTAATTTGTATCTCTTCTGTGATTGGCTGTTTAAAAGATCTATGGTTTAATTTTTTTGTACGCAACTGATATGAAATTTTGATGGGATGAAGTTTTAAACTTCCAATCTTTGTTTGCTTTCAACTTGGTCAATTGTTTTGTTAAGGCTTGCTGTGATCTTTGCATTTCAGAAGAAATCTTAGAGGACAACTTGGTTAAAACTCATTAATTTAATACAATAAGAATGCTGCTCTTATGCTAGTGCGATATTTTTGGGAAATATTTAATCCTGGGATAATCACTTTATTTAGGGAACTAAATATGTATGATTTCGAAACTTTCTTGTTGTCACCGGGAGAGATTAAGGAAGAGATTTGTTCCCAATAGTCACCTTTAATTTTGCCGTTTTGTTAATTCCATGCTTTTAGGACCCAACTTAGGGGAGATACCTTTACTCGTTTGAGTGCCTCACATATTTTACTTATGTTTTTCTCTTCGCAAAATTTAGGTCTAGAAACTTTAAATTCACTCAAATCCAAATCACTCAGGCTAAACATAAAGCCAACTAACTAGAGCATTTTCTGATTATGGAAGTTTACTCATTTCTCATGGGATTAATACACGGACTCAGATTCTGTATACTACTTGAACAACATGCATATTTGTTTGTATCGTTGGTGCTTCACATCATTTTGGTCCGCATCATATATACATCAATATTAGCACTCATCATCCCCATAATGGTGACATTTGCCCTTGCCAACAAACAGAAGTCCACCATTGATATTAATGTTGATATATGTAATCTTTATTATGATTGATGCTCCCTCCTTCAAGGGGAACAACTAAGAGATCATGAACAATATCTTGATGACACTTTGAATGCCTTAAGGCTTCTCTAACTTCTATTATACGTGTAATTTGACATTATCCATTCACACACCATCAGATCAAAATCTTCGCAATTATGTTTGAATTCCATCATTCTAATTGAGTCATGCTCGTAAAATTTCCCCTTCAGTTTTTCACATAAAATCTTCATGGCATCATTTCAATCGAGTCGGGTCCTATAAAATTTTCCCTCTAGTCTTATATGCAAAACCCTCGTGTCTTTTATGAGCTACTTCTAACTTATTTTATCCACGCGTGCGGGATCTTCGTTCAATATTAAACTAATAATCTCTTAACTCTACTGCCATGGATGTTCTAGGATGCAACATATTTATAAAATGATCTGTGTGATATTTATAGCTTTTATAATTTATATGATTTTTAATATCTAACTAGTTGTTTTTTAATTATCAAATATCTTAGTAGTTTTGTTACAATTAACTATTTAACATATTAACTTGATATAATAATATTACATACTATTTATATAACTAACCAATATATTGTAAGCTTTTATATTTCATATTTGAAAAATGTTTTTCTTTATTTATTAAAGTCATTGCAAAATTTCAATGAATGCATCATCTCTTTGGAAAACAGCTAATTTAAAATCAGTGCATGACAATTCTTTTGCACTTATTTTAATGTCGCACTTCTAGGCCGGTGAAGACTTTTACAAATGAAACCAAAGATGCTGAAAAGCGAGGAAAACTATATGCAAGTCAAAGCCTGATAAGAAGGGCTGCTGCTTGATCAAATAGCCTATACATTATTATGATAGGCGCTCTTATAATACAAATTGCAAATATAATTTTTTTTATTTACATTATTACCAGGTTGCAAGGATTATGTAAGACTTTTTGTTGGCTGATATGACTGAATGAGAAAAGAACATTATCTTGTATGGAGTATTATAAAAACATAATTGGTTTGCTTACCTCTTGATTATCATCTTTAATTTAAATAATGTAATTTTATTTTGCAGATGAGATCATGTTGGATTAATTTAAGGGTACCTTTGGGACAGGTGTCATATTTTAAGTTGCTATAGATTATTATTATTATTATTTTTTGGCTATGAGATAAAGTCAAAAGTATATTTTGGCTTAAGTTGATTTATTTATATTGGTAATTTTATTTTATTTTATTTGAGAAGAATAATTTTTCTTTTACAATATTTGTTCTTATGTGTAACTCGTTTGTTACAATATAAGATTATATTTATATTTTGTAGACCGGTTTTCATAGGTTTTAGTGATATTCAACCGCTTATCAGGTCTCTAGAAAATTAAAGTAATCGTGCATAAATTAATTTTATTATTTTGTAAAAAAATATAGGTCAATTTTTTAGAATTAAAAAAAATATCAAAATAATAGTCTTATTAATACAAATTGGCTGTGCATAAAGACTATTTAAAAGTAGAATGGNTAAAATTAAAGTAATCGTGCATAAATTAATTTTATTATTTTGTAAAAAAATATAGATCAATTTTTTAGAATTAAAAAAATATCAAAATAATAGTCTTATTAATACAAATTGGCTGTGCATAAAGACTATTTAAAAGTAGAATGGGTCAGATCTCCTCTTAGATTCACTTTTTCATATCATTATCTTGTATTTAGTTTAATTTATTATTTAACTAATCAAAAGTGTACGATATATACATAACTTTCATATAAATTGGTTGAACATAAAATAAAAACTCTCATGAGGCAGAATAAACCACTAAATTTATTTCAAACATAGTTAAATAAGTACTACATATTTAACATTTAAAGCTTTATATTCATATTTATATATTTGCATTCTTCTATACATCCGTAATCTTGCAAACATATCACATACCTAAAGACAGTAAACTTCATGTATACAAAAATTGTATTTCATTTTAACAAAATAAGTAGTAATGATAATTTTTGATATGATTATTAAGATTTCAGGGCTATATATATAAATATAAATGTTAATAGTAATGATAATTTTTGATATGATTATTAAGATTTCAGGGCTATATATATAAATATAAATGTTAAGTATGTNGCTTTTTCATATCATTATCTTGTATTTAGTTTAATTTATTATTTAATTAATCAAAAGTGTACGATATATACATAACTTACATATAAATTGGTTGAACATAAAATAAAAACTCTCATGAGGCAGAATAAACTACTAAATTTATTTCAAACATAGTTAAATAAGTACTACATATCTAACATTTAAAGCTTTATATTCATATTAATGTATTTGCAATCTTCTATACATCCGTAATCTTGCAAACATATCACATACCTAAAAACAGTAGACTTCATGTACAAAAAAATTGTATCTCATTTTAACGAAATAAGTAGTAATGATAATTTTTGATATGATTATTAAGATTTCAGGCTTACATATATAAATATAAATGTTAAGTATGTAAGAATTAAATGGTATGCACGTAAATGTCGCAAACTCTTGTTCAGAACTTGTGAAAAAGTACAGGGCGAAGTGGGCGCCCCATTAAACATATCTTATATATAAGCTCGCCCGCCATGGGATTCATGTCAGCACCGAAGGATGCGAGGGGCGAAAGAAAAAAAAGGTCTTTTTGTTTAAGTGAGGTCTTATTTTGTTAGTGAAGGGCAGTGGGTGGTGAAGAAAAATAACAGTTTGTGATCGCTCTCTCTTCTTCTTCCTTCTCGTCTGGATATCGTAAGTTTTTTTCTTTTCTGAGATTCGTTAGGCTTTTCAAGAAGCAGAGCTGATCTGTTTTCAAGGCTCATCCAGAAAATTTACCTTTTTTTTCTTCTTTTTCTTCCTTCGGATTTCGGAAATTTTTCTGGCACTCTCGCGTTCAATTCCTCTTTTCAATTCGTTTGATTTTTTGTATAACTTAAGCTCCAGTGAACTGCTAGATCGAAGAGTAGTCACGGGATGGGAACTTATGTAGGAATTTATTTGCAGAAGAAAATCAAATAGGGAGATTTTCTTTATTATTTATTGCTTGGGTAAACATTGCTAAAGTTTAAGGAATGTTCGATTGNTTTGTTTGTGTTCGACTCGTTAATTTAACGAACGAATCAAACACGAGCTGTTCGTGAACAACGAATCATTTTGAGAGCCCTAATGAGGGTCTGAGAAATTGAGAGGGTACGTGTGAGAAAATTGTAGAGATAATTTAGGAGGATTTTTTTGCAGTATGGTGATCTTCAATTTTCTAAGCGAGAGGAGTGAAGAACATGGGAAGCACTACAAGGGTGTACTTTTTTTGGTTTTTTGTTTTAAACTTTTGTATAATGTCTTAATTCATAAAGTATGTTTTGTGTTGTTTCAAAGCATGTATACTATCTAATTTGCATCTCTTCTATGATTGGCTGATTAAAAGATCTATGGTTTAATTTTTTTTTACGCGACTAATATGAAATTTTGATGGGATGAAGTTTTAAACTTCCAATCTTTGTTTGCTTTCAACTTGGTCAGTTGTTTTGTTAAGGCTTGTTGTGATCTTTGAGTTTCAGAAGAAATCTTAGAGAACAACTTGGTTAGAACTCATTAACATAATACAATAAGAATGCTGCTCTTATGCTAGTGTGATATTTTTGGGAAATATTTAATCCTTGGATAATCACTTTATTTAGGGAACTAAATATGTATGATTTCGAAACTTTCTTGTTGTCACCGGGAGAGGTTAAGGAAGAGATTTGTTCCTAATAGCCACCTTTAATTTTGTCGTTTTGTTAATTCCAGGCTTTTAGGACCCAACTTAGGGGAGATACCTTTACTCATTTGAGTGCCTCACATATTTTACTTATGTTTTTCTCTTCGCAAAATTTAGGTCTAGAAACTTTAAATTCACTCAAATCCAAATCACTCAGGCTAAACATAAAGCCAACTAACTAGAGCATTTTCTGATTTTGGAAGTTTACTCATTTCTCGTGGGATTGATACACGGACTCAGATTCTGTATACTACTTGAACAACACGCATATTTGTTTGTATCGTTGGTGCTTCACATCATTTTGGTCCGCATCATATATACATCAATATTAGCACTCGTCATCCCCATAATGGTGACATTTGCCCTTGCCAACAAATCAGAAGTCCACCATTGATATTAATGTTGATATATGTAATCTTTATTATGATTGATGCTCCCTCCTTCAAGGGGAACAACTAAGAGATCACGAACAATATCTTGATGACACTTTGAATGCCTTAAGGCTTCTCTAACTTCTATTATACGAGTAATTTGTCATTATCCATTTACACACCATCGGATCAAAATCTTCGCAATTATGGGGAATTCCATCATTCTAATTGAGTCATGCTCGTAAAATTTCCCCTTCAATTTTCACATAAAATCTTCATGGCATCATTTCAATCGTGTCGGGTCCTATAAAATTTTTCCTCTAGTCTTATATGCAAAACCCTCGTGTCTTTTATGAGCTACTTCTAACTTATTTTATCCACGCGTGCGGGATCTTCGTTCAATATTAAACTGATAATCTCTTAACCCTACTGCCATGGATGTTCCAAGATGCAACATATTTATAAAATGATCTGTGTGATATTTATAGCTTTTAAAATTTATATGATTTTTAATATTTAACTAGTTGTTTTTTAATTATCAAATATCTTAGTTTTTTTGTTACAATTCTCTTTTAACTATTTAACATATTGACTTGATATAATAATATTACATACTTTTTATATAATTAACCAATATATTGTAAGCTTTAATATTTCATATTTGAAAAATGTTTTTCTTTATTTATTAAAGTCATTGCAAAATTTCAATGAATGCATCATCTCTTTGGAAAACAGCTAATTTAAAATCAGTGCATGACAATTCTTTTGCACTTATTTTAATGTCGTACTTCTAGGCCGGTGAAGACTTTTACAAATGAAACCAAAGATGCTGAAAAGCGTGGAAAACTATATGCAAGTCAAAGCCTGATAAGAAGGGCTGCTGTTTGATCAAATAGCCTATACATTATTATGATAGGCGCTCTTATAATACAAATTGCAAATATGATTTTTTTTTTAATTTATTTACATTATTACCAGGTTGCAAGGATTATGTAAGACTTTTTGTTGGTTGATATGACNCAATCGTGCATAAATTAATTTTATTATTTTGTAAAAACTATAGATCAATTTTTTAGAATTAAAAAATATCAAAATAATAGTCTTACTAATACAAATTGGCTGTGCATAAAGACTATTTAAAAGTAGAATGGATCAGATCTCCTCTTAAATTCACTTTTTCATATCATTATCTAGTATTTAGTTTAATTTATTATTTAATTAATCAAAAGTGTACAAGATATACATAACTTTCATATAAATTGGTTGAACATAAAATAAACTCTCATGAGGCAGAATAAACTACTAAATTTATTTCAAACATATTTAAATAAGTACTACATATTTAAGATTTAAAGCTTTATATTAATATTTATATATTTGCAATCTTCCATACATCCGTAATCTTGCAACCATATCACATACCTAAAGACAGTAACCTTCATGTATAAAAAAATTGTATCTCATTTTAACAAAATAAGTAGTAATGATAATTTTTGATATGATTATAAAGATTTCAGGGCTATATATATAAATATAAATGTTAAGTATGTAAGAATTATATGGTATGCACGTAAATGTCCCAAACTCTTGTTCAGAAGTTGTGAAAAAGTACAGGGCGAAGTGGGCACCCCATTAAACATATCTTATATATAAGCTCGCCCGCCATGAGATTCATGTCAGCACCGAAGGATGCGAGGGGCGAAAGAAAAAAAGGAGGCCTTTTTGTTTGAGTGAGGTCTTATTTTGTGAGTGAAGGGCAGTGGGCGGTGAAGAAAAATAACAGTTTGTGATCGCTCTCTCTTCTTCTTCCTTCTCGTCTGGATATCGTAAGTTTTTTTCTTCTCTGAGATTCGTTAGGCTTTTCAAGAAGCAGAGCTGATCAGTTTTCAAGGCTCATCCAGAAAATTTGCCTTTTTTTCTTCTTCTTCTTCCTTCCGATTTCGGAAATTGTTCTGGTACTCCCGCGTTCAGTTCCTCTTTTCAATTCGTTTGATTTTTTGTATAACTTAAGCTCTAGTGAACTGCTAGATGGAAGAGTAGTCACGGGATGGGAACTTATGTAGGAATTTATTTGCAGAAGAAATTCAAATAGGGAGATTTTCTTTATTATTTATTGCTTGGGTAAACATTGCTAAAGTTTAAGGAATGTTCGATTGAAGTATATATATAACTGGCTGCTTGCTGTATCTAATCTCAGGGGGAAGTTAGGCAGCAGAGGCGAAAGAAAGAAGTGATGGACTTTTTGTTGCTTGGCCTAGAAGAACCACCTATTGAGCGAAGAGCTGGTTTGCGAAGGGATCAAGCAGGCCGAGGTTGCTACCGAGCTAGCTAATGAGGCAGGGCGGTTGGTCTGGTCGCTTTTGACTTTGGTACATAGCTACAAAGGGATTATGGGGTCTGCCACTTCGTTGAATCAGTTGTTTAGGAATCTTTGCCACCATTCTATGTGGAAATATGGTATTCTTTGGAAGTTTCAAGATCAGAACCTCATGTAAGTTGTTTAGGTTCCCTTGCATTGCTATATGAATGCATCATATACTGTGGTAAAACCTGTGAAAACTAGCTCTGAAAGCCATTTTTTGTTGTATTGCAATATGTTACTTTATAATTTGCAACATAGAATCCCTTGGATACTGTCATTTTGATGAGAAAGCTTTATCAAAACAATTTGAAGAGATCAAATTAGAATACTAGTATACCTTAAATAATGCCCTTGTAGCCATCCACACTGCACATTCGTCTTTAATTTCACTCTTTTTTTCCCTTAGAATCTTTTTTTAGTAGTTATTTATGTTGTCATATCCCAAGGCAAGCCCTTCTCAGCCATTCCATTCAGCAATCAAGCATCAATACTCTGTAGATTGGCCAGGTTATGAGAAGCAAAGTAGAAGAAAAGGTTTTCCAACTGAAACCTACTTCTCATGCAACATTATTTGAATGTTTTAAAACACTATATTGTTCATTATGATTTATGCACATCTCTAGCCCCTGCTGTTTGATCCCCCTAATGCTTTATCCCCTATAATTCTTTTGTGTAGTTGCTAATAATTTACTACATCTTTTCAAATCAGACTTTATTTTTTTCCTTGTCACTAGAACTGTTTCAAGTAAGCCAGCATCGGCTTACTGAATCTTCCTTAAAATATATCCCCGTCAACTGCGAAGAGATGCATCTTATATCCAAGTGTTCAGACTGGTCAAAGTTTTAAATATAAGCATGTTCTAAGTTTTTTGAGACAACAACTACGATGCAAGTTAATTCTTGTATATAAATATGCAAAATTTGGGCACTTCTGGCTTTTCTAACTGTATAATGTTTCCCTTTAGGCTATTGACATGCGAAGATTCTTATGCTATTGATACAAAGTCAGGCGTTGCTATGGAATATAATCAGTACAAACAAGAATTCATCAACAATGATCATTGGATTAGCCCTTTCGGCTGTGAATCTATCGCTCAAAATGGAAGTATTTCTGGCTGTTCCATTGTAGTGGCAGTTTCCAAAATGATGCGATTCTCATACTTAATTGGTGAAGGGTATGTTGATTTAGAAAGTCATTATTACTTGAACATAGACCCTCTTTCAGGGAATTCTAGGGGTGATATGATTTTCTATTAAATAAAATAGTTGAAATACAACATTTGATATAAATAATAGTTATGATTTTCAATGTGATTTTATATTAAGAATAATAACATACATGATGTGAGATTTAAATTACAATTAAGATAGTTATATTCAAATAGCATCATGTGCTTTATTCAAATAGTAATAATATAAGTGTTAGCTTTTTAAATTTGTTCAAATTCAAATTCAAAATAAATATGACATTTAGCTCTCATATAACGGGCCATGTCAAACATTCTGATTCACTATTTTAGTACAAGAAAAAGTAATACACTTTGAGGACAAATGAGTGAGAATTTAATAACCATGACTTGAGATAACTTTACTCATATTTATTACTTCTCCTTATGTTCAGGGAGGGAGGGAAGAATACAAGATATTAGATTGGAGAATTTTCTTATCTTTATATCCTCTTTACCTTATTTGAACAAAGCCTATGTAGAATTGGAAGAAATCCATTAAGATTTTATATTCTCCTCTTCTCATGTAGTGGTGGGCCCTTACATCTTCAAGGGAGTTGTGGTATTTAAACTTCAAGCTTCTCTTGGATCAAATCTGGATCATCTTGTAGTTTTCGTTTAGCCTTATATGCTCTGCGCACCCGATGTAAATTTTTTGGCTTGAATTGAGTGTAACTTTGGGCTTGTTTTGTCTAAGGCTTAAGTTAAGACTAATGCTGGTTTTTTTTGTTCTAGCTTAAATTGCATTGACTAAACCTCTTGGATTGCTTGCCAGTGCAGTTTCTGTTTCAGTGGACTGGGCTGTATATTTTCATTTAAGGAAATTTACTTACCTATAACACAATTCTTATGTATTACATATCAAACATCCAAATTTGGATATTTATATTTGTATCACTGGGTGTCATAAACTTATGCATGAAAAGGTGTTATTTTACTTTTGAAATGATAGCGATGATGGTATTATTGATGTGTTGTTAAAGATTTGAGTGGAATGCATGTAAATATCAATGTTTAGGTGCTAGATATGTAAATACATAAGAATTGTGTGGTATTCATGTAAATTCCCCTTTCATTTATTTTGTCATTTGAAGGACACAATCGGAACTTAGGAAAACCCATAGAGTAGGTTCAGATAAGCATTTCAATTTCAGATGTAATTCCAAAATTTATGGTAATCCAAGTTGGCAGACTCCAAATAGCCTCTTTAGAAATAGGATCCTCTATATCCAATGAAAATTTCACAACTTGAAAACATTACTCTGGCAGGATCGTTGGCAAAGTGGCATCCATGGAGAGGCATCAGTGGATTTGTATTGGAGAGGTGAACTCTGAGCTACTTTTGGAGGTGAGCTAGTGGTGGCCTGAATTTGGAATTTATCGTTTTACTTGTTTTTATTATTATATTTAAACATATATGAAGTTACTATGTTTGCAGTATCCAGAAGAGTTGGGACTTCAGGTTGCAGCTGGAATCAAGGTATTTTATATTCTTCTCGTGAGTTGCAAAAATTCTAATTAATGCGGTCGTCTTTTCTCCGAATTTATCTGCAAGGGTGCTTTGCTTCCCAAATATATTGATTTTACTTGTTCTTACTGCAGACAATTCTACTTATACCCATACTTCCTCTTGGACTTGTGCAGCTTGGGTCACTGGATAAGGTGCGCCCTTTTATTCTCATTTTCATTATCTCTGCTACCTGCATGAACTTCTGGCCATTTATAATATGGTTTGTATGCCTCAAACTGGGTTTTGTAATGTACAATTTTACTTTGTATTACTTTGCATAATATTCGAGATGCAATGATATTGCCTATGTATAGGTCTCTCGCCTCAATTGAAGCAACATAATGCTTTTTTACATCGAGATGTTAAAAAAGAGGTTGAAGTTTGATTGTAGTTTTTTCTTGATATTTTATTTGGGTAAATGTTAATACATGGAATAGGAAAAAAAATCCTAAAAGAAAGTAGTTGCAACAGAAGGTTGAACTGATCTGGGGGTAAGAGAGAGGGATTGATTCCCTTGTTATGAATAATTTGTAGCATGGATTAGCAATCAGATGTTTTAATCTACTCAACCGTTTCTCACCCTTTCATAATTTCTCATGTGTTGTGGCACATGAAACTAAGATATGTAAATAACTTCTGAACTTATTTGGCAATACAACAACAACAAACCTTTATCCTACTAAGTGGGGTCGGCCACATGAATCCTTTTTTTCCATTGTATCCTATTGTCATATTTTCATTTAATTCTAATAGATTAAGATTATTTTTTATACAATATGTTCAAGTCTTTTTAGGTCTACCTCTGTCTTTCTTAACATAAGTCAAATCTAAAACATCTACTTTCCTAACCGGATCATCAGATGACCGACGTTTAATGCCACCAAATCATCTGAGACGACTCTTTCTAATCTTGTCCGCCACTGGAACTACACCAACTCTATCACGTATATATTCATTTTGCATTTTTTCTCTAATTGTCAAGCTACTCATCCACGTAAGCATTCTCATCTCAGCGACATAACTTTGTTTTATGCTTTCCTTTTAAAGACCAACATTTTGTGCCACAGAGCATTGTAGGTCTCACCCTCTTATAAAATTTTCCTTTAAGTTTAAGTGGTACTTTTCTATCACACACTAGGCCCGATGTATTCCTCCACTTCAACCAACCAACTTAAATTCTATTAATAACATCCCCATCTATTTCAGCGTCACTTCGAACGATAGACCTAAGATATCTAAAATGTTCACAACTTTTAATGATTTGATCACCCAATGTTACAACTCTGTCACTAGAGCTACTACTACTAAAATTATATTACACGTATTTAATTTTAGATCTACTCAAATGAAGTCCTTTAGGCTCCAATGTTGAAATCCATAATTCAAATTTTCCTGAACTCTTTCTCTAGTCTTTTCCACAAGAAGGATATCATTAGCGAAAAGCATATACCACGGTACATTCTCTTGTAAATGTCTAGTAAGAGCATCCATAACCAAAGCAGAAAGATATGGGTTTAAAGTTGATCCCTAATGTTATGCAACTGAAATAGAAAAATACTTTGTCAATCCTTCTTCTGTTCGAACATAAGTAACATAAACATAAAATTTAGAACTGCTCCCATTAAAGAAATAGAAACATAAATTTTATTCATGGATGTCTACATTATGTTCTCTATGGTTTCTGGGTTCTCAAATTGCAGCAAACAAACATTATGAGCTGTGTGGTATACTGTTCAGAGTATCTCGATTGCCTTATCACATACAAATAATTTACCTGCAGAGCTTCGTCACTCTTAGAACACTTTTTGTTTCTTTTTCTGTCATCAGATATCAGAAGACTTGACAATGGTGGCTCAACTTAAGGATTTGTTTTGTGCCTATCAAAGCACTATTGATTCAAATTCTTATTTTGAACTGAGAATGGGACAAATTGATTCCTACATGGCATTGAACAGACCTCCAGAGAAGCATTCCACCTGTTTGGAAGTAAACAACTTCATTGATCTTAAACAAAATCAACCATTTATGATGCCTGATTTGGCGACGCTCACCTTTGATCAAGCAATGGTGAATGAACATTTATTAATGGGTTCTATTGGTTTACCTCATCCCATGGTTCAATCCTATGATCCATTCACTCAAGTTGGTGTTCATCAGGGTCACGGACTCGGCACAGAATTGCTAGATGAAATAAGATGGAATGAAATGTGTAGTGAAATTTTTCAAGATCGTTCAGAGGAACAGATTATGCTTATTAGTAAAGCTTCCTTCACTGGAAGGACAATGGAAAGTGATAAATCATCTATTCTTCATGAGGCGGTTAAACCGATTCCAGTCGTCAGTCAGGGCTTGATTTACAAAAAACCTACGGTGTTTGATGCTTGTGATATCAACAAGGCTAATCTTAATTTTAATTTTGTGGAGGATGTTGTTATTGATTCCATAACTGATAGCAGAAATCTAGACTTCTCTGTTGAATCTGGACAGCACAAACTAATGGTTCAAAGTGGCATTTTGGGTTGGAACAACAGTACATGGATGCAAAATCAATCAAAGTCCATCGAAGGGAGTGGAATAATCAGTGGTTTTAAAGCAGCGGTGCCTGAGACAATTGGATGCTCAGTTGAACTTTGTATTCTGGAGAAAAACGTAGGAGAAAATTCAGCACAGTTGGCCATGGAAGAACTGCCTGCTGTTTCAGATGACAAGGAATTAGAATCATGTGAATGCGTGAAATCTCGCTGCAGTTCATCAGGAAGATGCAGCGACTCTTGTATAACACAGTGCAGAACTGAAAATGTGTCAAATTCTGAAGATTCTGCTCTCGATAGTGACAAAATGACCTCATTACTTTCGGATTCTGAAGGTCTTACAAACTATCTCACAACTGGTCCACAAAAGAGTTCTGTCTATATGCCACAAAAAAATGAAGGTCATGAGAACTCCATATGTGAATTTTCGAGGAGTTGCTTGAAGGAATCACATAGTAACAACAGACAAACAAAAAATCGAAGCGCCCACAGGCCAAGGCCCCGGGACAGACAGTTGATTCAAGATCGTATTCGAGAGCTAAGGGAGCTGATCCCAAATACATCAAAGGTGATAATGAATATAGAAAAAAAAGAAAGGTTTGAAAATTTTATTGTTACATAGCTCCTGCATGTTCTAAAAGTATGATCTTTGTAACACAGTGCAGCATTGATGCACTTCTGGACCAGACTGTAAAGCACGTGATGTTCCTTCAAAGTGTTCCTATCCACGCTGATAAGCTGAGCCAATCTACAAGCTCAAAGGTACTGCTTTATCTTACAGCGGCTTCTAGTTTTTGAATTGTCTACCACTGAAGTGTTTATTTGAACTCTTTATAAGCACGAATGTTGCAGTAACTTTGCAGCAAAACATCATAGGAGCTACTTAAATTGAAGTGATTTTTGTTGTTTAACATCTTTGACTAATTGAACTGAAATTCTTCAACTGATTGCTGTGATTATGGTGTGATAAATTGGCCCAGATTCGTATTCTGATATACATTTAAAAATCATACAGATAAGAGTGAAGGATTCAACTTTAGAAGGGACCCAGGTGCCTGAGAACCCGGAAAGTTCGGCACATGAGGTGGGAAATAAATCG
Organism: Phalaenopsis hybrid cultivar; assembly: GCA_002079205.1. NCBI lineage: Eukaryota > Viridiplantae > Streptophyta > Magnoliopsida > Asparagales > Orchidaceae > Phalaenopsis > Phalaenopsis hybrid cultivar. Next base: position 136,006 of record JXCR01147202.1, read on the forward strand.
ATGCCATTCCCTCTGGTCGTTGAAAATCTTGACCAGCCAGATCAAATGCTTGTAGAGGTGACCGTGTTCACATATTTACTAAATTCTATATATGCTCCTTTATATTTAGGAAGATTTACATGTATACCACTCAATTCTTATGGATTTACATGTTTAACCCCTAAATTTCAATTTTTATATATATTATGACACCTTTCCTATGCATGAAAAGGTGTATTTCATATTTTAAAAATGATGTGAAAGTTTGGGTATGTAAAAAACCTAAGAATTGGGTGGTATGCATGTATATGCCCCTTATACTTATATGCTGACAATCTGCATTGGATTGATAGATGCAATGTAGGAACCATGGGCTCTTCTTAGACATAGCACAGGCAATTAAACGTCTGGGACTAACCATCCTGAAGGGCATTTTGGAAAGCCGGTTAGAAGAACTCTGGGCACACTTCATTATTGAGGTGGGAATAAAAAATATTGGATGATAATAATAATAATAATAATTTGGTTTATCTTGTTCAGTTATATTGATAATAATATTTGAATAAACAGATTCCTAAAGGCTTCCACCGCATGGATATAGTCTGGCCATTGATGCAGTTGCTGCAGCTCAAGTTTTAAGTGCATATTGGTGTTAAAATAACAAAGAATGCCAGCTTTATTTGTGACTTATGTTAATAGTGCTGTATTTGGATTGGAAGTCTTTTTAGTAACTTTTTGTCCAGATTGCATGAGTTGTATTATTTTGTTTTTGTGTCCATTAATAATACATTGAAACTTTGGCGGCAACTCTCTCTCTCAGCCATTGGAGAAAACATTAAGTTCGGACACCGTATGTCTGGACGACGGAGGTCATGTTGGCATAAATTCATATATATGATGATGCGTCCTCCTGTGGATATATGTCTGAGCGGTTATAGAGGACATTTTGCTTTGATGTGCCGTACCGTAGGTTGCAAGCTATTTTCTCTTCGGCCAAAGCATGCTGATTGAAGTATGAAAGAAATTTTACAAAAATACCGAATCATCACAATCTTGTCAGTTGGTTTAATTTAATTTTCTTTTAAATTCAATGTTGATTTTAAATTCCAAGAACATCTTCAAAGCTAAATAAAGATTTAAATTTTATTATTTACTAAAAAATAATCATTTTTTAAATATATTTATATATCTGTTGAAAACTCAACTTAATTTAGCTTATTTGTGAGCGGGCCTTAATTAAACTTGTAATCTCGAATGTTTTTTAGAGAATTTTAAAGCTACATTTTAAGAAGATTTTAGTGATTCTAAAGATATTTAAATGAGTAATTTGAAGTATCTAAAATAAGTAGCTAATCATTTTTGCAATAGAAGAGAAGAGTATTTTAGAGAGATACTAATAACCATAGTATTGAAATATGTTGGCATAATTATGAGTTGTCATTTATATAAATAGATGTGTTGTGTTTGATGGTTGTATGATAAGGGAGAGGTTATGTTAGTGAGCAAGAAAAAAATTCAAATAACCATAGCACTAATTATAAAAGAGAAAACTCATCAAGAGGACATAGCAGAGAAACTTCAAACTTGGGGCTGATAAATTCAAATTAAGTGTTAGAACTACTATAAGTTTAGGGTTTATGCTCAAGTCAGCAGAGTACTTGAAAAAAAAAAAAAAATTACATAAAATTAAGAAAAGAGGAAGATGACACACTACTGCTAGCATACACAAATATGAAAGAGTGAAGATGAAACATGATTTCTAGGCACTAGTGCAAGCTCATATGCGTGGATATATATATATATATATATATATAAGATACATATNGAGGAAATGCATGCTCCAGTGCTTACTCAAAGAAAAAAGTGAAAGACATAAAATTCTCAAATGCTTGAAGAAAAAGAAGAGTCAATTTATTTATAATGTTTATTTTGTGCCAAATAAAAAAAGTAATATACTAAGTATTGGGAAACTCATAGAAAATAGTTTTGATATTTACTTGATAGAAAATACCCTTTTTTAAAGGATAAATTTGACAACTTGATTGTCAAGTGCCATCGCCAAGAATATAATGTTTTTACTTAGCATTGCAAATGATATTGCCAACTGTCTTAAAGCTTATTATAAAGATTTGTCATAGCTATAACATCTTTGGTTTGGATGCTTAAATTTTGGAGGATTAGAATTACTTTCAAAGAAAACGGTGATGTGTGGACTACTTTACATTAAGCATACTGATCAACTTTGTGATAATTGTTTACTCGAGAAAAATTTCAAAAAAAGCATCTAAAAGAATCTGGTTCAAGCAATAGCAACAATTTTCTTCTTTTCATAGGTATTTCAAGAAAATGATGAGTGTATTGTTTAAAGGAAAAATCATAGGTTTTTAAAGTATTTAAGAAGTTCAAACTTATTGTAGATAAGAAAATAGACTCTAAATCAAAACCATGTGACTTGATATATTGAGGAGGAACATTCACTTCAAATAAATTTCAAAAATGCTGTCAAGCTTATGGAATATGTCGGTCACTCACAATTTCAAGATGTCCTCAACAAAACAGAAGAGCATAACAAAAAAATCGAACCATTGTTAATATGATAAGGAACATGCTCAAAACAAGAAATTTCTAAAAGAGTTATTGACAGAAGTACTGGCGAGTGCAATTTATCAGTCAAATCAATCACCAATAAAATATGTGTGAGGAAAGACACCACAAGGAACATAAAGCCAAAGAAAACTAGATAATTCTTATCTAAGAATTTTTGGAAGTATATCCCTTGTATATAACACGATAATATAAGATGTAAGCTAGAATAATAAGAGCTAGGAGTTCAATTTTATTAGTTATGACACTAACTCAAAAGATTATAAACTGTAAAATCTAATACTTGAAGAACAATTATCAAAGGTGATGTCATATTTGATGAAAGAAGAAGCATGGTACTGGAGATCACATAATGAAGATTTTAATTTTTCTATATTTTAATGAAGAAAAAATGGAGCAACAAAATATGAAGCAAGTGAGAGAGAAGACTACTACTCCACCAATAGCATCCTTCACAACTACTAAAAGAACTCATATTCAACAACTTCAACTAAGAATTCAAGTGAAGAGTATCACATTTCAAGAATTTTATAAGAACTTTATGAGAATCAAGATAATCTAACTCTCTTTTGTTTATTTGTTTAATGTAAGCCTCTTTCTTTTGAGCAAAATTTGCAAAATAAGAAGTGGATATTTTTTTGGATGAAAAATCAAAGCTATTGAGAAAAATAACACATATGATCAGTTAACTTCACTTTATGATGGGCATAAGACAATTGGTGTAAAGTGAGTATACAAAGAAAAAAAAATGTTAAAAGAGAAGTTCAAAGCTATAAAACAAGATTAGTGGCAAAAGAGTACAATTTAAAAGGTGGCATCAATTATGATGAAATATTTACTCTTGTTGCTCGATTAGAAGTTATTAGATTGATTATTTCTCTTGTGTCTCAAAATAAATGGAGAATATATAGATGTAAAGTTTGCATTCTTGATGAATTTTTAGAAAAAAGTATATATTAAACAACATCCAAACTTTAAAGTCAAAGTATAAGAAGACAATGTTCTAAAGCTAAAAAAAGCTTTTAATGGAAATGTCCTTGTAAGTATGCATAAAATGCTTTTAATGGAAATGTCATTACAATCAACAAAAGCATGCAATAACCAAAAAAATAAGTTCTTTCAAGAGAATGATTTATGAAATGTTCTTATGAGTATGCTCTTTACATCAAGAACATGAATGAAGATATTAAAATTGTTTGTTTATATGATGATGACTTAATCTTCACCGGAAACAATTTAAGCATATTTTGAAAATTTAAACAAGCATTACAAAGGAGTTTGAGATGAATGATATTTGGCTCATGGCATTCTACCTGGGCATTGAATTCAATCATTTTGAAAATGAAATATTTATCTCATAAAAAGGATATTTAAGAGAAATGTTAAAAAAAATTTAAATGGAAAATAGCATACCCATTAATATTCGTGTAGAATGTGGAGTCAAATTATTAAAGCATGATAAAAGAGAAAGAATTGATCCAACATTTCTTAAGAGTTTAGGAGGAATTTTACGTTAATTCAATGCACAAAGCCTGATATTCTTTATATATGCTATTGGACTTGTGAGCCGCAACATGGAAACTTGAACTATAAAAAGGATATATAAGAGTACCACAATGCTTGGTTTGCACTATTCATGTTGTATATCAAAGGTACAATTAATTTTGGTATGCACTGTTCATCATCTAATAACTTCAAGCAAGCATGATATAATGCAACCATTGGTCAGAGAAATGAATAATAGAAAGAACACCACACAATTTGTGCTCTTTATTAGAGACATTGCTTTCACTTAGATGTCAAAGAAACAACTGATCATCACTCTTTCAACTTATGACAGAGAGTAGACTGCTAAAACATTATTTGCTTTCCTTGCAAATTGGTTTCAAATTTTGTTAAATGAATTAAGTTTATCACAAGAGTAAGCAACGAGTATCTAATTTGATAACAAATCTATAATAGCACAAGAAAAAATCTAATTTTTCATTGCAGAATCAAGCACATTGATAAGAGAATCTATCATAAAAAAAAGACACAAGCTGAGTACGCAAAGTCTCAAGATCAGTTGTCTGATATTTTTACCAAGCTCCTCAGAATTGAAAATATTATCAAGATACAAAGTTTGTTTGGAATGACAAAATTATGTTTAAGAGGGAGTGCCGAAAATTAAACTTGATTTAGCCTCCATGTAATTGCGCTTTAATTAAGCATAAACTCTAAAATGAACTTTGGAGAATTCTAGAGAGTTATTTGAAAGAAGATTTAAGAAAAAATATAGAGACATATTTTAAAAGAGTATTTAGAAATATCTAGAATAAGTAGTTAATGACATTTATGATAGAAGATAAAATAGTATTCTAGAGAGACAACAAATGTGATAGCATAATTCTTATTAGGTTGTCAGTGTTAGTTATAAATAGATGTGATGTGTTTGAATTTGTATGAAGAAAAAATTAGTGTTAAATAAAATTGTTTCTTTGATCAAATTCAGAAGGTTCTTCCTTCTACTTAACATCCTCTCATCCTAAAAGCTTTCTATTTCCAACAATGTACAACGTTCAAATGAATAGCAATGTAAAATTTAATGTTAAATTGAATATGGTTTGCAAATTTTCTCTCTTCAAAGTAGTATTGGCAAAACAATTATAAAACTAATGCGGTCCTTTCTTTAATAATTGGATTGCTATTAAGTCTAAGTAATTGGTCATTAATTTGGTTTTCTTTGATGGATTAATAAAAACTCGATTAACTTGAAATGAAGATTCGGCCTTTTTAACTTGATCTCACAATAAATAACATGTAACATAATAGGCATTTATTTAAGGATTAAGAGAAGTTTAACAATGCGATAGAAAGTATATCTAATGGCGTCCAACAGCGTTATTTTACTTTAAATAGATAAAACACTACAGGTAATTAAGTAGAAGAGGTGGGTAGCCTCATGCACGCATGGTTAATCCTCCGTCGACGACTATAACTTGGCCGGTGATATAAGAGGCTGCCGGCATGCAAAGAAACGCCGTCGTCGCAGCCACCTCCACCGGTTCGCCGGCGCGGCCTACTGGAATTCCAAAGTGTTCGATTGGTGGAATCACCTTCTCAGCTAAGCACTGCACATACATGTAAANCTGTATGTATATGTATGCATGTCTATGTGTGTGTGTATGCATGTATGTGTGTGTGTGTATGTATATGTATGCATGTGTGTGTGTATGTATATGTATGCATGTATATGTGTGTGTGTATGTATATGTATGCATGTATATGTGTGTNTTTTATTTTGATAATTAACATTGCAGAAAGGATGGAGTACTCTGAATCTCTGCTCTTGATGATAAGCTGGACATCAACATGAACATCAATCACTAAAAATTTTCATATCAGATAAAAATTATAATTATAAATGAAATACACTATTTCATGCTGTGTTAAAATGTATTTGTAAAAAATAATACAAATATGTAATCTAATAAATTGCATTTGTACTTATCTAATGTTTAATTGACTCTAGCTAGCTGCTACACAGATCTTACTATTATAATATGTCTATTAAAAAAAATTAGGCTGATAGATGTATTTATTTGATGTTTGAACTTATTGGACGGCAACAGCCAGCCTCGTTCATAGAAAAGTACAATATAATTTTAAAAACATTAAATTATACAAATGATGCTTACTTTCAATGTCATTGGGGTCATTATGGCACCCGGTGCGATGCAGTTACATCTAATGTTGTCTCCTGCCCATTCCAAAGCTAGAGTTCTCGTCAGCTGGTTTATTGCTCCTGAAATTTTCAATATTAATCCAATCTTTCCATATATATATATTTATCTATAAAGAGAGAGAGAGAGAGAGAGAGAATACCTTTTGCAGCTCCATAAATGGCAGCACCTGGAGCAGCTGCAAGGCCTGCAACAGAGGAAATGAATACAATGTTGCCGCCACCTGATGCCTTTAGAAGGGGGTAGGAAAGTTGGCTTAGATGAAACGCAGATTCGAAATTGGTAGCTATCGTAAATGCGAAGTCATCTGCCGTTGATTCAATCGTTTTTTTAAACAGTCCCTCCCCTGCATTGTTAATCTTCGTACAGAGAAAAACAGGATTTTATTTTCTTCTGCTGATTAATTATGAGCTCGTAAGTGCAGTAGCTAGCTGATCTTAATTACCAATATGTCGAGCTTTCCCTGGAACTGGGAAGAGACCCGGTTGATGAGTTCCTCCCGCTCAGCCCTTGAGGACACGTCACAAACAGATACACTCACATCAAGATTAGTGCTCTTCCATAGTTTCAGGCATCCATCAAGATCTGCTTGGTTTCGAGCACAAGCATGCACCTTTGCGCCTAGTCCCGCAATCTCTTCAACAATGGCTTTCCTAAAATGGTTAAAAATTAAATATTGCAGATTAATGAATGCAATATATAAAAATTATATCAAGGTTCAAAGTTCTTCTAAATAAGATAGAAAGAAGAAAAAAAAAAGAACGGACCCTATGCCTTTGGTGCCTCCAGTGACGAGAGCAGTTGTTCCATGAAGTGACCATCGTTTCTCTATCTCCATGCCGGCTTTTGTCTCTCTTCTCTCAATGACCATCTTCTATAGGATTTCTCTCAATCTCTCTCTCTGTCGCACTCTCTGGCCTTTGCTGATTGATTAACAACGACTCTTTTGGGAAAACGACCGAGTTTATATGAGAGATCAAATCAGTAAAAAATTATTTGGTGGCCGCCCAATTGGGGGAGAGTAGCGAGATCTCTCCTCCTATTGGGAAAATTTCCCCATAAATTGGAAAAAAATATAAGGCGTAGGTAGCTTCGGAGAAGAAGCGCCATTTGCTCCATATTGTGTGTTTTAATTGTGTCTTTTAATAATACATTGAAACCGTGGCAGCCAATTTCTCTGTGTCTCTGCTGTCGAGGACAATTCCTTCTGTGCCTCATTTCGCTGAAAAACTCTTAGAAATATATAGTGAATCCACTCAATTTTCTCATTTGGTTGAATCGTCCATAAAATTATTCAATATTCATTTTAATTAAATTCAAAAAGTGTTCAAATTAAATAAAAATGTTAAATTTCTATTTTTTAATAAGGAAATAATGATTATTTATTAAATTGTTATCTGTCAACATTCAAATAAATATCACTGTCAAATTGTGTATCAAATGGAAAATTTACAAAATTTCGCCGAATTACTGCATAGTACACTTAAACGTATACGTTATTAATTAATTTCATCATTATCTTGACGTAAAAATCTGTTATTTTTTCTATTGGGCATGTTCTACGAACCTACATTTGGTACCCACATATTAAAATTATTTAATTTTTGTTGTTGTTTTATCATCAATAATGGAAGTCAAAACCTATTTCTATTGATACTTAATATATTCCATTAACATCTAATTACCTTTTCAACCATTAAACATATTTAAATGACCGTCTTTATTTCATAATTATCACTGCAGACAGGATTGAACTTGCTCAAGATAAGTTAGTTGGACATCTTTAATAAGAAAGTGATGGGTTTAATTATTAATCTAATGTTAGTTGGCCATAGTTGTTGGGCAGATCTGAAATATTATAATATATCATCTATAACAAATAAATTATTTTAGACAGATATATTTATTTATGTGATGCTGGAAAGCTTGCATGTTCCGCTGGAAGGAACAAAATAAATTTGGATGTTCTAACTTTCTTAAGATGGTGGGATTGCTATTTTATTTAAAATGATATTAAATTGTGTCAGCAAAGCACAACTTTTTATATCACACCATAACAATTTGCTTAAAATAATTCTAATTTTCTAAATTATCCGTTGAATCTGCACATTTTTTGCTTTTTGAGTTGGTTTTTTTTAAGGAAAAAAAGGAAACTAGCCGCTCTTTCCCCCTATCTTCCCCATTTTAATTTATTTTTGAGTTTTGCCAAGTGTTTAGAGTAAGGGAGCATTTAGAGATCGAGATCTTTTAGAGCATAATTATTTGTGTTGAAGCTAGTTATTCAGGTTAGATTTTATTTAGGGTTTAGGAACAATACTTGATTAATTTTTCTGAATGAATTATGTTGTGTAATCAGTATCTTGTTCAGTCATCTAGATAGAAGTCTTCTAAGAAGTTCTATGATGTGTGGGGACACACAATAAAATTTTCCACCAAGGTTATCATTTAAGCATTCATAGTGTTCTCCAATGCATTTATTTTTATTGGCTTGTCATCCATGTTTTGAGACAAAATAGAAGTACAACTATTATTGATGCGAGCTAGAAAATTCGCAGTAATAGAGTAACGAATTATCGTATTAGTATTTTACGAGAATTCAACATATACACAAATGAAAGAGAAATAAGTAGTGACGACTCAAGAAGTTTTTTACGAGGAAAACCTGCAAAGGGAAAAACCGTAGGGCCTGACCGAGTTGCGAAAATCTACTATTGATTGATAATTGCAGATATTTCTTATACCACATACGAGAAATTGTAACTATATTTTTCAGATTAGAGCGTTGACTGACGACGTCTGGTTGGTGGTGATTGACGATGAATGACGGTGAATGATGATGTTTACTGATGGTCGGTGACAGTTGAAAGAGGTCAACGAAGGTCTGCGGCGATCGATGAAGGTTAGCAGAGGTCAACGAAGGTTGGGGGGTGGTCGACAACGGTAGACAACAGTCGGCGGTGCTCGACGGAAGTCGGCGGTAGTTGACGACGGTTTGCGATGGTCAGCTGTTGTGAGAAGTGATCGACGATGGTCGGTGGTTGTCAATGAAGGTCGGCGGTGGTCGACAACGGTCGACGGTGATGCTGAGCTGCAGCTCCTTCTCAATGCACCATGCTCAGCCGAGCACCGTCATTCAAGCAGAAATATGAATCACCGTCTTCTCTAAGCTTAAGATTCCTCTCGTGAGAGGGGTGGTGCTTTATTTATAATGTTCTGAGTACAATTAATGCAGAAATATGAATCATTTTGATTGAACGGTCTGAATAGCTTCATTCAAGCAGACAATATTCAATGGACATTCAGATGTCTTAATGATGTCAGAATTGAGTGATATTGGGCTCGTTGGATTCGTCTTGTTGAGATGCTTGATTCGACTAGGAACTTACCAGATTAGACATCCATTTGACCTTCCAAATGTGTTCGAAAATCTTCCAAAAGTGATTAAATGACTTGATACAGGCTTGATTTGACACGAATTGGACTAACTTTGATGTCATTAGGTTCCTCTCATCGAGCCGTTTAGTTTGACTATAAGTTTCCTTAAATCAGAGTTCTAAATGACTTTTTATCAAGATTTAAACACCCATTGCTAAAAATATTATCTCGATATCCGTGACATGTTTTGAGATTCATGTCGCATAATGAAAATTTGTTGGTTACGTATCAATTATAGTTTAAATTTTCATGTTAATGAGGGCTAAGTGATGTGTAACTTTTTATGTAATATTTTGAACTTCCAAGCTTATGAGAAATATGATATTCATCTATGTTGTTTTGTTTGAGTTAATTCGAAAGGGTGGTATATATGAGTGTTGAGTTCTTTATTTCATAAATAACTGCAATACAATTCAACTATTTAAACAAATATACTGTTTCACCGACAATAACTTTCTCACAATAGTTTGTTTCGACGACAATTTTACAGCTACTTCTTCAAATAGTTGTAGCTGCCCCAAAAAGACCCTCAAGAAACTACTGGGCCAATGAAGCCATTTATTGATGTTTAGTAGACAATTTCACTTATCGCTCACCTACCTCCTATATACCGCTCTCTCGGTTTCTATAAATAGTCTATTTTGACTTGTCATAAAGTATGAAACCAGACCAAGTCAAATCCTTTAAGTGAGAAAGAGAGAAAGAGAGAGAGAGAGTAAGGAAGAGAAGAAAATAGAGATTTTCTTGTAAATATAGAGACACTGGACGGTGTAATTCTTTGAATAAATAAAATTCTCTGCAGCTTCGTGAATGTAGACAAATTTGCCGAACCACGTAAATCTGTGTATCGCTCTGTTGTTTTTCTGCGTGTAATTTTTCTCGTTTCATTTTTCACTTTATTGCCGTCGTTTTTAGTCAACAAAAACCTGCTGACACCTGCCTGTTAAAAGAGACACGGTGGAGGGGGTTTACTTACAAGTATGTTGAGCTTGGAAGAGAGATGAAGCTGTGGAGACCAATTTCTGTCTCTCAGCTGGAGAGGACACATCACATACAGAAGTTGTGACATCAAGTTTCAAGTCATGCCGCCAGTGTTGAAGGCCTTTATCGAGCTCTGCTTGACTACGATGGCTTTCCTGCAATATTCATCCATATATCATCAACAAAAGGTGCAAATTAAGAAATGCAGATATGTGAGACCGACAAAAGAGGAGATGGAAATATGGATTAATGGGACAATTCCTTCGGAGCCACCGGTTGACCCCAGCTGTGGCTCCATGAAGATTTGAGAACATATAAGCAGAGCCTCAATTAACTTCTCCAACTAAGTCCAGATCAGGGATGACGCTATCGGTATTTCTGATTAGTGGAGCAACGACGATAGCAAAAGGCCCAACCGGGCGGCCCATCATCAATCTTAGTTGGTTGGACCTCCAATAATATTTACTGGCCCAAAAAGGTTTATAATTAATCCGAGCACTTTTTTAAACGTTAAGTTAGTGGATCACTAGCTATGAGCTAGTGATCTTATAAGAATAAAAAACCATGAAATAATATTAATAATAAAGGCCTTAATTGCCAAGTCAAGTAGAATCCAATAATATGCTATGCTTCACTTCATCTTATGCTTCTCAACCTTCTAAACAAATGAATGCAATGCATGGGTAAAGGTTACCCATATGACTTTGATGATGTCATCGACACCGACCACATCCTAAGGATCCAAGGGATTTAATATGTATCATCCAAACATGTTTTGACCTTACATACGGCATAGTTTCGCTAATTGTGTTGTTTAGAAAATATAGCGGGCTATTAAATGTGAACCCGTAATATACAAGGTGACATACGTTGGATTCCTTAGAACCTTAGCACAATCATACTCATATTGGTCCCGATGCAATAACTTATATTGCTCATCGAGATTTACCTAGCAAACAATGCTCGTTAAAACATCACACTCAAAATAATGTCACTCACATAACAAGTCAAGGTTGCATTCATTTTGCCTTTATATTTGTTTACCTAAAGCATATGTAAGAAAAATCATATATTTTTCTTAAAACTGACTTGTGTGTTTTATCCAGACAAGGTGCAAGTCCTTATTGTGGCCTATACCTGACACTCCTTGTAATTGGTGTAAAAGAAGTTTTGTAGCTCCCTTATCATACATTTTTAACCATCTGCTTTACACAAGGTCTGAAAACAATAAGCATATACTTTTCTAGCAGTTAAATGCTCCTCACACACTACATCAAAATGTGGCTGTGGAAAGAAAAAATTGAACAATGGTAGAGATATTAAGAAGTATTTTGCAGTTGAAGAATTTTCAAAAAATTTAGGTTGAAACTATTGCAACTACAGTTTAGATTTTGAATATTTCTTCAACAAAGGCTGTTCAAATGTTATACTTTATGAAGCATGATATGGTAGAAACCATATAGTTAGTTATTTGTAGGTATTTGGAAGCATGACATATGTGTTAAGGGAATGTCGAAACACAAAAAAATTGGACAAAAAATCTAAAAAGATGATATTTGTTAGTTATAATATTTAATCAACAACATATAGACTGTTTCAACAAAAGTCTGAGAAAATTATTATTATTATAGATGTAATTATTAATGTTCTGAGTAATTAGGGCAAAGAAAACACAAGAATCGATAAAAATTAAGAAGATAACAAAGAGATTTAACAAGATTCTGCAATTTGCCTACATCCTCGGGAGCAGAGCGGTAACTTCTTTTGGATTTTACAAAAAAGAGTACAAATCTCCACACACACACACACACACACACACACACACATATATATATATATATATANTATAGCTCTGACGTATCATATGAAATTACAAAATAACCCCTGTACTGTACCGTGGGGTCATTTCTCCCGCACTCTCAACCCACATAACGAAACTCCCTTCGATTGAACAGATGCTTCCGCTTGCGAGCTCCGCTACACTCGCTTCGCTCAGTTCCGCTCCAGCATCTGTCCCTTATCTCGTACAAGAGACATATCTAACATAATGAATATGTTATTTCTGATCAGAAGAAATCTAATCATTTAATCTTATTTCAAGATTCATGCATAATCCTTCGGTACGTCGTATTGCAGCAGACAAACACATTGTTCATTATATCCAGAAGATAATTAACAATGATATTTGGTACAAATCTATTTCTAATTTTTTCTAGGTTGTTATTATTGATAGTGATTATATATGTTCCAAAAGCAATTTTAAAAGTATAAGTGGATTTATTTTTAGTCTCAGATCTCGCCATTATATTTGGAAAAGAAGCAAGCAACTATTGCATTATCATCTTCAAGGGCTAAATATATTGCAATTTCATGAGCATCATGTCAAGAAATTTGGATGAGAAAAATATTAGCAGATCTTCAACAACCTCCATTAAAAACAACAGAGATATTTTGTGATAATAAATCTATAATTTTATGAAAAAAATCAATATTTTATAGTTGGCCAAAGCATATAGTGTTGTGAAAAAATGACGACAATAAAGCGAAAAATGGAACGAGAAAAATTACACATAGAAAAACACCAGAGCGACACACAGATTTACGTGGTTCGACAAATTTGTCTACGTCCACGGAGCTGCAGAGGATTTTATTTCGTCAAGAAATTACACCGTCGAACGCCTCGACATTTATAAAAAAAGCTCTATTTCTTCTCTCCCTTCCTCTCTCTCTCTCTCTCTCTTCCTCTCTTTCTCTCTTAGAGAACTTGGCTTGGCCTTGCTTGGCTTGTGGTTTATGACAAATCATAAGAGACTATTTATAAAAATCAGGAGAGCGGTAGATAAAAGGTAGATGGGTGGTATGTGAGTGTGGTAGATGAGCGGTAGGTGGGAAGGTAGGTGAGCGGTAGGTGAGATTTTTAATTAGGAAGCTAATTAAATTATGGTGGATCGGGTATCCGCATTACCCAACAATTCTTCCACTTGAAGACTGGGACACTGACTTCAACACTAACTGGTTGCATCATCTACTAGTTGTGTTAACATTTTCCTCAAACATGATATCATCCACCTCTACAACTCAAAGCCCTGTCTTCATACCAGAAGATTAGCTGAAGTCAAGCACAACTTCAACTTCTCACGAGTAACACCCTCAGTTGACATCACCGTCAACGTAGCTTTGTACCACCAAGCTCTTTCCTGGGTAACTTCTGTATCTGCTTACAACTCCCACTGCATGAGCAATATCCTGTCTCTGCTGAAAGCCCTTTTCAACAAGTCTAGCCTTGTACCTCTTATTGCCACCAAAAGTAGTCTTCACCTGGTACACCCACTTATTGTGCAATGTCTTCTTTCTTAGTAGAAGTTCTGCCAGCTCCTAAGTCTGATTCCTTGGTAGGGAATCTGTCTCCTCCTTCTTGGTCACCTCCCACTTGCTCGAATTCTCATCTTGCAAGATTTCTTCATAACTCTGCGGTTCTCCACCATTTGTCCATACAAGGTCCGGTCTTCCTGCCTTTGGCGCTCTACCACTTCTCAGGAAATTGACCTTCTTCTACTTTCCCATAATGCATCTCTGACTCATGTGTCCCCTCTGAGTAAACCTGTAGTCATATATAGTGTGTCAGTTTTCTTACCCCGAGCTAGTACTAATTCTCTTTTGGTAACCTTTCAGGTGTTATCTAAGAACACCACCGAAAGACCACTCTCATTGAGCTGCCCAACAGAGATGAGATTTTTCTTCAACTAAAAAATGCGTCTGACTTTTTGCAAAGTCCATTTTTTGTTGTTAGGGAGTGCAATATCAACGTCTCTCATCCCCACCACGCTTAAAGCTTTTCCATCAGTCAGATGCACCTTCCAAAAGTTACCTGCAACATAATTTCACATTGACTCCCGACGAGAAGATGTATGGAAGGAAGCACTTGAATCCAACATCCAATCATCAACAGAACTGTGAACTGCTAGAAATAGTGCATCATGTATTTCTTCAGTTACAACATTAGCATCATCATTCTCCTTTATCTTACGATTCTTGCAGTTTATTTTTATGTGGCCAACCTTACTATATTCCAGCAAGTTGCATGCTGACCAGACATTGATTTTGATCTTCCTCTGTTTGAGTTCATGTCTTGTGATCTACCTCTGGAATCAACAATCAATGGCGAACTCGAACCCGATGTCTCGCCATAATCTTTCCTACACACCTCCTCAGCCAAAATCAAATCACGAATATCATCATATTTCAGCTTAGATTTACCTGCAAAACTACTGACTGTCATCCTCATGACTTCCCAACTATTTGACAATGAAGCTAACAATATCAGCGCACGTATCTCATCATCAAAATAAATTTCAACAGAAGACAACTGATTTGTGATAGTGTTGAAATCATTTAGGTGTTGAGAAACAGACACACCTTCCAACATCTTCAAGTTGAATAACTTTTTCATCAGATGCACATTGTTATTCGTCGATGGCTTTTCATACATACATGATAAAGCCGCCATGAGATCTGCAGTTTTCCTCTCCTTGATGACATTGTGGGCTACCGATCTCAACAGGGTTAATCATATAACTCCCAGAACCTGTCGATCCAACATATTCCATTCCGTCTCGTCTATCTTTTCTGGTCGCTTTCCCAGTAACAAAAGATGAAGTTTCTTCCCATAGAGGTAGTCCTCTATCTGCATCATCTAGTAAGCAAAATCTGTGTTATTGAACTTTTTGAATCCCGATGTCATCACTTCGTCTCCGCCCATCGTTCTTCCTTAGATTCGAACCCAATATCTGATACCAGCTGTTGTGAAAAAATGACGACAATAAAGTGAAAAATGGAACCAGAAAAATTGCACGCAGAAAACACCAGAGTGACACATAGATTTACGTGGTTCGGCAAATTTGCCTACGTCCACGGAGCTGCAGAGGATTTCATTTCTTCGAGGAATTACTCGGTCGAGCACCTTGACATTTACAAGAAAATCTTTTTTTTTTCTCTCTTTCTCTCTTAGAGGACTTGGCTTGACATTGCTTGGCTTGTGGCTTATAACAAATCATAAGAGACTATTTATAGAAATCAGGAGAGCGGTAGGTATGAGGTAGGTGGGTGGTAGGTGGGTGTGGTAGATGAGCGGTAGGTGGGAAGGTAGGTGGGCGGTATGTGATATTCTTAATTAAGAAGCTAATTAAATTGCGGCGGACCGGGTCTCCACATTACCCAACATATAGAACTTCCACATCATTTTGTGCTAGACGTTAATGCCTCCAGAATTATTAAGGTCAAGTATTATCCTTCAGATGACCAAATCATTGATAGATTTACAAAAGCTCTAAATTTGCAAAAAAAAAATTAGATATTTTGATCAAACTTATTGTATAAAAAACTAATTAAATAAATGATATTTATGGTAAATTAACAAAAGTGAAAGGGTTTAAACCAAGAATAGGTAAATTATTATTAATTAAAAAAATTTGGACCAATAATAATTATATGTAAATAATTGTTATTATTAAAATAATAGTTAATTAATTAATTATTATTATAATTTAAAAGAATTAGTTTCGGATGTGGCACCCCAGCGCCGCTAACAACCGTACTTTCATCGAACTTTTCAAATAAAAAAAATTACTTCTTTTTCTAGAACTTCAGCTTTTAAGAAGCTACAATAACTTTTGATTAAAAATTTTATATAGCTGCAGCCGAAACAAATACCGCCTTAGTCATTTTATTATAAATCATGTGAAAGTTTAAAAGAAATTGATATTGCCCTTTGATTAAAAAATCTCGATCTTTCCTCTATTTTTCCTTCATCTTTTCCAACAAAATAAAGCAATTAAGAGTATCAGTAAGAGAAAACTAGAACTCCTGATGATCCTTTTACACACATGCACACACTAAAAAGGGATGTTCCGTGTAATTTTTATTTACAGTACATGACATTGTGTGCAAGCTAATTTTTATATCCTTAATCTTACAAGCAACTAGTATTATTTAAATATATCATGTATTTTATCTTATAAAGCAATATTTTTATTATAATTTATGGCAGTTTGATTCCCTTTTCTGTTCAAAAGTAATATTATAGTATTTATCATAAAATGTTCTGTTTGATGGTTTTTCTCATCCAGAATTGATCTAATAAGTATTGATAATTAAGACTACAATATAATGAATGTTAACCAAATTAAATATAAGTTTGATCATCGCAATCACAATATATTTTTAGTAATAAAAAAAAAATATGGTCGCCGTTAAATATTATATTTTCAGCATTAACATTCTGAATTCAAAACAACATTGAATCACATTTTCTTTAATATAATACTAATAGTGCTACTATGTAAAATAACATTACAATATGATTTAAATATCGATGATTTGAAAGCTCAAACCAATATTCTGTTAGAGGCAGTCCATATCCCAAACACAGCATATACATATATAAATATCATAAATGATGGAATTTATTAAAAACATTAATAAATTAAGCAATCAAAACACAAGCGTCAGAGAGAAAGAGAATCTTGAACATACCTTAAATGGGCAGAGCAAATGGTCCATCTTGTCAGTTGTTTCAGACAGCTAATAAATAGAGGAAATCTTAATATAAATAAGACAGTTAATTTCAGGTCAAAATATAAAAGTAATCATTGTTTAACAATGATTGTGAAACAGAGTCATTGATTTTGTCTCATCAGAGCGTAACAAAAACAAAGTATTTTCTTTCTTGCTTCTTTCAAAGACTGCCAATTCGATCAGCTGAGTTAGAATTGTTCGCTTACTGAAGCAAAAAGGCATGCTNGGACAGCTAATAAATAGAGGAAACCTTAATATAAATAAGTATAAATGTAATCATTGTTTAACAATGATTGTGAAACAGACTCATTGATTTCGTCTCATCAGAGCGTAACAAAAACAAAGTAATTTCTTTCTCGCTTCTTTCAAAGACTGCCAATTCGATCAGCTGAGTTAGAATTGTTCGCTTACTGAAGCAAAAAGGCATGCTGTGCAAAACACATTAATTACATTCTTACTAAAATACCAAAAGAGAATTGATTGAAAAGGGAAAAGAACAGTCGTTACATTCTTGCTAATTTACTGATACAATTCTGTGTTTTACGTGAATTTAGTAGTTTTTGGAGATCAAAGCAGCTCACATCCATGCTACACTTTTATAACTAAACACATTAATTACTACTGTTGTTCACTAAAATAGATAGGTTTATATAAATATGTAATTGTGTGGAGTATATGATTTCATGAATATTGGGCTTTATTTAATGATATAGCTATCTTTGTGCACTGAAAATATTGCCGCATATGTACGCTGCATTTCCAGGGTATAAGAGGCACTAAAGCGCTTGGATTTTAAGAGAACATGGGTTATACACAGCTGGGAGAAATTCATTTGAGAGATAAAGATAAGATTGTGAAACAATGCATATTAATATCTTGAGAAGAACATGAGTTTAGTTATTCATTTTTCCTTCATAAATAACTGGGCTTATTAAAGTTCGCAATTTTAATTTTACTATTCTCTCTCTCTCCCTCTCTCTCTCTCTCTCTTTCTCCCAGCAAGCCAAACTCTGGAAATGAACTAGGCCATTACATATCCTTTTATAAGGTTAACTTGAAACGTTTGATCATTTTTGAAATATAAGATAATTAATAAAAATTATATTAATATTTATAATCTTGTTAAAGTAGATAATTTTTATGAGCATTTATAGTTGTCTAGCTGGTGAATTAAGTATAAACATATCTTAAACCATTAAAAACGATCTTGAATTCTGTGATTTAACAAAAATTATAGATTTGGGAAAAATGATAATTCATAGCAAAGATTTTCTTCAATACATAGGGTTTGTTTAGTTCTNATTTATAGTTGTCTAGCTGGTGAATTAAGTATCAACATATCTTAAACCATTAAAAACAATCTTGAATTCTGTGATTTAACAGAAATTATAGATTTGGGAAAAATGATAATTCATAGCAAAGATTTTCTTCAATACATAGGGTTTGTTTAGTTCTTTGCATTAATGGTGTAAAGTAAATGAAATGTAGGGGCTTTCAAAATTTTGGGTTTTGATTGGGTGAAAAAAAAAGAATGTGATTTAAAATTTTGGTGAAATTGGAGTTCACCCAACAATTCAAAATTGGTATATTCTGAATTCGTCAGATTTGAATAATTAGTTACATTACAAATTGTTCACTGTTGTTGTTGTCATGATCGTCTGTCACCGTTAATCGCTCGCAGTTCACTGCTTGTCATTTCTCAACACTCATCGCAGCCATCGTTGCCACCTCCACCGTTGATAACCTGCCACCGGTCGACCACTGCCACTTGTCAAACGTTGCCCTCCACCACCACCATTGCCCGCTGTTTTCACTTGCCGCTCTTCACTTGCTCAGGCATCATAGCCAATATGTCGCCACTGTTGCTATCATAAAACATGTTTAACCTAAATTTTTATTTTTTCTTGTATTAAACTAAAAATATATAAATACTTACATTTAATTTACATCAAACAAAAAAAAAAACATCAAAATATTATAAATACACGACATTTGAATCCCATGTATTCCTTTGGCGCTATATTTTTTTTAGCAAACCATAAGGCCCCTGCATAATGGACACGAATATTAGTACAACTAATGTGTTATACTCTTCAAATAATTATTTTAATTTGTAAAAATTATTCTCTGTTTTGCAAGTGAGTAGAATGACGTGCATGGCTGCACTCTAAAAGCAAACTACAAGTATAATAAGCATTTTATTCATTTTATTTACATACCAGCGACAGATGGATTGTTCAGCAAAAGCTTTTCTGCACGCTTGCTCTTCTTTTTCTTAATTAACAACCTTGATCATTTTTTTGTCTCATCTAAATTTGATTAGACTGAATTTCATAGTCATTAAATTCATAATATATAGCTAATCAATAGTTGATTATCAAATATTACAATAAATTTGATAGCAATAAAGCCTGTTCTAATTAAAATTTGAGTTGCTTATTTTTCTATTGATATGCTGATATTGTTTACCATAACCATATAAAAGAAGAGTGTTTAGCATGGAAAATTATTAATGAAATTGACTGTAAAAACAACAACTAAAATAAATCTGAAATAAAATATAAAAATCTAAGCTGGATCAAGATTAAAAAAAAAATACTCATGTTGGATTTTAATTGCATACCAAATGAATTGATATACAAGAGTACATTGAAGTGATAAATGTATGAGCAGTGAAGCATTAATATAAAAGTACAAATCTACTTAACCTTAGGCAGATCTCCAAGCCGAAGCTCAAGATCCAACGTCTCTTCAGCCATACCAGGGCTCACCGAATTCTTCTTCTTCTTCTGGAAACTTCCTTCAATCTCATCCTCTTCCTCATCCAAATTTCTCTTCATCAACCTTATAAAATCCATCTCACCCAGCCTCATTTCTTCTCCAAAATCACCAAAATTAGGGTTAGGGTTAGGGTTTAGAAGATCTTCTTGCTCGTCTTCCTCAGCCACTTGGACAATCAAAGATTGCTTCATTCTGGCTCGATCTCTTCGGTGAACATTCATATGACCGCCAAGAGCTTGTGCAGATCGAAACTCTCTTCCACAAAAGCTACAAGGGTAGGCTCTTGGTGGCCAAACGCAGCCTCCTCCAAGAACACCTGCAGTGTCCTCAGCAAAGGCTTTCTCTTCCCATGATCGGCCATCTATTATCGTTGATGATATTGGTGGTAATCGGAAACCTATCCTAGGGGCGTTGGAAAGTTGAAGTTGACCATCATTGGGCTCTCTCCTTCTTGCCCACATCCAGTACTTAGATTGCTCCATATTCTTACTATCTGGTAGTAGTGGCTAGAAGAAATGGAGCATTTCTAGCTATATATATATATATATTTAAGGGCTGTAATGGATCAGGAAGCGAAGAGAAGAGGAGTGAGAAGTTAGTTTGATTAAGTGATTAGTGATATTCCTAAATCGAATATTTAATAGGACAAAATAAATGACAAGAGTTTTTTTCTCTTTGCTGACTAGAATTTTCAAAAGAGAATCTATATTAATTAAAGGTTAGCTATAATAGATATTTCGACTTTTAAATCTTGGGCATACTAATTAGTCTTCGGAAACTGTCAGATTTATGGCAATCGAGAATTAATTAACTGATCAAAGTTAGGAATAAGATTAAGTATTTATTATTATTATTATTATTACTAGTAAAAGGAATGCCCCTAGTCTCGTTTTGATTAAACGACAAGCATTCTAATTTACCATTTTTTATGATGACAGCAACCCTGACTTCACTTACAATTTTTTCATTGTCTTTTCCAAGGCTGTGGATTCATTTAGGCCTATAAACAATATAGTAATGAGAGGATGTGGAATCTATGCCTATTGGCTAACATCTTGGCTAAAAGATATTGGTTTGGGGAGCCAAAGCACCAAGCCCGATTCCAAAACAAATGTGCCAATCACAATCCTTTTGTGTTCTTCCGAGAGGTCTCGTCGCGCAGAGCAGTTCGAACATAAAATACGTCTATCCGGACCCTGTACTAAATGTCGAACACGATGCAAAGTACTATAGTCAATGGTCTGCACCAAAGGAATGTCCATATCAACAGGTTACGACCATGTGTCACAGGAATGAACGTCAACCTGGAGAGTACCAGAAGTAACATCGGTTTGGCCATGATCGACTCAAGCCACAGCCGTGACGACGTAGGCCCAATTACATTGATGTGCACTCAACGAGGATGTCATGTGTTTGTTGCATCAAAAATGGATGCCAATAGAAGGAATGAGTTAATGAAACAGAGACTTTCTCCCCAGTGGTGAAGGTGACAACTCTCAGGGTTGTACTGAGTCTATTAGCAAAGGAAGATCTAAATCTGAAGCATATGGATGTACAAACAGCTTTCTTGCATGGAGATCTGGAGGATGAGCTATACATGGTGCAACCATAAGATTACAAGGTTCCATGCAAAGAAAGTTTGGTTTGCAGAGTTAAGAAGGTACTCTATGACTTAAAAAAGGCTTCAAGATAGTGGTACAAGAGATTTTACTGGTTTACGACAAACAACGGGTACATGAAGTGCCAGAAAGATCACTGTTGTTTCATCAAACACTTTGGTAGTTGTTAGATCTTGCTTCTCTTGTATATGGATGACAAGCTGATTGTAAGGACAAATATGAAGAAAATCAGGGACTTAAAGGAACAGTTATCAAATGAGTTCAAGATGAAGGATTTAGGTCAGCGGGGACAGAAGTGTGAGAACGTTGAAGCTGTCTCAGGCAGGGTATGTTAAGAAGATCCTACAGAGGTTCAACATGAGTGAGCCAAAATCAGTTAGCACTCCATTAGGTAGTCATTTTAAATTATCTAAAGAGCTATTGTTTAACTTTGAAGCAGACCAAACACAGATGAAGAAAACTTCATATGCTTCAGCAGTTGGAAGTTTGATGTACGTGATGATTTTTACTAGACGAGATATTATATATGCAGTGAGAGTAGTTAGTGGGTGCATGGGCAATCCAGACAGACATCATTGGGATGCGGTGAAGATGATTCTTAGGTATTTTAGGGGAATAATTAACAAGACACTTTATCATGGAAGTGTATGGATTAGTCTGCAGAGATTTGTAGATTCAGATCTGACAGAAAATGTAGATAACAGAAGAAACATAGTAGGATATGTCTTTATATTGGGAAACACGACGGCGAGTTGGGTTTCCAGGTTGCAGAAGAATGTTGCACTTTCAACTACGGAGGTCGAATATATTGTTATTACTGAGGCTAGCAAGGAGATAATTTCACTACAGAGTTTCATGACAGAATTGGGCAAAGAGCACGAAATTGGAAAACTCTATTGTGACAATATGAGTGTGATTCATCTTGCTAAGAAAGTTGTTTTTCATATAAGGACAAAATACATTCAGCTAAAGTATCATTTTATTCACTCTCTTCTAGAAGATGGGCAGTTGTTCTTGGAAAAAATACAAAGCTCGGAATCTTGCTGACATGTTGATGAAGGCTGTTACAGTTGAAAAACCGAAGCCATTCTTTGCTTCAATTGGGTTTCATGAAGGTTGAGACTGCAGGTGAGTTAATATAATTCAGATGGAGGTGCAAGTACAAAGAACTGGTTTTGGGTGTTATCAACTCCAAGTGGGACATTGTTGGGTTTGTGGAGCTGAAGCACCCCGCCCGGTTCCAAAGCAGCAGGTGCATATGCCCTAGTCTATGGGTGCATGTGCGCTCACATATGTGAGAATTACAGCAAAGTTGGCGTCTAAGAGACAACTATTGGAGCTTAAGCGCCCAACTTAGACGCTTGAACCAGAGGTCTTGGTACCTAAGTCTGAGCACCTATGCGCTCATAACAGTTGGTGCGGGATTCCTTTTTAAGAGACCAAATTTGAGAGGGTGTGTTCACTACTTCCTGTGTGGGTTCTTCGACAAGTTTACGCTAAAGGAAAGAAATGTCGGAGGAGGTTTTGTGTGATCTCGGCATGAGGTTCTCGTGTCAGATCGAAGTAGGAAGAGTTTGGCACAAAGTCTTGCAAGTTTTTTTTTAGAGAAAAGAGGAAATTGAGTGTGTTCTCTATAAAATCTCTTATTTTCATAGTGAAAATTTTTTGGTGGTATGACTCCGTGATTTTTTTCTCATTCTCAGCTTTTTTTTCACGTTAAATTCTTGTGACTTTCGAGTTTGCTTTGTTGTGCTTCNCATTGAAAAGAACAAAGCTTTTAGTATAAAAGATAATGGATAATGCTCCTAGTGAATTTGACTAAGCGAGGCTTGAACTCATGATATCAAATATAGAATTAGCAGTATATGTCATTTAGCCAAGAACAGATTTATATAGTTATCACATTAGCGTATTAAATTTTGCTTAATATATTTTTATAATTGATACACATACTAAAGTAATTATCGATTTAATCATATTTTAAAAAAAATATTCATGAAAATTTTCTCTACAAAAGAAAATATTATCGCATCCATATAAAGAGCTAATATTTTTTCACTAGAAATCATCCTATATATTCATTGTTTTTCCATCCCACAAATCTCTTACAAGAGTACATATAAGTCGACTTTCTTAAGAAAAATTAAGACATTAATATCAAATGAGATGTCTGAGTGTAGTAGAGTAATATCTGGTGTTCATTTCATTGAATATCGNTCTATATATTCATTGTTTTTCCATCCCACAAATCTCTTACAAGAGTAGATATAAGTCGACTTTCTTAAGAAAAAATAAGACATTAATATCAAATGAGATGTCTGAGTGTAGTAGAGTAATATCTGGTGTTCATTTCATTGAATATCGNCTTTTTATAATTGATACACATACTAAAGTAATTCTCGATTTAATCATATTTTAAAAAAATATTCATGAAAATTTTCTCTACAAAAGAACATATTATCGCATCCATATAAAGAGCTAATCTTCTAGCTAATATATTTTCACTAGAAATCATTCTATATATTCATTATTTTTCCATCCCACAAATCTCTTACAAGAGTACATATACGTCGACTTTCTTAAGAAAAATTAAGATATGAATATCAAATGAGATGTCCGAGTGTACTAGAGTAAAATCTGGTGTTCATTTCATTGAACACCGATCAATTGTTTTGTTAAATATATAGAATGAATCCAAATAACACTCCACTGAAACTCAACATTATCAAAGTATTTTAATCTAAAGGAAACGTTAATTAATATAGTTGATTGAAAGAAAATGCCAAATGGACATTGAAACGATAAAGCTATTTAAATCTATTTTAAGCGTATAGTATGGCTAAAGATGAAGACAATGATGCTTGTTAGTGTCTGTTAAATAATATTTCTGCACAAAAAAATATGAACCCAAAAAAAAAATTTTTTTTTTTTTTCTCCATTGCTTTCACAAGGTTGTGCAACTGAAAACTTTGGCCAGAATGGGCGTCTTCTGCCCAACAATTTAATAAAATTAAACGTAAACTCTGAGTTCCTTAGAGTTTCTCTTAAAACTTTTCCTGTCCCCAACTTTATAAGTTTGATGCTTGTTCTATTGTCTTGATCGATCCAATACATTTTAGGTTATTCTCATGAGGACATGCATATCTATTATAACTCTTTGTAGTGAAGCTTAAAATGCTGAAGATAGGCTTCTTAAGTTCATTCATGTTCTAGCNTAAGTTTGAAGCTTGTTCTATTGTCTTCATCGATCCAATACATTTTAGGCTATTCTCATGAGGACATGCATATCTATTACAACTCTTTGTAGAGAAGCTGAAAATGCTGCAGATAGGCTTCTTAAGTTCATTCATGTTCTAGCAGCTTCAGTGTAGCTTCGATTACTGTCAGGACACTTAGCACAGGTTTCTTGAAAGATTGGAGAGACTTGTATTACCAATCAACAATAGAAACATAATCCTCATGCTCTAATTGGATCTTTCAAAAACACAGTCGATTGTATATTTCATTAATGTATATCTGATAACATCAAGTCAAAAGATGGTTTCCTCTTATTGCTTAATCGGATTAGTTAAGGAAGGTAGAATCAAGAAGAAACTGGATGACAAATCTCCTCATTTATTTGAGCTTCAATTATATATATTTGGAATTAAACCAGAATTATTAAATATTAAAAATATCTAGAATAATGATTTACTAAAGTGTCTCTTTTTATTCCATATCCATTAAAAACTAGAAAAACTTAATTAGTTCTAGATTATGCTAGCATACAAATGGTTTCTAGAATAATTTTTGTACTAGTATAAACAGGTCTCTAGTCCTGTCTTTTGAAGCATAAATGAAAAATAGTAAAATTCTCTTCTTTGTTACCCACACAAGCATCTTGTTCGCCTCTTTATATTCTCCACATATATATATATATATATATATATATATATATATATATATTTATAGTTTATCAATATATATGTATGTTCTTGAAGAGCAAGAGGCCTTCTAAATTACTCTCTAAAAACAATTGTTAAAGTCTGCATATCACCATATTTTTGCTCTTTCTCTCTAAGATGATGTGGTTATCACAAATAATCATTGATATCTCACTATTAATGTTTTACTAACTGTGAAGTACTTTCATATGACTAAATAAAACTGAATCACTACTTATTTTTTGTTATTATCTAAATAGAATGGTATATAACTTAGAACAAATATTACTGCTTTATTATTATCCATAATTTATTTTAACCACATTATTTTGTTCAAACTTCAAGTTTTTTCTTTTTGGGGTTTTATGGCGGACAATAAGTTCACAAGGAAAAAAATATAACATATTATATTTCCAAATAATATGAACAAATATTATTTTTAGGGGCATTTATATATGTACCATCCCAATTCCTATGTATTTAAAAATCTAACGCCTGAACTTTACATTTAACACCATTTCTTTCATGCAAATGAACAATAAATGTGATACGGCACCGACAAATTGTCATCCTCAGACATCAATCTCATTGCATGATACGAATCTCGAGATAATATTTTGAGCCAGAAATATTCAAATATTGATAAAAAATCATCCACACATTTGATTTCAGCAAACTTATAGTCAAACTGACCGACTCGATGAGTGAGACCCAATGATATAAAAACTAGTCTAATCCGAAGTAAATAACGCTTAAATCAAGTCATTAAACCACTCTTTAAAGATTTTCGGAGACATTTAAAAGGTCAAAATGATGTCAAATCTATCAAATTTATAGCCAAATTGAGCGTCTCGTAAGTCGTATCCAACTAGTCCAAGATTGCTCAATTCTGATATCTTTAAAACACTTCAATAACCATCAAATGTCATATGATCGAAGGAAGCCGAACAGTCCCATTAAAATGGTTCATACTCTCGCATTAATTATTCCTAGAATACGATAAATAAAGTCTCACACCTCTCATGAGATGGGAGCTTGAGTCTTGAGAGAGAATTTGAAGCTTTATGAAGGGGTTGAAGTCCAGCATCATCCCGACCGTCGTCGACCAACGCCGACCACCATTAACAACTACAGATTGTTGTCGAGCACCGCTAATCAGACAACATTATAACTTTGAAAAATCTAGTAATTTTTTTCTGTGTGTGGGACGAGGAATATATGTAATCATAATCAATAGTGGATTTATACAACTGGGTCAGACCTCGTGATATTTTTCATTTATGGGTTTTTCACATAAAAACGTTTGGTGTCATCACTGGTTATTTTTCTTTTATCTAAGTGTGTTTTGAACTCATGTGCAACACTAAGATGATAATTCATTACTCTATTGTTGAGAATTTTATAGCACGCATGCATGTAAAAAAGAAAATCGTATGTGTGGTATGCTAACATTTTTAATCATATTTTTAGCAGAAAATTAGGCAATTGTTTAAACTCACAAAGAACGGCCGGCTATTAAAATCTTCTGATAATATTAACTCTAAAAATGTGCATNTATGGCGGACAATAAGTTCACAAGGACAAAAATATAAAATATTATATTTCCAAATAATATGAACAAATATTATTTTTAGGGGCATTTATATATGTACCATCCCAATTCCTATGTATTTAAATGTCTAACGCCTGAACTTTACATTTAACACCATTTCATGCAAATGAACAATAAATATGATACGCCAACAACAAATTGTCATCCTCATACATGAATCACATTGCATAACACTAGTCTCGAGATAATATTTTGAGACATAAATGTTCAAATCTTGATAAAATGTCATCCATACATTTGATTTCAGCAAACTTAAAGTGAAACTGACCGACTCGATGAGAGAAACTCAATGATATAAAAACTAGTCCAATCCGAGGTAAATAACGCTTAGATCAAGTTATTAAACCGCTCATTAAAAATTTACGGACACATTTAGAATGTCAAAATGATGTCAAATCTATCAAATTTATAGCCAAAACGAGCATCTCGACAAGTCGTATCCAACTAGCCCAAAATTGTTCAATTCTGACATCATTAAGGCACTTCAATAACCATCAAATGTCGTTTGATCGAAGGATGCGCGGAATTGTCCCATTAAAATAGTTCATACTCTCGCATTAATTACGCCTAGAATACTATAAATAGAGTCTCACACCTCTCATGAGTTGGGAGTCTGAGTCTTGAGAGATAATTTGAAGCTTTGGGAAGGAACTGAAGTCCAGCACCATTCCGACCATCGTCGACTACCGCCGACCGTCATTAACAACTACAGATTGTTTTCGAGCACCACTAATCAGACGACATCAATCGACATTATAACTTTAAAAAATCTAGTAACTTTTTTTCTATCTGTGGGACAAGGAATATGTGTAATCATAATCAATAGTAGATTTTTACAACTGGGTCAGGGCGCGTGATATTTTTCATTTACCAGCTTTTCACATAAAAACGTTTGGTGTCATCACTAGTTATTTTTCTTTCATCTGAGTATGTTCTGAATTCTTGTGCAACACTAAGATGATAATTCATTACTCTATCGTTGAGAATTTTATAGCACGCATCGAAAGGTGTGGCATGTATGTAAAAAAAAAAAAACTTATGTGTGGTATTCTAACAATTGTTTAAACTCACAAAGAACGGCCGGCTATTAAAATCTTCTGATAATATTAACTCTAAAAATGTGCCTATTATATGTAGGCCGATTAAATTTAACTATTAAAGTTTAAANCTTTCAGTTGAGATATTAAATTTGACGAAAATTTTTCTGAAATTGGAGCTGAAATTAAACAGAAATTAATTTCAAATTTGCAAGCTAAAAATTGCAATGAGATGTGTAATCATATGGAATTATTTGGTGTGCAGCTGCTTTAATCTTCTTAACGATGACTTTCTTCTTCTGCTCACCACCTTTCGGTTTCCAAAGGCAAAATATATAATGTTTTTAATGGGGATATCAATTGTGGTATTTCATACATTCTCCATTGTAACACTCAAAGCCGATCAATTCAAAGGAGAGGATTCGTGGAGTAAATAAAAAATGAATGGAGTTTTATCTCACCTCTTTTATAAAAATCAAAGACATGGAAATCAATGGAGAGCATACATATCAAATATATTTTTACATTTGATTTTTCTATTCTTTTCACACGGTGGCATTCAAGAAGTACGAGAATCGAGAAACTAAAACATGTGCATCGAAATTAGGCTACTGTTGATTCTAATGAGATCTAATAGTGCAGAAGGAGGAGTGCAACTAAGAAGAGTCTCATTCATAAGAAGATCACAAGACCTACATGTCTAACCAAGTGAAGTTGTCTGAGTCAAGTTAACAAGGCCAAAGCTGACCAAATCACGAGTTGGTCCTAAGTGACTGGAGTATACAAGAACGAGTCACCCAATTATAAATAAAACAAAAGAGTATTAGAGTCAACACTCACAAAGAGTTGATCCAAGGAACAATCTGTTTTTTTGTAGTATCACTAACAATCTCATAGATGTCCAAAGACTTCTCATCAAGAGTTATTGATTGACAGTTGGGTTATATCAACTGGTCCACCCATATCGACCAAGCTCACCCGACTGAGCTGTTATTGTCAACTTGAAACCAATTAATTTTATTCGGTCGAGCCAAAGAGTGACTGGACGATAAACTCATACATGTAAAATACCATAAATGTTTTAGTGCATACTCATTTAAAACAGGGGCAAAAAATATAACGTCGCCATACTGTACACTCTCATCTATAAATATGACAATTGTTTTATGAATAAGACACGATTGATCACAACTTATCATTTTTCACTCTCTATCTTTATGTCCCTCTCTCTCTATCTATCTGTCTCTTTCTATTTATGTTCTATTTCTTGAGTGTGATTCACTGATAAATAGTAATTACGAACAGTGCATGAAATATAATTACTTTAAGTGGCAGATCATGAGATTTCTAAACTAATCAAAATTGGCTTATAAAAGACAGTTTATTTTTTATTTAATATATTTTCATGAATATAATCTTTAGTAATTTGGTCTTCTAGTAGGGCTAACCGGTTCACTAAATCATACCTCCGTCCAGTTCAGAAAGCTCATGCTTACAAAACCAACCTTCTAAAAGCCCAATAAGATGGCCCAACAAGTAAGAGGCCGCTAGCACTTGGGCGAAATTTCGGTTAAGGTTGTGTAAGGGGATGGGGAAATGAAGGAAGAGAAAAAAAGCTTTGCCGTCAAACCGACAACAGTTAAAGTTGCCGAAGGAGAGGATAAGCTCCAGTTGAACAGTCCAACAGTTGAACAAATGCTTTATTAGCTTTCCACCCATTCACGCAATCTATATCTATATATTATTACACTTTCACCCATTACAATTTTTATATTTACATACATGTACATAACATTCATTTTTTTTTTCATGTTTTGATATATCTTTTCATGTCTTGACATATATTTAATATTTCAAGTTCTTGTTATGGTCTCCAACCTTCAGATACATCTATGCATCAAACCATTTATGGCAAGTGTATTCGTTTGAAGAACCAAGTAGTGCATAGAAATTTGATATTACATTGCCATCAACTTTTGTGATTCCATACCCAAGCAAAATATTCAAATATTAATACTTCAATACATATTTGGTAATTAAAGGGCGCGTTGGTCATGCCATTATGATCATCCATGACATTATAACATTTAATTTTGCCTCTAAAAGACAATAGTAGTGATGATTTTCTAAGGGTATGTTTGGAACAGCTGCAGTTATTTGAAGAAGCTGTGGTGAAACTGGTAAAGAAGAAGCAATTGTTCAAAAAACTATGGTGGCTATTATAAAAAAAATAAAAGACAGATCGCGGTTTTTTGGCAACCACCTCAACCACCCAAGTATAGTAGGAAAACACAACTTTTAGCTGCATTTTTTTTTAGAACGTCGGTTAAACTTAGTATTATCAAATATAAAAGTCTGCGGTGTGGCATCGTACCGCCACCGTAGCACTGCCCAAAAACACACCCTCAAGTTTGCTCAAATTGGTAATTAAAAGTTTGCATATATTTGAGATCAAATTTACTCAAATTTTGAAAAAAAAAAAAAAACTTTATTTTTTCTTAAGAAATAGAATAACAATTTTCTCTTTATATAGGAATTATGTAATTTATAAAAACTATATAAATAGTTTAAAAATATATAAATGAAAAATCATAATTAAATATTTTTAATATGCATTAATTTTTTCGTTCCAATTGAATTTCAAAATAAAATGATTATTAATAAGCAAGACATAATTTTAAAAAAATGGTATTACATAAGGATGTGAATTATGTGTGGAACGATAATATTGATGTGTTATTGATGATATTGGGGTGCAGTATCATTCCAACACCAATTACACCCCCAACCCGAACACCTGTCCGCACGTGCACCGGGACATTATAGAAACGCTGGGAAGCTGATGGTCAGTAGCTTTCAAATTAAACAGGGGGCCGGAATGCAAACTTCCTCTCCGTCCTCCGGCGAACTCGCCGCCTCCAACTCCTCCTCTCGCCGACGTCCCCGCGGCCGTCCTCCGGGTTCCAAAAACAAGCCGAAGCAGCCGATTACTGTTGCACATGAAACTCCCAGCTCCCTGAGATCCCACTTATTCGAGATCACAACCGGCTCCGACATCATCAGCTCTATCGCCGGTTACGCTCGCCGGAGACATCGTGGGGTCTACGTTCTNATTATATTTACACTTTACACTTTATAACACATTAAAATATAAATATAAAAATCTACATGGGAGCATTTTTTTTTCTATTGTGAGGCTGTTGATAGTTTGCTTAAAGCTTATATGATTTGAGGAAATAAGAATGTTTATTGCTAATTATTTTTGTAATTTCTTTTATTGAGATCAATAGCGTATCCTCGGAAAATGTAGCTCGAGACGGCATTATTTAGGCGATTTAAGTCAAGTTAATTTGTGTGATTTAGTTCAATTGTTAGTGAATTATTGTCACATGACTTATTTGGCCTACAAAATATTAGATGGACATTATTAATTGTAAATAAATAAAAGTATATTTTTTTTAAGAACATGAGTACATTATTACTTATTAGAATATAAAAAGCAATTATTGAAAAAGTAAAATATCAGCAAATTATAATATGAATATTGGTTTTTAATTGCAGTATGTAAATCCAATGATGGAATTTAACATATTTATTCAATTTGAAAAACATACTTTATGATGAAGCAACCAAATGAAACTTTAGTCTGCGAGTGAGATTTAAGTTAATTATTGATAGGTACGCTTTGGACATTTTATGGGGTTCGATGAGCTCACAGAGGCTTTGCGTTTATTTATCGGAGAAATGGTGGGGAGATGTGGGTAAGAAAGTGGGAGAAGACAAGACTTGTGTGCCCTCTAATGCACTGAATCTTTCCATAGGTGGTTGGACTGAATTCCTGCATGCACTGCTCCCCATCAAATCACAAGAATTTCTTGCCTTAAACAGCGACTAATTGATCCCTCAAAAATAGACCCCCAGGTCACATCAATGGCGCCCACATCCATTTTTTCCAAAATCAAATTATTGGTGTTTTCTCCTTCTTTTCTTTATTCACATCTTTAACGGCTTCTCTTTATTCGGAGCTAAAAAAGGAAAAGAAATACCGAGATATCATTGCTCTTGCAGAAGCTTATGGAC